>JAGVSN010000077.1:0-554389 GCA_022651745.1 Parapsyche elsis | reverse complement strand
ACGTCACAGCAATCTTCGCGATATCCATAAGATATCTGTAGAGACACATAATAGCTACGAGCGTTGTCCATATATGCAACCGTGAAAAAAGTCATGTGAAGCGTATGTAAAAAGCGGTGGCATCGTGTGTCGCACGCTAGTATCAAGAGTGAAACGTCATCAAAGCCGCGAGCCGCATGCGGTTTCCGTTTTTGCGGCAGCGGCATGGCCGCATCCAGGCCGTAATTGCGGGTATTACCGGCCGGGCGCAAAAAAAAAAAAAACCGGGTGGCTGAAAAAAAACCGGTCGCCAAGCTGTCTGCCTAATATGGGAGAGAGCGCGTCGCGGTCGGGCCGAATCCCACAGGAGCGACTTTGCGGCCCGAAATCTCCCGATGCGGCCCAGATATAAATCCTTATCATCACTCTGGCTATTCCCGAGACTATCAGCTGATTAGGTGCAAATTTTCATGACATAGCCATCACGATTGACGTCGCTATATGCACTTGTAACTTTGAATGTATGTACCCTAGTTCTACATAATATATACATACATACATACATAGATCCGTCATTTCTGACGGATCGTTACGCTCCCACGATTTTGAATAATTGTGATTAATATTGCACGTTTAGCACTGAGCGGATGCAACTTTTGATTTATTACGATCGTGCAATTTTATTAAATTTTGCAATATTTAAATTCCATATCATATTTTACTAGAAAATATGAAAACTTAATTTTTTATACCTATGTACACAATATGAACTAAATAAGAATTATTGCTTTTGATACAAACGAACGACTTTCTTCGATAAAATTTTATCGTAATATAAAGCCCAGTTTCTTGTAATGATGTACTTAAAAAGAAATCTTCTATTTTTTTTTATAAATATCAAGATTTTTTACAGCACAAAACCATTGAATGCACCGCTTCATATAATATATAATACTACTAACTGTCAATTTGTTTCGTACAATAGTGGATAAGTTCCACTTTGTGTTTTCAAGCACAAATTCAGTTCGATATATGTATATAAAAGATATCATCCACATTACATTTACAATTAATATATAATAGTTTAATTTAACACGTAGTTTTACCAAGTTTTTTTTTATGGAATTTGTTCATTTTTGTGTTTAATCATCGGCAACGAATCCGGATCGGGTAATAGGTGTTTCCGAACCCCTTTGAGTGTTTTCCCATGGAGCGATTCGCCATAAATCCAATCCGGGATCGGCAGTCACTCTTGCGCGGATTCTCTCGTATCGTTTAATAAGCGTATAATGATGAATGGCGATTTTATGATATGATTTATAAAATTCATATATGGCTGTGGTGCCTCCTGAGCGGCGGCCAGGAATACTAAACCGGAAAACCAAACACTGACAGCACCCACGAAACATTCCTGTACTGAAAATTTCCATTCAAACTATAGAGGTATACATTATTGTATATTGATGAGCAAATTTGGCATTGTTTCAATCGGTGTTGATTAGTTTGAAGTCAGATGTAGCGAACCGCGATTGGCGAGGCCATGTTTACGAGGCACTCATTACGCTACCAGTCGGACTGGTCCTCCGGCTAATAGTCTGTGTCCACCGTCGTGAGAAACATGAGTGATGACCCAGCCAATTTGTTGCTCTGAGGAAAACCGGTGGTGCCGATGGCGTTTTTCACGTTATGCCATTCATAACGGAAAACTCACGTGAGTGCGTGTTCATAAATCGAATTTGAATCCGATCTTTACTTTAATAAAGGCGATTTATTGTTATCGTTAATGTTTCCATTCAAGTAGTGCAAAGATGTTGTATTAATTAATTAAAATTTATAAAAACATACTCCACTGTGCATATGCCCATGCGCTAAGCGCGATATATGGGAAGTAGCACTACACCATTTGCGAAACTTCAATACAGCTCAAACAGCTCAAATCAATACATTTTTAAAAAAGGAAAAAAAAAATAGTATTAATAGAATTCTAGTCAATCAGTTGAGAGAGGAAACTGGTCATATAAAATGTGTAAAAAAAATTTTATGTTGAACCAATATTTTTGATTGCTTTTATTGGTTGGTTTCTATTTAGAAATATTTCAAAAGGCTTTAAAGTATAAAAATTAAAAGGAACAACATCTGTCTATAGATTATAATATTCATTTTGAATGTAGAATGGTTATATTTTGTTGAAAATATTGTACAATGTCGAAAATTGATAAAATTTGACGTGCTAAAATCAGTCTATGTACATACATATGTATGTACACATATCTAAGATCTAGCTGGTTTGCTCGTCATATGACGGTGAGTTCTAGTCTCAACCGTGTGTGCTAATTTGTGCAATAACAGTACAGCCCGTAGCCCGTTTGACAGTACGTGAAACAATTATATAGTGTATCGTTGATTGAATGGGTGTATCGCCATAAAATCGCGTCGCCAGCTAAAAACAAGCGGCAGATAACGGCTTGTTGCAAACACACTGCTATAAATTGTTTGTTTGTTATGCTGCCAACGCTAGCGTGACCGCAACGACCCAGGCAGACGCTTATGCCAATCTATTACTACTAGCGAGTAGCCGTGGACAGTGTCACCGGGTGGTTACCGTGTCATGAGTGTATATTGTTTGTAAAAAATTTACACCCAAGTAAATTTGGGTTGCGTGTTTTACCTTTTGTTGAAATCTCTCAAATACAAATCGGAGCGTGACATGCGCAGATTCCTGGGCTTTTATTTATAGTCATAAATAGTTGCGCACGGGTAAAATACACTATAGGTATATTTTTACTTATTTATTTAAATAGCAGCTTATTCTTATTCTATATATGTACCTATGTACATATGTAGGTATGTACATAAATGATAACCACCCGATCACACTGTCAACGGGCAATGACTAGTATAGTAATCGTTAGTATTCAACGGCTATAAATTGTTGAATACAAATATTTAAAAGTTCCGTTTTCTAAATAAAAAGGTTAAATTTATCGTCCGTCGCCATTAGAAAGTATTTGAAAGACATTCGACGTATTGCCAAGTCTCCGTTATGTTATCCGATAGAATGCGCGCCGTTCGAACGGTTCGAACGTTTGGCAAATGAAAGAACTATTTAGGTGGTATTTATTTGCGGTATTTTCGCGTTTGTTTTTTTGTTGTGTGAATTTTGTGCGTCGAACTGCATTAATGCACCGACGACGCGGCGGCCGCAGCGAACGGGTTGATTATATGAAAAGCTCGCAAAAAGCTAGATCGCGCAAGCTCTCTCGATCCTGCCGACGATCGAGCAAAAAATCAATTCGATCGATCGATCCATCGATACGATACGAACGATGTCGCCAATTCAGGGTTGAATCCTGTTGGTTTATTTCGAAAAAAATATAAATAAATAAACTGTAAATAGAGCGCTTTTATGTAAATGGAGAGCTCGAAGAAATGCTACGTAATCGATACAGTATCGGAAAACAGTTTTTTTTTTTTCACTTAAACCATTGCTGTTAGTTTGATAGTTTTATTCCATTAAGTATATCGTTGATGGAAATTTATGTTTTATTCCTTTGTACAGCCTAAGTAACATTTTGGAAAAAAATTTCCTTTCGTTTTAAAAACGTGCAACTAAGAAATGTGTCTTTATTCAGTTAATTAAAACGAATCATTGAAACTCTACAATAAGCATCAAAGTTTTTTATTCGATTTTAGTGTGAAAGTCAAGTAAAATTCGACTCAAACCACTTTGACAATTATTAACTCTAATTTGAAAAATAGCATGTCATATTATATATTTAAATCAAACGTTTGTTTCTTTGATGATTTAATTTAAAAATTATAAGTAACTAATGCTAATAATATTATGACACATAAAAAAACAAGCAAAAATAATGACTTTTCAAACATTGCTCAATCAATACCGATTGCTGTACAATACGACTAAAATTATTCGATCAAATAAACCGCCGCTTATTGTAATCGTCGTTTACAGTTGGGCCGAATATTATAATCACTAATTTGAATCAAATTCCACTTATTGTAATCAATCGACGGACAAAACAAATTACACATAACAATGTAACGATATTGGACTAGATAACCGTATACCTTTGGGTTATCGAATCAAAATAGATTTTAACCCTAAAAGCGGGGACCACATTAACCCTGAAACGCCCGGCGAAAAGACACCTTGCGACAACTTTACCGACCAATTATTATTTGTACCCGAAGCTATTGCACATAATGATTTCTCGCGCACGCCCAGACTCGTCGTTATCTCGCGGCGCAAAAACGACGCTTTCGTCGAGCGGCCAAAGGGTTAATTATCGAGCGGGTCTGCGGCGAAAATTATCGACAAATTTCCACATAATCGATCGCGTGTCCTATCACCGACCACCTGCCGGATACGAGTTCGATTCGCGAGGGGGGAAAAAAAGCGTAAATATCACCGTGCAAAATGATACTCGTGTGTACCTACCTATGTACAATTCGTCGATTAATTGATTCGACAACGAGACGTGCGGAATTCCGGCATTTAACAAATCGACCGTTGTTGCGTTTATTCAAATCGTTTGTGTTTTTTTATCCCCCTCCCCTCACCTTCCTTTCCCCCTTCTTTTTTTCTCGATCGATCGATCGATGAAGTGAAAGATTGATGTGTATTGTGGAATTCATAAATAAGTCACACACACGGACACGGCTCGAATGGAATGCGAAGAAATGCATTTGTTCCGCAGTGTTCGTATTGGACAAGTGTATTGAATAGGAAAACGAGTGTACAAATAGTTCAAATGGCGAGTTAAATATTATTTTTGTTTGAAGTGATTGAAATATAACATTAGAATACAGGTTAAGTTCAATTTCGATATAGCCCAACGTAGCCCAGCCTAACCTGGGTTAGGTTAGGTAGGGTTAAAAATTGTTAATCTAAAATATGTCACTTTGTATTCACAATTTATTATGATATGAAAATGATGATAGCCCAAAGTAAATTACAATAAATTTTATCAAGATTAAAAATTAGTAGTTAAGTGTAGCCTTGTATTTGTATTGTACAAGTTAGGATCCACCGTCATATGACTGGAAAACCAGGTTGTACTTTATAACAGACATTTCCTGTTCAATTCATACTAAACAAAAATCACAAATAGATTGAATCTTCAATTAATAACACACAAAGTCATAAATTACTTATAACTTTCACCGGAAATCGTCGAAGCTAGTATTCCGTAAGAAATTCCAGCATCAACGACAACATGGCGGATAATTGAGAGTGACGGTTAATCGAAACAAACTCTGCTACATCGCATCACATAATATCACCATTAAAAAGTCCGATGGGAATCAAACAAATGCGAAAACGCTGAAAAGGCAATGTTTAATGAGTGCCGCGGCAAATAGGCACTACACGACGCATTACCACAAACATCACCTTTAGGTAGAAAAGTGGACAAACTCCAATAATATTTATATTTTATATCATCATCATTTTCAGCCGTTCACCACCCACTGCTAGATGAAGGCCTCTCCAAGCTTCATCCATTCCCATCCGTCTTGAGCAATCTACATACATTCACTTGACTCCACACATTCTTCTCAATTCGTCAGCCCATCGTCCACTCGGTCTACATTGCTTTCTTTCACATCCTCTCGGATAACATTCCAGTATTTATCGCGTCCATCTGCCATCCATTCATCTCGCTGTTTCCAGCTCATTGCCGCTTCAACTTTTTTACACGTTCCGCTATATCTGCCACTTTGGTAATGCTTCTTACCCATATATTCCTCTTACGATATCTTCTCGTTATACCAAGCGTTCATTTTTTTATGCTTCTCTGCGTGCACTGGATCTTACGTAACATTATTGAATTCAGCATCCACGTTTCACATCCATACGTCATAACTGGCAGTACGCATTGGTCGTATGCCTTCTTCTTTAAGCATAGCGGGATTTTTAGCGTTCTACCAAAAGCGCTCCATCCTCGTTTTATTTCTTCTTCTTTACAACCAGTCATATTCACCAATTGTCCTGGGTATAAATAACTATCAACTATCTCTACAATATGATTATCTACTGTGACTACATATATTTTATATAAAATGTATGAAATAAAATATAATTCGTTCGAGCTTTGCAATAATGCAGTGCGGCTTTGAGTACTAGGCGTCTTTTGAAGGGTGGGTAGTTTTCTGGAAGGGGGTGGTTGGGTGGTTTTGGCGCTAATAATATTTGCGGCCGTCCCGGATTCTTGGCACGTACGAGTCTCCCGACACCCCACACGCACAGGCAGACGCGCCACTTAACCCATAGCCCACGGCGCAAGACGACAAAACAATGTTTATTTTTTTGCAGCAGGAAAGATCTAAAGAAGATTGATGAACGTTGCAAATTGCGAAACAAAAGTGAACCGTATTTCGAAGTTTGAATTTTTCCCAGAGTAGTTTAGGTTATGGTTGCTTTGATCGTTGTCTATTTTCATAGAGGTGTATTACCGATTTTTAGACCGCTACGTGACTTGGTGAGTGTCGGAGGAACTTCCGGTTGGAAAATATCGATCGGTGTGTCGTGTTTGTGTGAGGATGATTCATTAATATCATAATATGGTTTCGATACGCAATAGTCACAGTCTTTGTTTTCGTCGAAAAATAATCAAAAGTTTGTAGTAGGTAATAAATACTTAATAATATTTAATTATATTAGGAAGATAAGTTTAATTTTGTTATTGTCTATTCAAAAAATTGTATAATTGAATAGTTCACATTGAATTAACTTTGAAATAAATTATTATCTGAAATGTTGTTATGTTTTTTAAGTTTGAACTTCATTGATTCTTTTTACTTTATCCTAATCGGATAAAGTATTGTGATCGTGCGAAAATTCAAGATTGAGATTTTGACTGATTTGTATCAGGTATCATCCCCTGATCACGTTTTCATGATTTCTGAAAAATGTCGGTATGTCGGTGTATTTTTTAACTTCTACTTTTTCTCCGAAACTATCAAGTCTATCAAGCTGAAATTTCATATCTATAGTTTTCACAAGGAGCGTAAGAGATATTATGATTTTGATAAAAATCCGACTAC
The DNA here is from genome assembly GCA_022651745.1 of Parapsyche elsis. NCBI lineage: Eukaryota > Metazoa > Arthropoda > Insecta > Trichoptera > Hydropsychidae > Parapsyche > Parapsyche elsis. Next base: position 547,345 of record JAGVSN010000077.1, on the reverse strand, counting down.
CGGAAGCGGTAGTTTACTTTTGCATGATTTTTTTTTTTTTTTTTTTTTTTTCGGCCTTTTAAATATTTTAAATCTTCATAATATTTTAAAATTAGAATTCTTATAGCAATGGTGAGTTTAAAAAAACTCATCAAGATCGGTACAGTAGAAGTGACAGTTAATCGTGTTTCAGTATGCGTTGAAAATTGTTTGTTACATATTGTGGATGCGTTCGTTCGTTGCTCGCTACGTTCGAGGCAATATTCTCCGGCTCGAGCAAAGTTTGATTTTTGACTTTTCAAGTTTCAAAAATTTTGTCATTACTCTTTAATGTATTCCTCAAATATATGGATAGAGTCATGGGTTGGCCATACCCGAATTCTTTGTGTTATTAGTGGGTCTTAGCTTTGCCGCTGTGTTGTTTGTGTGCATTAAAAGAAAACAGGGAGCATTGATATGTCGTTACAGTTCACTTTGAATAGTTTAAAACCAAAAAAAGCAATAAAAAGTTTAAAAAATTGTGCAATTTGCATACGTGATCTGTCTCTTAGTAAAAATAACGTTTTTGATAGTATAAAGAAGTTTGTGAAACTTTGGAATGTGTAATTTGAAAATCAATGGTTCAATATTAAAAAATATGTATTTTGAATCATTTACTAATAAAAGTAAAAGACTAACTTTTAAAATGTTAAGCTCTTAAGAACTTGACTGGAATATTCGCGAACATTCACAATTCAACGGGATCAATCTTATTCCCCGGCATTTCAGGTTTTCTTCTAACGTATGTATATGTAGCAAGTCGAGAAGCCTCGCTAGTTTCCTGTGCGCGATTAAAGGGTTAACTCTGGCGTTCGTTTTTCCCGCAACTCTTTCCGTCCTGCGACCCGAAATTTATTATGAACATCTTCAGTTGCAGGAATTTCGTCGTCACCGTTATGAGTGGTCGTAAATCAAGCGCTGAGTTATTAACCCCTAGCGCGCGGTCGCACCTCACCGGCTGCCGCTGAATATTAAACCGAATTAAGCCGCACATAAAAAATCTTCGACGGCCATAAAAATATCTCGAGGGTTCCCCGTCGCGTCGCTTCTCTCTTTTGTTCGGCTTTTCCTCGTTTTCATACGTTTCTTTTAATTTTCCATCCCCTATCCACGATGTCTCGAGTCTCGACAGACAGCATCTTATTAATTAATATTTGAGCTTTGGTGCAAAACGATTCGATAACGTATGTCCTCATGCATATTTCAAATATGCTCTTTTGCTCTGAGCGACCGCACAAATTCCCCACAACTACTCGGTCGAATTTGAATAAGCGTAAAAAATTCAAAGGATTCGGGATTTTTTCGTCCCCTTTTTGGCGCCGCCTGTTTTTAAATAAACATGACTTTGCATTATAAAGTCATAAGCGCGATACCACTTTATTTATTATTTATCTATCGACTGTTTCGAAAAGCTGCGCTAACATTATATACATATACATAGGTATACATATGTATATTAGATATAATATTAATAAAGAGTACATACATATGTACATATGTATATGTATATACTTTTGACACGCGCGAACAGCAAAACTACTAAACCATAAAAAATCCAAACATACCTATATAACCATAAAAAAATCCATAAACATATAACATACGTTTATACCCAAAACGAAAACTGGTCCATATGTAAATGGGGCTATGAATATATGTATGTATGTATGTATAAATAATAATTATAAACATTAATCAATCTATTTGTTGTTTCCACAAATGCTTACGTACGTTTATGCGATAAATACCAATACGACAAATCAAAAGTTAGCTTAATTAGGTATTATTATAATTCGAATCGGTAATTTTTAAGAATTTATTTAACATCTTATTATACAGAAAAATCAAATGAAATTAAAAGGTTCACTTTATCTCACATCATTTCATTCCCTACCATTGGATTTGTCATCTAATTTATTTGTTCTTTAGCTTGTGTTTAAAATTTGCTATTCTGCTATTTCTGAATTGCGTATTTTAATTTCTTTGAGTGATTTAATTATATATTTTAATATATTTACATATACATACTTTATGTGAATACATACCTATACCTAATTAATTACCTACAATAGACGGCAGAGATTGCTTTACTCTCCTGTCATCTGGAATGAATAAAAAATTTTATTAATATTATATCTTACAACTCTAATTTCTAAGTAGATACATAATTTTGAAAATATATTATAGAATAAAGCCACATACATACATATATTGTAGAACGTGTGAGTGAAAATTCCAAAACTTTGGTGCAATCGTTTAAGTTCGATAGACTCCATCTTATCAGTAATCTTCTGATCTACTGCATATATAAAATTGAATGTTTGTTTGTTTGTTTGTCCGATATGCAAACCTACAGTTTTCAATTTAATTCCACCAAATTTGGTATACTATATTTAACTTAGACCGTAGACGGTTTTTGGTAGGGGTCGGAGCCCGGGGCTGAAGGACCCCCATACAAAACTTTTAATCCATTTTTGTACTGGAGAATAAATGTTTAATTCGATATTGATTTGTTTTCATAATTCACCCGCCCAAGCAACGCCAGGCAATTCGGCTAGTAGGTACTATCTATAATACGAACTGCAGTTCTATAGTCATTAAGGCAAGTATAATATGATTTGATTCTTACTCGCACTAACTAGTCAAAATATTAACCTATCACTCTTGCGAATCGAAGGTAAGCAGAAGAATCTGACGAATCAATAATTCAAGATTCGTATCGAAAGAAGTCTAAGATCTTCAATGTAAAGGGGATAGAGGTTGAAGGGCTCTACCTTTCCCCTGCTCCCCTTTTAGCAGTTGGGGAAGAGGAGAAGGAGGAGGTGGAAGAGAAGGGCAAGGGCGCGCTTCGACTCTATCAAAAGGAAACGAAAAGATTGTGTTAATAGCCGAACACACCCCGGAGGAGTTGTCGATTTGAATTGCAAATGGGGCCCGGGGACCCTCTTCGCGTTTGCATTTAAAATGCATAAAAACGGAACCGGGGATCAATTTTTAAATTTGGGACATCGACAGCCAGATAGTTGTTCCCCATACGTCATCGTCATTACTCATAATAATATCCCGATTTTGAGAACGAGCAAAACGTGGATACTAATATGTGCATAATTACGACACTAAAAATTTAAATCACATTGAAAAATATGTTCAATTTATTTAATGATATTTAAAATCGTATACGAATATTGCAAGCTATCTATATTTTTGTGATATGAATTGGCTTCGAGGGCCAAGTTTAATATATGCGATTTTTTTTTTTCGCGAAAATTCTGCAAAGCTTCTAACTTGTTCTATTCAGCTACTTCCTGCATTTTCCTTGTGCAGACGTGACGATAATGCATAATTTCTTACACAACGCGAGCAAAAAAAACCACTTCATCATTTCTTCAAATCTTTCTCCCCCTTCTTTAATTTTTACGCGATCCTTTTACGCTACAAATAAATCTGAATTATACATTTTTTGCGCTTAATTTACATCTATGTATGTATGTATAAGATTGCCTTTCACAGTGTGAGCGTGATCAAGGCCGGAAAAATAAATTTGCGAAAATGCGGAATAAATAACGTTTTAAGTGCGCTACGCTCAGGTACTATATACAGGTCGGAAAAGGTACTACTTTTTAAGGGAGTCCAATCAATGTGTACGCGCGTACGTCAAGCTTCGAGCGCAATTTATTCAGCTGGCGGCCGTGAGGCTTTTAAGATGGCGCAATGCATCTCACGATTGCCGCAATAAAACTGCATATTTAATGCAATCCGAGGATAAAGTGCGGCGGAGCAGAGAGAGACACTCTCATGTAAATTTATGGCACTTTTATTTTCCTTTAAAAAATTAACCTCGTCTAGAGTTTTCTGTGATATTTTTATTCAACGATTAACAGTCTATGGATGCGTGGCTCATGGTCGATTGAGATTAGCGAATCATTGTCCGGTGCACACGAGTGATATAAATAATTGTGCAACTACAGGAGTGTAGTTTCTCGTGTAAAAGCCAAGGGGATGACAATAAAACAGGACCGTAGTTTAAATAAAACATGGGGCGAAACTGCCGAAGACGCGGAGACAAACTGTGGTGCGCTGCGTCACCGCCATCTTGCATATTTCATGGCGCCAGATTACGTGCTCTGGTCGCCGTTTCAGCTGAAAACCGTGACAGAGATCGAACCAAGTCCTCTAATCTGCAACTGAGTGCTTCTTTCCGAACTGGAAGTATATATTATTGCATTATAGGTGAGCTAAACACAGAAGATACGAATGTCCTTTACCAAATTTAATTGAATTACATAGTTCAAATGTTTCATTTTATAGCATTGCTTGAATTAAAAATACTTTACTAATTAGTAGATTGACAATTTTATATAAAGGCAACATCACGTAATCTTTATTTTGATTATATAGTTATTTCCATCGTTGATTACTTCAATATAATAATAATAGTCGGATAATAGCCGGAAATGATTTGTATCTGAAATTCAATGATAATTTTATAAATCGATTTCCACTGTACATTATACATATATATAAATACATAATAGATTTAAAAAAATGCAAATGTAAATAATAACAAGAGATAATATTTACTTATCAGTCGTCAGTTATGATATCTATGTACAGGTATACAAAATTTTATGAATTAATTTCGTTTGAATGGGAAGATATCAGTACACTATCACACCGATTCTAATCGCTATCAAAATCGAGAAACGATATGATATGTAAACTAACGCCAAAAATAGCACAATCGCGTCATATTTTCCGCTACGAATTTGAGACTCACTTTCAACCCCTTCAGTCCCACCCCTATCTCCGTTTGAATGATGGGGCCCGTTCGGCTTGCGGGACACGCTTCCCGCCAAAATGGCAGCTATTTCATTTCGACGCAAAAACGGCGTATGTAAATTTTTAAACAGGTTCGATACGTCTTGTTTTTTCACGCCCGGACGGAGATGTATCGGGCCGAGCCGGAACGCGATTCCAGGACCGAAAATCCCGATACCCGAAAAAATCCACCGCCCCTCCTCTATTGCTCCTTATTTATGGCAGGAGCGAGGGCTGAAAAAAAATGTATAAAATAGCAAACGATGCGGCGAAAACACGTCAAAAAAAAAAACAAGGAAAATGTTAAAGTGATATCATAAAAGCGGTATTGTCATACGTCATGACTGTAAGCTGGCTTCGTTGCTCGAAAGTGGGGGAGGGAAATATTTCATGAAGCTAGGTCGTATAATGTTTTCGGTACACTCTGTAGTGCTCTCTTGGCTTTTATATGCATCCGAAGAAGATGGTAAAGTGTGCAATCATAGAATTACGGTTGCATCAATCATTCAAGTGCGTTTTTGCCGCGTGTTTTATGTCCCTGAGTGCATTTATGCTATAAGTAGTATATGTAAGTGGTGTCAATTTTCAATGTCTTACGCTGTTCAAAAGCAATATCATATTTGAATCCATTGCAGAATTTATATACATATAAAGACAACATTTCGCGTTTCCGTAGCACAACGGTTCCGTAGCACAATTGTTTGGAGTAGATTAAAATCGAACCTTTTCTGTTGCACTTCATTAGTTCATTTTTTTGTATGGTCAGTCCATTAGTACCCATTTGCGTATGATTGGTATGATCCAATATTGCGTCCTCGGAACGCAAAGGTGACATGTCCATGATTTTGCAAAAATGAGCTACATATTAATGGAACTTTGTTCCTGTTTAATTATTCTATCGGGGCAGTCGAGTGGCACATTCGAATGACATCACATTTTTTTTTAGTATCACAAAGTACAAAATTTCTACTTATATTCTTGGAGCACACAAGTGACAAGTCCGAACTTTTGGCATGCAATTTTAAAAGTTAACTTGTGTAAGCTCAATAACAATGAAATAACATCTAAAAATTTAGAGTAAAATATGTTCAATCATCATTGTTATATAAAATTCCCCCTGATTTATGATGACCAGATCAAACTTTAAAACTGCTGCACTGAACAATTTACTATTTTGGACATGTCTATTCTGGACCTTTGTGCTCTGAAGATGCGATATTTAATATTAAATAGTACGACTAACCTAATCTTCAAGCTATCTAAAATTATTCTATTCCACGGATTTCCTCCAATAAACCAACACATTACTCAAGTAATACTCTAATCTTTACAAAAATACTACATATTACAAAAAGCATTATCGTATAAAGACATAACAAAACAACACAAATTTTATATTGATTGAGACGCATCGTACATCGTGTATCGCTGTACGTACCTACTCCTTTGTAACGACTCTACCGACGAAACATTTGAGAAACATCTGCATACGTACAGAGAGTCGGAACACGATACGTAATAGAGACAACTAAATCGTTCGGCATTATTGTAGCTAAATTGTCGTGACGTGGAAACACGAGAGCCCCCACGAAACATTCACATATCCTGGATATCTATGAGCACGCCATTGCCAGAATAATACACTGAATCAACTTTTAAAAAAATACGGGTGTGGCCAACCCATGACTTTATCCATATATTTGAGGAATTAAACGAAGAGTAACGAAATCAATTTTTTAAGTACGTAAGTAAATAAAACGCATGCACACCACCAGACCAACCAACATATGTACATACATATGTATCATGAAATTACTGTGTTGAGTGCGCGCGCGTATGTAAAATACGATCTTCGGCATATATTCAAATAGGAAAAACTACCACTTCCAGTCGGCGGATTTTGATCAAAACCTTATCAACTCTTAAATTTTATATGGTTATTATAAATATAAATTTTCGACTTGATCAATGGGACAGTTTCTAAAATATTATGTGTTAAAATTTTTGATAAAAAAAAAACTACTTCCGGTTGACTGATTTTTATGATTTATTTTTTCATAACTAACAACATTACAAAATTGTGACGATACTACATATTTAAAAGGCCGAAAAAAATATTAATAAAAAAATCGTTCAAGAGTAAACTGCCACTTCTGCAAAGCGGATGTTGACCAAAATCACAGTATCTCAGATTACAGCAAATGTGAAAACTATAGATATGAAATTTCGACTTGATCGGTGAGGCAGTTTCGGAAATATTCTGTGGTAACAGGATTTTTGAATTTTCTACAAGAAAAAAACCGTACTTCCGGCTGACTGATGTTGACCAAATTCCTTATGTCTCTTACACCTTACGTGAAAATATTAGATAAGAAATTTCAGCTTGATAGACTTGATAGTTTCGGAGAAAACACACATCCAGACACACACACACACACAAGTACACAGACATACAGACATTTTCCAGAAATCATGAAAACGTGATCATGGGATGATACTTGATACAAATCAGTCAAAATCTCGAGGTCGAATTTTCGCACTGTTATATCCTGAACCTTTCGTATTTGATTATTGTAATATTTAACTAACTTTATGCTTGATTTACCTCTGTACAACATTGTTTTTACCTCTTCAAAAAGTTGTTTTCGTCTACACAAAATATCTTGCCCCGACATCGTAAACTTAACGATCCATTGTTCAAAAATGTATTTTTCGTTCCCACACAAAAATACCTCGCCAGCAAAATGCGTCTCATAATTCATTGTTCAAAAGTGTATTTTGTCTAGACACCAATCTAACGACTAATTGTTCAAAATTGTATTTTTCGTTTCTACACAAAATCAGTCGACCATTTGCAGCAAAATGCATTCCCTCACGTATCATTTTGTTCAAAAGGTTATGATTTGACTAGACGCCAATTTAATGATCCATTGTTCAAAATGTATTTTCGTTTCCACACAAAAATACCTCGCCAAAAAATGCACCAAACCCCCTCCAACATGCATTTTGAAGCCTATATAAGACGACGTCCTATACGACATCTTCAGCTAGACAATTTAATCAGTTCGGACAGGCATAGGCAGTCCAGTTGAGCAGATAGCTCAGTTGAGTCCAGTCCTTTCTCAACAACACGCCATGTGAGCGTCTATATAACATACACCTGTGCGTGTACTTATACACCTACGAGTGTTATTTTCTACCATACACCATTGAGTGTCACTTATTACCTACACCTGCGAGTGTACTTGTGCTTCGTCCTAAATCAATAACTTGGACAACCAGAAGACTTCTTCGTTAATTCTTCATTAATTATGGGGTGGTCTTTCCCCAAATCAAAGACCTGATGGCAGCAACCCATCGTCACCATCAACAAGACGATGGAAATTATAATCAACATCAAATTCACGATCAAAATCCACCACACAAACATCTCAACTTCGTCGTGGAACATAACAGCACGATCACAATACTTTATCCGATTAGGATAAAGTAAAAACGGTACTTGCGTATTGAACAGTGCACTGATCGAAATCGATCTTCCTGGTTATGAGTTCGCTTCTGAAGTATCGCCATCTGAAAGCAGTCGAGTGAATGAAAAAGTGGTCGTGGCCAAGTGGTCGCTTATCATAATAATAACGAGCGTGAGTGAGTGAACGAATGGCTCGTGTCATTGGAGATGGTCGTGGAGATCGATCTGGTGAGGCTGTGGGCTCAGCACGAGCCGTCACGGACAGCACGGACACGGCACGGTCACCGGTAATATTGAAAATTCATACAGGTATAAATCGAGCGGCGGCATGATAGCTCCATTTGTGCGAGTAGATGGCAGGTGACCGGTACAGGACAACCGTAATCGAAAGATGTTATACTGAACTGCTTACCAGCTTCCATGAGACCGATACATACATAAGCACTTGCCCCCGACCCCCAATCGTGCGTGCTAGTTTGTTCTATAGCATCGCAGCACATACCCCATTTGACAGTACATTAAACAATTCTATGCATAGTGTACAGTTGATTGAATGGGTGTAGGGCCGTAAAATCGCGTTGTCGATTCGTACCAGCTTTGACAGATAGTGGCTTGTTGCAAACATACCACTGAAAATTGTTTGTTTGTTATGTTGGCAATGCTAGCGTGACCACAACGACCCCAGGCGGGCAGTCAGGCAGACGCTTACGCTAATACATATAGTAGGTAATAGTTTATGGAAATATAACGCATTGATACCAAAAACATACTTTACTTGTCCTGAATCCTAGCTTAGCTCATAGGATTACGTGTGGTGTGATTGACAAATGCAAGTATAATGGTGGCTATTCACGGTCCGTAGCGATGTGTCGCTAAAAACGGATTGTGAATTTGCTAAAATGTTCGTGTTGACAGCGGGAATTGGCACATTGAACTTGTAGTTCACTATAATGGATGAAGAGTGGATGAAAGGCTAATATTATGTTGCTCGTTGACGTTCAACGTTTGTTTATTATTGACACATTAGGGTGCGAACAATGGCGGAAAAAAAAATATTACTCAAATTTTCAATGAAATCAAAAAAAGTGTGTCGAGCATTGATATGTACCTATGTACATACATATGTAGATACTCCTGAAACAATTTCATTACTGTTGCTTGCGGACAAACCAACAACACCTCTTTATATATATTATATTTTTAAAATGATGAATGAAAAAGAATAAAATTTAGTTATAGTTAAATGTTTGATATCAGAAATATGCTCTACAATCTACATACATATGTACATATATATATCTTATAAATATATGAATATTTGGTAATACAATAAACTTTCAATGATTACACAAAAACTAATAAATTGCATCATGAATGATTCCGTTGGATGAGACTACCTACAGATTGGACAAAATCTTCAAAGCTTCAAATTTTCCACAGTATTTATACCTTGTACATACATATATACGACATTCAATTTGAATAGTATTTCAGTTATTCTTCTCGCAATTGATAAACGATTCCAGTTAAACTTGGAGTGGAGTACCTCCCATCGCTCCATTTTATTTATTGTCGATTTTTTTCCCCATTTTCTTGCAAAACTGGCCCGCATAATGTCCTGCATATGCGATCTAGCGAGAGAGTGCACTCGCGAGTCGATTTTATTCCCGATGAAATCAGCCATATCTTACCATGTCGGCCGATTTATGGAGTCCCCGTTTGATAAGCAGCTGTCGGCCCAGTTTTTTACCCGCAACCAATAAGTCAGACCATGACTTATTGCAAACTCGACGACAATTACGCTTTTTGCGTACCCCCGACGACATTAAATTAAACTCAAACACAACTGCGATACACAATATAACAAATGCGAGAGAGCGAATCGTAGATTCTGTGACCCGTTCGTGATCGTCTTTGATACCGAGCCGCTCGACGCGGTGCACTCGCTGCATGCAAATAATGCATTCCGATTGAGATATAAACGTTCATTTTTCAATCGAGCCAAGATCACGAACCGGTTGCGTTTATACTATTCGCAAAACGTTCGTATTTCGTATGTTGGATTATGCGAAGGGTTCGTTTTTCGTATGTTGGGTTATTATTTTGCTCGTTGCAGTCGGGGTGCAATTAGCAGTGCACGCTGCAAACAGGTGCAGGTGTCGGGAGTATGGAGACTAGGTAACGAATGGGTTCTCGGGTCGAATCCCGGCTGGCCGGTTCGATTATTGAAAAATAATAACACGGCAATAAAACACTTGCCGATATCAATTGTAACACATTTCTGAGTACAGTGTGTCGAATGGATAACGATGGAAGTTTTCAAATGGAAAATTTGTTTGAATGCACTTATGCAATGAAAAAAAATACCTCATCTACTCTTCATACATCATGAATCGAACTGTATATGAAATGTACATATGTACATATATAATTAATATGCTCTGTCCAACTTAAGAGAGGCCTTTTTCTTGCGACTTTGTTTGGTTATCGACTTATCGTTAATGTTTATTCCAAGCCCATTGGTTGAACCGCTTTCTTGTATGCGCAGGACTCTAAATCGGTCTTGACCAGGGGTCGGCAAGAGGTGTTACGCGGGCAAAATGTGGCCCGCGAAGCGTTTTGAAATGTCCCGCGACCCGATTTCGTAAAATTTTCGTAAGTTACAATCCAGTTAAATATTGTTTCAAAATGTGTCATTTGAAAGCATGATATAGAATTCTAATTTCTAGATGTATTAAGAGACACCTTTAAATTAATGAAGTTAACAGAGTTCTATACTGGACTTTCAACTTCCTTATTTCCTGCTCTGAAGAAATTTTCAGCTGGAATGATAACTACATATGTATATTTGCCAGCACATATATTTGTGAACAAACATTTTCTCGGATGAATTATACAAAAAACTAGCTGACCCGGCATGCGTTGCAATGCCCGATCCCGTTCCTAGTACGTTTTCTCACGCGTGAGCAGGCCCGTTCCCGTTCCCGTTCCAGATCCCGTTCGCGTTCCTAGTACGTTATCTGACGCGTAAGCAGGCCCGTTCCCGATCCCGTTCCCGTTTTATCCCGATTTTTTTTCACAGGAACCATCCCCGGCATGATCACAATAAGTCCTGAAGGTTTCATCGCGATCGGTTGAGTGGTTTAGGAGCCTATAAGAGACAAACAGACAGACAGACAGACAAACAAACAGACAGACATTTTTATATACATATATAAATAAACATCGGACTAAAATTACAGATGGTTATTTATGTTCGTTGCTAGTTTCGACGTTGATTTTACTAAATTGGCAAAAAAATTGCAAAAACATCAAACCAAATTTGTTTTTTTTTTAAAATAAAAAAAATTATTTTAAAGTCTATTTTTTTACTAATTCGTTATAAAAAATTGATTTAAAAATCTAAAAATTTACATTTTGGTAAAAAAAATTATTTCAAATGTGGCCCTCTGACAAATCCCAATATCTCAATGTGGCCCCCGTGTAGATTATGTTGCCGACCCCTGGTCTAGACTATAGGTATAAAACATACATACATATATATGTATGTAAAAAAAAGTATTAAAGGTATAATTGATATACATATAGCAAAAGATCGAAACATGTTAAAAAAGTGCATATCGCGTCCTCGGAGCACAGAGGTGACATGTCCATAATAGTAAATTGTCCAACCAGTTCAATAACTGGTCATCATAAATCAAGAGAACTTTATATAAAAATGATAATTGTAAATATTTTAAGATGTTACTTCAATGTTATTCAATTTACGCAGGTAAATTTTTCAAATTGCATGTAAAAAGTCAGGAGTTTGTCACCTGTAAGCTCCAAGAATATTAGAACTTTTGTACTTTGTGATACTAAAAAAAATTGTGATGTAATTCGAATATGCTACTCTACTGCTCTGATAGAATAGTTAAAGAGGAACAAAGTCGCAAAATCATGAACATGTCACCTTTGTGCTCTGAGGACGCAATATTAAACATACGCAAATCTGTACTGATGGATAGACCATACAAAAAAATGAGCTAATGAATACTGAAGTAAAATTGGCATAGAAAAGGTTCGATTCTAATCTATTTGTATTGTATTCTTATTTGTAATAAACGATATTGTGAATAGTTCAAATGAAAAATTAATCAAATCCTTTTGAATATTTAAAAAAAATTATCTTTTTGAAGTATGTACCTACACACATACATAATTACGTACCTATGTACTTCAAAACTTTAAAGGTCCTCAGACAGCTGCCTAGTTTGTTTTCGCGTAAAGTACATCACTAATTTTGGCAATTTAGTTCTTGAAAAATATTAAGACTCCAACAACAAACCACTTCCTAATTTTTGTAAATCTTAAAACTTCCATGTCGGTTGACTGCGCTTGCATTGGATCGGCCAGCGAGATTAATGCACCGATTTGTTTATAATTTGGCATCGTTCGCTAATAGAATTATAGTTTCCACTTTAATTCCGATATTTCACATGAGCACAAATTGCTAGTGTTTCGTTCCATTTTGCTGATATTTTCCAAGCAGATTTCTAAGCGGGAACTATCTAGCTTTAATTATTTCCAAATCCAGCCATCAGTGAATGGTATTCATCGATGAATAGTGTGCAGTTTGGAAAGCAACCGTCGATAATTACCAATTCATAAACCAACGCGATCCACGGCCCGCGATTACAATGATTAGGGTTGTTGGCTCGTGAGGTCGTGTAGCTGTAGAGCACATCATACATCAGCCACCTCGTCTTCCGATTTCGAAGTCAGCGGACGCTATAATTCCGTAATTGATTTCGGAGCTAAATATCGATGCCAAATTGGCACCGTCGTGACGCTGAAGCCAACCCCGAGACGCCATTTGCCATAAATAAGTCGAGTGTGGTACCTATATGGTTGTTTGAGCTGTTGGTACTTCAGTCGAGTCTCCGGTCCAACTGGATAGCAGGTTGGATAGTGAAACCTTCACTAAATTAACGGTATTTAAAAAAATATTCAAACAAATTGTAAATTAAACTAGTCAACCGTTCAATTCTCCAAGAATGAAAACACTAATACAAGTTATGCCGTAGCCACACATGTGCCATTGGAGCATATGGAATATGTGTGGCTGATGAATTTGCGTTGAGATTATCAAGTTTGTGTGCCTGTGGCCAACGGCCAACCGTTCAGAGTCGGTAAACTTCACACGTCGCGCCATCCACACATCGGCCGACCAATAATGGAGTAGGCATATGCAATGGCAATGTAGTGAGTATATGTATTTGTATTTGAGATTAAATAGTTCTAGTACAAATATCCAGTAGTCACGAGTACCAATTCCGCAGAAGTGCGTTCCATGTTGACGTTATGCCATGTAAAATCTTGACTGTTGACGTCAGAGGTAGCAACGGCCAAGCGACGCCAACGGCACCGCCCACAACATGTGTGGCCGGTGCTATTGGTAACCAATCTTGGCCGACGAATGTAGCTTGCATTGGCATATGGAACAATGGCACATGTGTGGCTCCAGCATCAAACATAGCTCCAATTTGCAAAGCTCATAAAATAGCATATGCTGAAAATTTGGAATCTTCTTTACAGAATGTTTGATTTCTTCACTTTGACAAACATTTCACTGTCTTCTGCAATAATAAATATTCCTGTAAAATTGACTCCATTGGTTTTCCGTTACCTTCTGGAGGAAAATTAACAATTCTGTATTAAATAGGATATATGGGTAGAAAACATATGCGATTGCCAAAGTCAACTAAAATCGGAAAATTCAAATTAAGAATTTTTGACAATTTTAGCATAGATAATATAAATTGAATGAGTTCATTTCATATTAAAAAAAAATGATTTTAAATATCCAAAAGAAAAACCAGCCGTGGTATGTATTTTAAAATGAGATGAACTCTACAAAGCGATGAATTACGAAAAAAAAAAAAAAAAAAACAGCAATCGCTTTACTGACAGCGCAAACGTCGGCTAGTTATGCGAATAGAGTGAAAAAATCAATTCGAAAAACGCTTCGTCGCAAATAACGCATAATAGATTCTCATACGAAAAAGAAAATACACGTTGCGTGAAATCGATAGCGATAAACAAGCGCAACAACCGCCAATTTCGCCAAATAAAAATGACGAGAACACATACGAGAAACGTCGGCGAGAGAAGCTATAATATTTCACTACGCGGCATAATAAACATAAATGATAGATAGATACGCGGAGAATTGATTCGCAGCGCGCATTTAACACATCCGACCGCAAAGGGTTAATTCATATCAAAAGATAACGAAATCTTATAAATTGTTATTTTTTTTCGGCAGACATAACTACTATATATATTTTTAAGAGATTTCTTATCCGGGTTCACGGTGCCCGTTTCGATTACGGTCAATTTTCCGAACTGACTAATACGCATTACGTGACCCGTCCGAATGTGCAACGCGAGCACATAACGTTACGTCTTCGAAATAATAAAACAAAAATGAAAAAAATGTATATATAAAAGCCAACGTAATTGCAGCTAGCGCCCTGTACTTTTGTATAATTACTATTTTTATTGCAGAGCCGTTTTTACGCTCTTTAATCACCTAGAAGGCGGGAGGGGTCCCCGTAACAGAATATGGCAGGGGAGAAAACGTTTGAGCATTGCGCCGATACACAAATATTGTTCATTTTAATTTAAAAAATAAATTTTCAACAAAATCGAATTTGGTTTATAAAAGAAAAGTGTACGATCGGCATAAATGATAATTTGTATAAAAATATAAATGGCCTTACAAGCCGGAGCAGATTATAATCCGCTCCGGCTTGTTAGTCGCGAGCGGATAAATATGCTGAGGTATGTGGTGGGGGTTGTAACACAATGTGCAATATGCAACCCTCTACATACTACTGAGCGTATTTAATGGCCAGCGAATAATAATCCGCTTCGGTTTGTAAAGCCGAATATCGCCCGTAAATATCGCAGCAATAGAATATTCACACTCGTGGGTTGTGAAAGTGGGAAGTGAAATAAGTTCACTTTGTGTACATAGATTGTTGGATTAAAGGTAAGGAAATGTTTTGTTACATTAAAAAAATCGATTAAGGGAGGAAATTAAATCATATATTTTCTCCAACATTCGATTCATCATAATAAAAAAATGCATTCAGAAGTTCTTAGACACTTGACAAGATATTTTTCTCTAACACAAATTTACAATGTTTAAGTCTTTCGTTATATATTTTATACGATTGCAATTTAACTGTGAATTACGATCACTCACTACATAAGAAACGTTTCGATCTATTAAATTTTATTTTACCCTGAAAACAGAGTTTCATTACGTATAAATTACGTTCACATTAAATAACAATAGATTACCTTAGTACAGATTTTTGAATAATAATAATTAGCGTATAAGATTATCTAAATTTGAAAAAAAAAATTGAATAAATAAGGCAATATTCAGCTAATTTGCAAATAAAAAAAAATAAAATCAATTATATGTATATTTGTTTTCAAAATCCTTCAGCTGCGATATCTTACTTCATAACTTATTCTATCTAGCAGATTATTCGTCAATTCAAGTGTTCATTCATGCGAAAATATATTTTCATAATGCATTTATTGATGAGTGAAAAAAACCCTTGTGATTTTATTTCTAGAGATATACAATATATCAAAAAAAGAATAAAATATATAATTAGATTAAAACTAAAATTGACAATTCAATCTCAGATACTCGCAATATAAGAGGAAAGATAAAAGGTAAAAAAAACCAAGACCTAATATGAATTCACGCTTAAAATCGATGGAAGGATTTTTATATCAATTTTAATAATTTTAAAGTTTAAATAATGATGCAAACCTTTAACTCAATCTATACTTTGAACCCTAGCCAAAGTTAATTTTTTATGCACAAGGTTACATACAATTAACTATATACAGCTTACGATCAAAGAATGATGAGTTATAAAGGTCATACTGGTTTTCGAGTTGCAAAATAAGAAAATTGGCACATAAAATAAATCTAGCTATTGAAATATAAAAAAAAATCATATAATTTACTAAAACTATTCAAAACAACAGGTCCAAACAAGTATGGTTAAATTATTACGGCAATCTATTTGTCAGAGAAATAAATATAATAAAGTATGAACACATTTAGAATTCACCTACTTTTTTTTTTGTAGTACATATTCATGTTAAACAATTTTTAAATAACAATTATTCAGTCGATCAATTTGATGAACTAACATAATTATTTCAGGTGTAAGTTATCATAATTTCATATTACACATTTCAGAGAAAAAACTATCCTAATATTATGACAAAAATTTGGATAAATAAATACTGGCGTTTCCCCCCCCCCATGATGAAATTAACTATCTAAAACTCGACATCTCCAAAAAAAATTACCTCTTTTAAAAAAAATTGATTAATAATTTATTTTATGTCAAATGAAAAATAATCTAAAAAAAGATTAGAAAGCATAGATCAAATTGATGACCCGAAATATATTATGTATATATTTACGAATGTATAGAAGAAAAACAAATTTTTAATTTTAATTATCATTATACACAGTCTTTTAGTAATGAATTTTAGGCGTGTTGCTGAACCTGAAGTGGCTGACCCTCATTCTTAAGCAGCAAATTTATGGCGGGTCTACAAATCAAACAGAACTCTCCGACTATGTGTCTTCCTTCCGATGAGCATTCGTGTTCCTTCCTGACTTCCGACGGTTCTTGCACTTCCTGCTCTGGTGCAGTTTCAAATGCCGGTCTACATTCCTCTTGCATTGGCGATGTAGCTTCTCCACTTTCTTCTTCATCATTCTATAAACATTCAAAAACGTTATAACACCCTGCACTTTGTAACAATAGCATTATACTAATTCTACATATTTGTATGAAAAATATTGACTAGATTATAATTAATTATTATTATAATTATAGCTAATTGTTCATAATTTTTTAATATTAAAATTCTACAAAGTATATTTACTATTCTAGTGCTAAATTAATTCATTATAATTAATATTTACATTTAACTAGAAAAATTTAATTAGATACATATTTTTAAATGCAATAAATTCTACTTGATTTGTATCAGTCTATTTTATAAGCTTTTAAAGCTACTTGGCTAATCTTAATAAATCCTAGCTATGTAATTTTAACAAGAATTTTCATATGTTCTACCATTTTATAACCTTTGTAAATGTTTAAAAGGCACATCCCATCAGTCTACTAATATTTATTATTTATAGATTGCTGTTTATTAAAATTTAAATCTACAAATTTTATGATAATAAATTTAAATCATTTGCAAATTTAAATTATATACATACATCAATTTCAAGTAGGTAATTATAATATTATACACAATTTATTTTTCTATATTTTTTTTATATAAATGTAATAAATACAAAATATCATTATTTAATACATAATATGTACAAAAGAAAGAAAACATAAAAAAGTACTCACATATCATGGAAAATACAGTAAGAATGCTAAATATTAAGGTATTTTTATAAAAATAATTACATAATTTAAAATCATCTAAATCTATTAAATATTGAAGACATGTCGCCTTACATTTCCTATAAAAAATTCAAATAATTAGCACCTACGTACAACATTGTCATGTGACATTACTGGGGTGGGTGTAAATACTTGGATTACAATATATATTTTATATTTTACACTAAAAATAACGAAAATCAAAAAGAATCGTATTTTATCTATGGTTAAACACAAGCGTTTTAATATTGTACACATCGATTTTCTAATTTATTCCTCTGTATAATTGATTTGATCTTTCAATCATTACCACTGCTACAGTAACTTACTGTTGGCGACATCTTTATAACCCCAGTATGCAGCCCTTAAAGCGCACACGACGCTTGCCTGACAACATCAAAAATTTAACACATTTAACATTTCATATCATGGTAGTCTTCATACATGACAATATGTTAACAATAAAATGTGTAATTTGTAAGTATTCCTATTAAACAATACAATTTTGACTGAATAATATCTCAAATAGAAGTATAAATAAAATATTTTTGATAAATTATAGCAAGCATTATGTAGTAGGTATTCGAAAAGAACAAGAAGTATAAATGTATAATAGTGCACTGTTGTTATAAGAAACCCTCGCTACAAGCAAAAGTTGAGAGATAAGCAATTTAGATGGATTGTATTCCAAACAAGTAAATGAATTAATAAGTTTATGTTGTACTAAATTGACTATTATAATAATATAATAAACATTACATATAATGTCGTTGGAAATGCACTTTAAAATTTCTATCGAATGATTAAAAGTGACGATTTACAAAAACATACATGGATGTATTCCAAAAAACTTAAATAGTAATTAAGCGTAATTTGTTGTAAAATGTGATAGTTCAAATGAATAAGCATTATTAATTTCTGATTGTATGTATAACTAAATCTTAATGAAGAAATATCAACTTATGTAATAATAGTACCTATGTATATATGTATGTATGTATGTAAATTTCCTCAGTTGATTCATGCATATCATCTTACCGTTTTAATTATATAATTATTCAACCAATGATTAAAAAATGTAATAATAATCTAATCCACATTATCTAACTTTAAATGTAGAAACTTTAAACTAGGTACGATGGATAATATATTGGAAAATCATATTTTAAAAATTACTATCCATGAGAGGAAAACATTATAATATTAATAATCTAGTTAACATGTTAAAGATAAAATTACTTATGTATAAATAAAAATTGACTATGGAAATATCAATTGTCTTACAAATTTTGAACCCAAAATTGTCCTGAAAATTTTCAAATACGACTAATATATTTCATAATCTAATAATAATCTGTAGTGAAGTGAAGCAGTTATCCTTCGTAAATAAAAGGAGGTCTAGTCAAAACATGCTGATGGAGGAAAAATTAAATTTCCCAAATACATCACACTTACCACTGGTCGACTCCCGAAAAGAGACCTGAAAAATTCTTTCATGAAAGAATTCAATGCTATAAAATAAAATTTTGACCCTTTTACTATGTATCATTAGTCAATACTCAAATCTTGTCTTTTTCAAACACTCGGCAGCAAAAGGGTCAATACATAAATAAAAATAAATGCATCTAGTCATAATTCATAGGGGACATAACATCATTATTGTGTTCCTTATATTTATGTAACTTATATGTCTAACAATATAAGGTATTACTACACATTACAAAAAATAATAACACATTTATTTTAGTAACAAAAACAGAGTTGACCGACAACTATTACATCAATTATTAAAATTTAATATTATTGTTTTCAAATTAATGAAATTTCGATTCACATACCTTAGCAGGCATCGGAGGCACTTCTAAATGTACTCCTTTTTCACAAAGCTCTTGGAGTCGTTTTATGCCTAAAATTTTTTGAATAAATGTTGAAAAACTTAACCAATGACATAAAATATTAGATTTTAACGCTTTTTAAAGCTTAACCGAACTTACCAACTTTCCGATTATTGCCATATTTATATTCCCATGCATCAAATAATCTATTATAATATCTAGGACCAGCCAAATACTCCAAATACGAGTATGACGTTGCAGTTGGAAATATTCTTTCTAAAGTCGCTTTTTGAGTCAGCTCATCTTCGGCTTGAATTAAATGGCGAACATCATCGGGCGTCAAATTAGTGAGAATATCTTCTAAATACTGAAAGAAAAAATATTCGATAGAAAAACATTACAGAAGATTATCAAAAAAAAAAATGATGTGGTTACTAACGTCCATTCTATTTTCTAATTCCGTAAAGTGAATATGTTTTGCTTTTTCTTCCTTGGATAAATGAACTGTATATAATCTTTTATCGTGAAGAACAGGACCTACGCTCTAAAAAATAATAATTCAAATATTAAAGAGACAGATTATTTAAATAATGTAAACGACATTGACAACGGTCAGTACATACTTTATCTTTTCGCAGTTCTTCCATATTAATTTTAGATGGGACATGAAATTGGGCCATATTCAATAACGATGAAACTAGGGGACCCTTTACATGCAAATCTAAAGGTGAGGCACTATGAAGGCTTGGTGAGATATTAACCTAGAAAGAATAATTTTGGATTCAATTAACAAATACAATTTTACATATGAACGTAATATTCTTTATCAAAATAAAACTAACAACACCAAAAAGGTACAATAAAAAACTAAGCGTATACAAACCTCTAAAAGCCATGGTTTTAAATTTTCATCTAATAGAACATCTATGCCAAACAATTCATAACAATTAAAGCGTGAACCAATGTTAGCTTTAGTTAGGCAGCTAATACTAGATTCTCCACTGAGTATTGTCTTTATGACTAAATCTTTCATCGAATTCCACAACTGTGAAGTGTTTATTCCTCTTTCGTTCTTCAAATAATTTAAAAGTGCTTGGAGGGTCCTGCGGATGTCGTCACAAGCATAAGAACATTGCAATAGTAAATAATATTAATCGGTTAAATAAATTACATTATATTGGCAAAACGCATCAATTCTACTGAATTAAACAAATTATTATTAACACAAATTAACACAATACACAACTCACCATTTGTGACCCTGACAAGCACCAGCGTCCTGATTGTGAGTATAGGATTTTGACAAACGGTTGATGGAATAATTCGTAAGATGCATATATCTGTCTTGTAAACTATTATTTTCGTCGCTGTACTTGACTAAATAAGAAAAAAAAAACTTCAATGAGTATAATTTTTAAAATGAAATTTAGATATGATTGCAAATTTCGATGGAACAAACCTGAAGCGAATCTTGCTAAGCCATCTGGATACAAATAGATCCTGAGCGGATGAATTGATGTAACAACTACATAAAGACGCATATCAAATTTGCTATCGTTAATGAGGTAAGGACGTGCAATATAATGCTGAACAACCACTGGTCTCCTTTTAGGAATTTGTGCCCAACGGGCCACAACCTTGATTCCGGTACCACGAGCGGACGCAGGCTGTAACAAAAATTCGCAATCAATTAATTAATCCTACAAAAAAAAAAAAGCATGTGTAACACGAATGCAGTGCTCACTAACCGGTTTAATAATCCACTTATCATTTAAGGCAGCATATTTATCCCAATCATACTTTAAAGCTTTCAAATCATGCGGAAGAACGTAAGTTTTAGGCATTAGACCGAATTCTTTAGAACCATATTTTATCATCAGTTTGTGGAGATTTCTCCAAAGTCTATCTTTGCGACCAATTTGAAAAGTGCCCGGAAAGTGATTGATTTTTTGTGATTCTTTTAAACCTTTGAAACATACAGATTTCATGTGTTTCCCCCATGTACCAACCCAATCCATAGATTCTGAAAAAAATCAATATTCTTTAATAATATGTCATTAGCTTGATTACTTGAATTAAATAAAAATAAATTAGCATAATGTAATTTTTATATTAGACGAAAATTAAAATCATCAAAAAATTGAGACTACATATATTCAAATTAGTCTTCAGCTGATCAAAAAATTCAATTTAAGTTTATAAAATAAACAAGAGTACGAAAAGTCACGATGACCTAGCACAAAAAAATTAGTAGTAAAAATAAAATTTTAAGTGTAGTTACGCAAAAAGCAGAAAAGAAAGAATATTACTAATGACAACAAAATACTGAATGAAAATAAATGAACCAAAGATGACATTTTATAAAAATGATTAGTGCAGAGCAATAAATTTAGAATATTACAATGAATCTAAAATTATTTTACAATTCAAAACTACAATCTAATAAACAAAAATTAAAACGAAATCTATATTATGTTTTACTATCTGTGTGAAAATTCACTAGTTTTGACGAATCTAAAGCAGATGACGTATTTATAAGTAGAACATGAATTAACACAAAACTGTGGAAACAAATATTATAAAAGCGACTTGTGATAACTTTTCTAAATAAAATGTTTTATTTAGGCATTTCTTCTATCAAATTAAAATTGATTATTATTATTAACGGAAGACCATAAGACAAACAAGATGTATTTATTTGACCTTGAAGGTCAGACAGTTATTTATCTCCGCAAATTAATTCATATTCCAATTACAATGTTAAATTATAAAAAAAAAAAGCATTTGCAGTGTGTGTGTTTACCTCCCTGTGTAGCGCACTCACTTCGCACTAATTTGAATCCGGAATTAAGGAGAGTCTTTCTAACGACTACGGGTGTTATGGTGGTGAGCTTCCAGCGCAGATGACGCTGAACAGGCGAAGGTGGTCTGAGAGGCGTTGCATCGTGCGATACAAACTTTAAATACGGAGGTACGTGGGGAAACAAAGACGGACGCAGCATGGACGCAAAACAATCTTCACCTAAAACAGTACATCGTAAGTACACACACAGGCTAATACTTGAATATTTTTTTCAAATATTAAAACTCACTCG
The DNA here is from genome assembly GCA_022651745.1 of Parapsyche elsis. NCBI lineage: Eukaryota > Metazoa > Arthropoda > Insecta > Trichoptera > Hydropsychidae > Parapsyche > Parapsyche elsis. Next base: position 524,616 of record JAGVSN010000077.1, on the reverse strand, counting down.
AAGTAACAACGGCTCCTGCCGTCAACGCCGAAGAGAGACCGTTCAACGAAGCAGAGTCGCTGACCGAAGAAACACTGGGACCCGAATCACTAGTTAGACATTCCTGCTGATCGGCGGGTTCGATCGACATATCCGAGTCTCGGTCCAATGAAGCTTTCGACGCGGCATCTTCGTTATCGCTCAGCTCGCTGAAAATTAATCGATAATCATGTTAGCACGTTGCAACCGAGCGCCAACTTTAAGATATTGTACGATGTTAAACTCACTCTTCGCTAATATCAGATCCCGTCGAATAAGTTTCCATTAAAGCTTTCTTGGCTTTGATTGCAAGTAGTCTAGATTTTATTTTCGCCGGCGGTTGTTTCCCTTTGAGAAAAGGATGTCTATTATTGCTAGATTTAGTCAGACGCTTGTTAACAGTCGGCTCCGTTGTTACCGTGTCATATATTGACCATTCACCCTATAAAAATCAAACAAAAATATTGTTAAAAATTAATTTAGATTATACCTGCTGTAGAATCAAACATCACATTCAGTTGCGAGTTAACCTTTCCAAGAATACAACACTAATGAGACCAACTCCTCAGCCAGTAGCAGTACAATATAAAATTTCAAATAATAAAAAATCTTTAAATAAACCACATGAAAAGATCCTAATTAACCCCCGAGTCACAACAGTAGATGACCTTTATTTATTTCGAAGCATGTGAGTATTACTGGACAAGAATAGATTTTCTATTTCCAGTTCGACACACATACGCGCGACATTCTTTCCACCAACCCAATTAATTTTACATTATACTATAATATTTAGTTATCGAGATTATCAAGATGAAAACTAACCACACCGACGTCTCGACGCGTCACACGATGACCGTTACTACATTCGTAATGCAGCTGAGTACTCGATTTCATTTTAGCTTTTTGAGAGAGGTAATTTTGGACGGCAGCAGCCGAGTCTCTGGAAACTTGGAGATGAGGGAACGTGCGAACGGGCGATGATTCATCCCGTGCCCGTTTCATTACAGCAGTACAACAGGGGCTACTATCTCTACAGCTGAAACATAAAACAAAAAAAATAATCATAACATATTACAAGCGAAATTTATTTCAATGGTAAAATAAAATGCGTACCAATTTTTAATGAAATGCGCGTTTGTTTCGGATTCGCTATGAGCTCGGACTCTTCTACGTCCGTCTGTGTACTTTTCACTACTTTCACTCCAATCTGCCGCAGGTCTACTCTTCGTTTTTCTGAAGAAACTCGGCGATGCACTCCTACGACTATTATTGATTAGTATTGACTTGAGAGGGGTTTTGTGGTGGGGTCCTTCGGATTTAGGCCGTTCGATTTCGGCGTTCGAATATTTCTCCTGGTATTCGTCGACCGTGAACAAGTGCGGCTCTTCGTTCTCGATTAATTTACTTGCGTAGATGATTTGCGGATCACGCCACCGACTTAAACTATCGCTATTCCTACTAGACGCGTATTTCGATTTACTCGAATTATATTTATATGGTGATAGTCTGCCGCTCGGTTTCGACTGGACGTTCAAACATTCTCCGTTCTGTTTGCAAGCGCCGTATTGCACTAGGGGTTCGGAAGTCGCGTGCTGTTGCTGTTTAGCATAATGGTCGTGGCAATCTTTCGCGTGGGGATGTTTCGCAAAGTAGTTCCGGTCGGAGTCGGCGGGCATCCTGTGCGTCTCGTTCATACCCGGATAATTGTCGTGGGATTTGGAATTTGACGGAGGCCACGCGTCTAAGTATGACGAAATTTCGTAGGGTGACCGCTCGAGACCTTCGCTGCGGCAGCGACGCCGCATACGACTTCGGTCCAACGCATCGCAGCATCTACAAATCGAACAACACACTAATGGCCTATGCGTCGACGATTCTGAATCGTACAAACGAAGCTCTTGCCTCTCTTCTACCATTTTGTTAACGATGATAATCTGAAATGAAGAAAATAAATTTTATTAATTTTATTTCATCGATAAATAACTCTGAAAAATGAAAAATTTGATATGTATTTGGCATGGACAATTTTAATTTCTACGGAGAAATTTTTTTAAACTAGGTGTGTACCATACCGATACTTTTAAAAATTTTGAACATTCGCTAGTTTGACTTTAATAGTATGGTGTGATGGATTTGTTACGGATTTGAACACGGTACTTATTTTGTTTTTTTTTTGCAACACAATTCTACTTTTAAATGAGTGCTTAATTTGACTTTTTTTAGAATGACCAATTTAAAAAATATTTATGAATAGAGAATTTTAATCGATTTTTTTTAGTGTGAGCAAAATTCAAATTTTTAAATTACTCTTGTCCTTAGTGTTTAGAGTGCTTAGTTTGACTTATTTTTTATGGTGGGGGGGGGGAACCGATCCACGAACAGAGTATTTAATTTGACTTAAAATTTAAAAGAAAATCGGAGCACGTACGACTGCGCATGCGCAAACAAAGTGCGTGTTTTGTTTATGCGTGACAGCCGAGCGAAGGCATACAATATTAATCTCACTTCCGCTCAGGGTCGTCGATACTTCCGACGGCAGCGCGGCCGTGTCTGGTTTTGAGGTTATGTCGGGGAACGTGAGCTCGCGCGATCGATCGGTTATATTTAGCGATCGACCACCGCCGATACATTATTTATACACTGCGAAGTACAGAGGGGGGGGTCCGAGGCGGCCAAATATACTCACCGGAAGAGGGGCGAAGGGGGGGCGGAGGCGTCACTGTCGAATTCGAGGGGGGCGGAGGCCTGGGGTTGAGGAGAAATGGGAAAGGGGAGGATGGGGATCTTTCGCCCCAAGACTCCACAACACCACAACACCAAACACCAAACGCCAGACGCCAGACACCATTAGGCGCTGTCACACTCTCTACCGCCAACACACGACCGCCACTAGATGAGTACACCAACGGATCGCCTTTCCGTCACACGCGTACTGATGTACCAAAACGCTTTCGCGAATTTCGTTCGCCGAACATTGTGCGCCTTTGCTATATTACCTCACATTTGATACGATTCTATGCGTGCCGGAGGTGGCACGTACGACAATTTAACTGGCACGTTAACAATTTACTGTAATGAAAATAATATTGTGGGTACTTGTGGTGGGTGAACCGATGGGCTGGTGTTGGCGTAACCTTCTCCCCGACGGTTGGCAACCCTAGTACCGGCGATCGAGTGTTACACGGGTCACTCCCACTCGGTATCCGTCGCTCGCGAAATAAACACTAACGAAACGTCCACTGCGTGTTTCACATTTGGCCTTTCTCCTCGCACTCCACAGTATCAAAAAGGAATTGATTGCAATGACAACATAAGGAATAATTATTTTCAATGCAGTTGTGCAATGCATTCGATGAAAGAAATATATCATTCCAAAATTAAATCAGTAAAGACTGGTGGTGACCACTATGACCGTAGAGGAAAATGGTTGGTCAATTTTATATCTGCACGCGAATTAAACGAACGAAAATTTTTAGAATTATTAAATAAGGTTAACTCTATGCGGTGCAGTGGTCAGTGCATCAGGACAAGCTCATATGTACTGATAATAATAGCCTCGACCGCTGACCACACCGGTCTGTTCAGGCCTTTAGAATTGAGATTTTATTAAAGTGCAAGGTTTTCACATTCTATTTTTCATTTTTAAAAGCAAAATTGTTCAAAAGTTTAATCAGAATATCGTTTTATAACAATTTTTGTCAATTTTAGCTCAAATTGAATATGGCCGTTATTTGAGCGATGTGGACTGACATTCGCTGAATGCCGATGAAAATGGTCGCTCGTATGTAATTTTTAACTGTCAACAAGTTAACAAAAATGGCATTGAAACTGTGCCGAAGTATCTTCTCGTCAGAAATTACATCGTTTAACAAGTTTACCCCACGTGCGTAACATTTCCGTCGACATTTTTTTCATTTGCATTTGATTTTTTTTTTTTAGGTTATGTTAACTTACATGTGAAATATCCAAAGTGTTGTATTTGCACGTTAAAGTTACATACGATTGGATTTAGTATTGAAATGTAATTTTTCAGGATTGAAGTATGTTCGTAATAGTGCAACGGTGGCCGATATTCAACCGCAACTCAACGAGAGTTCAAGCGATATAAGAAAAGGACGCAAATCTGTAGCCCCACTAGAATTTCGATTTATTTATCCTGAATTTTTACCTGATCCTGAGCCACGTCGTCGCAATCAATTGAGAGAAAAATTAGAGCGTATTGATATGATGAACCGAAGAGCCAATGTTGATATACCAGAATTTTATGTCGGTAAGAAATTTAAAGGTTACGTCAATAGTTTTTCATTAATTTTAATGAAAAATTCAATTGTTTTTCATTAATTTTATTTAAAAATTCAATTGTTTATCCAACGCCTTAAATTCCGTATTTTACTAATTAATTAATTATATAATATTTATTTCTTAGGATCGATTGTTGCTGTTAAATATTCAGATCCTCACGCTCAAGGAAAAACAAACAGATTCGTAGGAATTTGCATGATAAGAATTAATTGTGGCCTACGAGCTGAGTTTACTTTACGAAATGTCGTTGATCATCAACCTGTTGAGGTAATATTATTTATTTGCAGCAACTAATTAATCGGTCAGTATTATATTTAGAAAACAGTCAGTAAAAATATATTTTTGGTAAGGAACTTTTTCACAAACGGTCATTCAAAATTAACTTATCGTTCAGTAAACTTTAAATCCCAACAGTTCAGAATTAATTACTGACCCTTTATAAAACTTACTCACCATTTGGTTAAAATAACAGACTGAAACTCTGAAAAGTTACCGACCTAATAAATACAGCAACAAATCGGCCAGTAACTTTTCAAGAAAATTGTCAGTATTATATTTAGTAAATGGTCATTAAAAAATATATTTTTGATAAGTAACTTTTTCATGAATGGTTAGTAAATAGTGACCGTTTAATATTAATTACTCACCATTTAATATATTTATTAATATTAAGTACTGACGCTTTATAAAACTTGCCATTTGGTTAAAATAAAAGAACAAAAATCGGAAAAATTACCGACCTAATAAATACAGGCCATTATTTTACAATGCGATGCCAATCTACAACACAGATTTTGCTTATTGTAGATACGTTTCTTACTATACGATCCAACAATTTTACACATCCAAGTTTTGCGCCTCGAGAAACGTCTCGATGAAGATCTTAGATATTTGAGAGACGCCCTGCCAGAATTCAGCACGTTCAATTTTGACATGGAACCGGAAATTCTTCCCGAAGGCTCGGAAGTACCGGTCAATCCCCTACAGGTAAATTTTAACTTTTTTGCATATATTTCGAGTATTTTGGATATTTTCTAATGTGTTGATTTTGTGTAGGTCACGATGAAACAAAAACCGTGGGATTTTAGATGGGCGCGAAGTGGTATGAAAGGAATTGCCAATCTTAGGAATTGTCAAATCAAAAAAGATCGTATATGGTTAATAAAATACTCAAAGCCGTGGGAAAAATACGATATGGTTGATCAATACAGGTATTCATCGATGTTAATCTGGAGTTTTTTTTAATTAAATTAATTGTTGGTTATTTACTTTTTATTATATTTAATTCAATAGAAAAACAATACCAGAAGAAGAACAAAACGAGATCTGGACTGACGTATATTCTAAACTTCACGAATTGGAAATCAAAAGGAGAAAATTGTCTAGAAAGAGAACTTTCATTGTTCCAAAGAAATCAGGATAATCATATACGACAGTTTACATAGTAATATGGTTTATAAGTTTTGTTTAATAAATATAGTATGATAAATTGTAATTTTTTTTCAAAGTACATGAATCAAAAATATCAATTTGTAATAATAAATAGGCAAAGTAATGAAATTTTGAAGAATCTGCGAGACTTAAACGTGTCGCCATTATTTTTTTCATACGTAAACTTGTTAATTGTTAACTATGAAGGAAGTGATAGCTAATCAACTATCACAATCGCAATCATTTCAATAATATAATCGATGAAAATCGATTACTTGCAACCTCTATGAGTCTACCAGATCGAGTTAATTTTGTACATATCTGTAGTAATATAATGAGGTAGCCGATTGTTTAACGGTATTAAAAATGTCCCATCTTATCTCACAATCGGCAACCTACTTATAATTAACAAGATCGTTTTGAGCCATGCCAAACTATTTCTAAAATCAACAAATATAATGTATGTCACAGTTTCTAATGATAGACGGATAATAATTTATTATTATTTATAATTTGATTAGAAGAACTTTACTTCCTTTTGGACGTAAAAATTTGGTCAAAGATTGAAAATTTAATTTAGCACAGTACAATATTGCAGCAACGTCAAAGCTAAAATTATATGAGACAACTTTTAATTGGTGGTGTATTTGATTTAAAGTGTTGCTTATTCACTTTTTGACCAGAAAATTAATGTCAATGAAGATTCCAAAGTAGAAGACTATTTAACTTTTGAAATGAAGAGACAGGAAATTGGTTGGTATGTGGTGTTAATTTTTGTACGAACGCTTCTCAAGAATTTTGTAAGTCAAATAAAATCGGTAAATTCTGAAATAAGATGACTGATTTAGAAATTAATATGAAAATATTCAAAACATGCAATCAGTAGTCGGGAACTTGCGGCCCCGGAGCCTCATGCGCTTGTATGAAAACGTGCAGGTCTACCAAAGTTTTGCATGAAATTACTATAAATAAAAGCCCAGGAATCTGTGTCCGTCACGCTCGCATTTATATGGAGAAACTTCAACGAAAGGTGAAACACGCAACCCAAATTTACATGGGTGTAAATATTTTTACTAGTATGTACTAGTGCTAGTAAAAATATTTTTATTAGTAGTAGTAATAGTACTCGCTAGTAAAATAAATATTCCGTAAAGGATGTTTGAAACACAAATTTCACAAAATCTGAGCTAATTTTTCCTTTTCCATAGTTCATATACCTAATCTTCATAAGCAGATTTAAAATCATTTTCTGGACTAACCTTTACAATATTTTCAGAAATACAATGTCTAGGGCAGGGGTCGGCAACCTTTTTCTGCGTTGGGTATAAATTTCAAAAGGTTGCAACCAAAAATATTTGGTGGGTCATTAAACAATGTTAGCTTCTTAGTTTTAACAAAAATTTTAGTCATATTGAGAAATATGCGTATAATGCACCGCAGGCAAAAATTTTCTTCATATAAACGTGTTTTCCGTGTATATTTTACAGAAAATTCGAAAAACAATTAGACAGTTTTTTACTGAATATCATACATTGCCAAACCGCAATGATTTAATCATTTTCAGCCGTTCATCCATCATGAAGGCCTCTCCAATCCTTTTCATTCAGTCTGTCTTGAGCAATCATCCATCCACTGCCCTTTCCACTATACGAATTTGTATGTATGTACTCTATAAAAAAAAAAAAATCTTATGCACTATTTTTATATTATACTTTTATTTGCGGAACTCAAGTTCATTCCAGTCATGTCCGACGCCTGGTCTAGGGGCTCAGCCAATATGTACATCCACTTCTGACGAAATTCCAAACACACTCGTTTATCATACAGCAGATGATAAACGTATTTCTAATGAAAATAAAATACTATTTGGAATGAATATATGTGATAAAATTTGATGTGGACAAAAAAAAACAAAATCAGATTTTCAGTAAATGCACGTGTAGGGCAGCCTAAACTAAGGAAGATAGCTACATTTTTATTGAGCATCATTTATTTTAATTTTAAATACACCGATTCTGACACTGAATGAATATATTTTTTTCGCGACACTTAATATATTAAAATTTAAATCAAAAATCATGTCAATTTATTACTTCATTATGTATGCAACTTACGAAAATATTATTATGTATAAATAAAAAAAAAATTCGAAATATTTTTTATTTCGAGAATATTTTTTTACACGGCTTTTTTTTGCCCGGTAGTCTTTGGAACGTGTCCCATGTGCAAAAAGAGAATCGGGTGAACATGTACAACTAGTAGATAGTTTTTAGATTATGTCGTGGTGTGGAGTCTATTGTCTATCAATTAAACTTTGTATTTCGAGTTTGATAAGAAATTTATTTTTGACGACTTTTACATTTTTGGTTTTACGTAGTTAAATTTAAGAAGCAGTCTGTGAGCGAAGATAATAAGAATTCTGGCGAACAATAGGATGTTGTTCAACAATTATTTTCCATTTTGTGAAAAACGTTTTGCATTAATTATTATTTATTGGGTGACCTCAAAAAACACTGCATGTATACAGTTTGCATGGTTTGGTTTGGTTTATCTCAGTTTCACCACACAACTGAACCAAACTGCTCCAATCGGATAACCAACCACCATGGTTTGCAACTTGAATAAACTAGTTGCAGGAAAACGCCACCAGAGAGCAGCATTATCTCAAGTTTACAAAAGTTGTATGCGACAGACAGCCGCTGCAAGTTTATGTCATAAACATATGCAGTCTGGCGCCACTGCGTCCGTAGGGACGCCGAAGGATCTAGAGTTTTTAGCAGAGCTGGAGCTTCATAGGCACCGGAAAACATCCAGGTTAGTCAAAAATCGTATCTAGAACCTTAAAAATCACGTATCGAACCGCTATCTTGAGCGTGAGAGCCTTAAAATCCAGAGTCGCCGGCCCTCCTGTCATACGACACGCTCCATAAGCACAAATGTTACCCACCGCATCTATCGATCTTTTCCCTGTTTACACATCATCCTACACTTTTACAGTCTTAATATCGTTTGAACGTTTGCGAAATTTCGCTTTTTAGTTCATTGCAACTTTAAGGTCAGCAATAATTGCCCGTTGGCGTGCGACAGAGATGGTGTTAGCGTAGCGCGCACCTGTTCTTTTTATTTTTATGCAATATTTACGATCGGCTCGTTTACGATTTTAAATTGTTTACACGTGCTAGATAAGAGTGTGTGCGTGTCGTAAGTTTTGCCTAACCTAATCTATTGTTTGACTTGTAAATTTGTGTCCCGTTTGCAAATTTGTGACTAACCTCGAATAACCAAAAGAGGCAGTTCACCTCGCCTCGCTTGTGGAACATCTCGGGTGATTCACTCGGAATGAATTGAAAGTTTTCTTATTGTGGATTAAATGAATTTTGTTTCGTTTTGTCAGTAAGATGTGAGTATATATTTTGTATCATTAAATAATCACTGGTAGATTAAATAGGCTTATGTGACAGGGACCATATAGTGATTTTAATCTATTATTTGACTTTTTCGTTTGATAATATTGTTCTTTTTGTTGTTATATCGTTGATTATGATTATATTTACTAGCTGATCGCACTGTTTTACTAGCAGACGCTAGTTTTATTTAGCACAAAATGTTCTTAGCATCAAAAATTTAACTCGAAATTCGGTTAATCTTAGTAATCGTAGTACCTACATATGTATGTACATTAAATCACAAAAATAATTTGAAGTGGAAATTCTGTTCTCTAATTTGTATTTTTTTAAATTTTTCTATTCATTTATACTATTTATAAATATGATTCAATAATAAGTTTGTTATTTTTCGTGAATGACCAGTTTTTTACGTGAATTAAATAAATTTTCGATATCTTACAATTAAATAAATCAAACAATATATGTAGTTAAAATTTGAAAATTTCATTTCAAATTGTTATCTCGTACCAATTCAGTGTCTTCGGTTCACTATTTGAATGTCTGTAGTTGACAATGTACCCGGGAACCGCTATGTATTAACAGCTCGTTTCATATAAAAATACTTATGTAAATTAAGTATGTTCAAACCTCTGATACGATTCGCCGTTTATTTTGTGGTACAAATCGTGCCAAAACTCGTCCGTATACAACAAATAGTTCGGAATAACTTACGAACGGGTGAAATTGCAAAATTCGCATGTATGTAAGTACTCTATGTATAAGATACGTTTCGTGCGCTCCCAATGATGGATAAATACCGCAAAAACGCCACCGTTTGTTGTCATAAATATGAAATCTGAAAGTCTGCAACATAATATATGGAAGAAATGTCTTGAGAAAAGTAGCTGCATGCGTCCTGATTGCCAAACTTTCAGTGGAGGCGATTTTTTTTGCTTGGTTCAATTTCGTTCGCGTCTAACGAATGTTGTAAATCTAGTGCGTGTTTCGTCGATAATTGCCAGTGTTCCGAAAAAACGTTGTTGAGCTCGGTTTTTGCACGTAAATCAAACTTGTACAAACGGTTCCTATTTTTAATCGGATTGTTTCACGACGCTATCGATCACTGTTGTGTTTTGTGGACTGTTAAAGTTTCATAGCAATATTTCCAGTCTATGCATTTTTGATACGTGATAAAGTAAAAGTTAACAGATCTCCTCGAACTCCTTATCAAATAATCTTTATTATATCACATTCATTTTTATGTGAATAAGACTATGAGTTTGGCAAACAGATACACTTTTATACGCAAGTTTGTACTACCATTCTTTAGATAAAATTTTTGTTGTCATCTAATCTAGTTAGAGGCGCGAACGAGTTTGTCAACCTTTTGCCGAAAAGTGTATGCAAACAGAATTTTTGAGATTATATTTACTTTTCGCATCGTTCAACGCAGATAAAACAAACGCTCTTCTTATCTACTAACCAATGTACATATGCTTAGGATTAGGTATGTTTCCGCGACTAGTTTAATTTAATACAATTTCATAAAGTTGAACTTTCTGTACGAAAAATAATTTTTGATGTTAAATATAGTGTCCATTTTCGCAAGTGTAAACATTTCTCTTACAATTTGTTACTATACAATATTATTGTTTGTTACACACACACTTCCAAGGTGTAGTATAATATTGCACTTCTGCAGAAATTTGCAATATTGTTCGAAGCGCAATAGTTACGCGAATAACAAACGAAACACAGCGTTTGTATAAACTGCATAACAAGCAGATGGTCGAATGTTATCGAGAGACAATCGTATCAAATGTATTTCGTAATTATATAGTACATACATAGTAGTAATTTTACGTACCTATTTCCCCCACAGTAGTAACAGTTCATCCATTTATTTACGAACCGAAATGACAAGGTCAACTTTGCAAACATTACTTTTTTAATGCACAGTGCGTCAAAATTCCAAGGTACAATTTATCAACGATACTTTGGAACTTGCGTTTTGAACTTCGACAACTGAACAATCAAATGGTTCGTCAATTAGCGTGTCTCGTGTGTGACGCGAATAGCCGGTGCGAATTTCGCATGTATTTTTAACTCTTCGAGATCATTAATTAAATTGATTTTCCTGTTCGAAAGACCTTTCTGCCCACGCTAGTTATTTTTTTTGCACCATTTTTTCGCAACCCACTTGTTCGATTGACTTTTCACTTGGATCGATGCTCTCTCTATAAATTGTGCATGAAATATTCACGTACGTACGTAGAATAGATTTGAACTGTGATTAATTCGACTTAATGAGTCTATTGTTTTTTGTACCGATAAATTTTGTTCCTTTCCATTTTTCCACCAGTAATTTATATTTCGAAACAATATTTCATTTAGGCAATTCTTCGCCATTGTAAAAGTTGCCATAGCATAAATTTTCATATTATAATTTCCAATCTGTATGTACGTATTTATAATGCGAATTTTTTCTCAATGTAAATTAGAGGTCGTACGATCCGGTATCATAGAATTTCATTTCGTTAAACCGGCCATTAGATAATAAATAATTCCGACGCGTTAAATAATAACAGGTTCCCTAGTGAAAAATATTGTATTGACACTCAAACTAAAGGAAGTCGTATTGATCGTCTAAATTCGAACAAATTGTTCAATTTTTATAAACGTACGTTTAACCATGTAGTTGGTAATTTACGACTTCGTGTAATATTATTGAAACATTAGAAAACGCCAGTAAAGAGTGATAATAATTTAAACGCTTTTTTTATTCAAGTGAACGTACAAAATACGCCTACTTTAATCGTTTGTTGTCCCTGTGCTTATAAAGGTAATGTTTTAGAATTTCTCTCATATTGATAAAATCTCAGTTTCATAAACACATCACGCGTTATACATACATACATATTCCTTCTGAGACGACTGGTTTATCTGATCAAATTTATTCCGGCTCTCAAATCTGCAATCTCGCTTAAATAAATCGAATAGCATAGAAATAATTATAAATTTATAATCTGGTGTATAGTTTTTAGCCGCAGATCAAAGATGGCATTAGAGATTTGGGCGATTGTCGTGTGTTTATTTTATTCTGCCCACGTGCTCGTTATAATATGCCTACTCATAAATTTCTCGAACGTTTAAACCTTAAACGGATCGTTGAGTTCTTGGAAATATATGAGTATTGAGTGCATATCTAATGACGGACATTTTATGCTCATTACGTGTGTCAACTATTCTTCAGAAGTTTCTCCCGGATAATAATTAAAATTTGTTTACTTTATGACATACATAAAATTTACAGTGCGTGCTAATGTTCAATCATTAGAAAAAAATGTCAGTAAAAATTCACCGTTTGCTTCATTCAATTATTCAGAATACTACTAACCGTCCTTAGACCGTGTCATGCGGTGGTTAAACCCGTGCCGTGTGTGAGTGAGTGAGTGAGTATGTATAAGTGCCGTGCCGTGCCGAGAGTGTTTGTGTGAGTTAGTGAGGTTACGTAGCGTGAGCGCTTTGCGGAAACCGTGTCGTCTGTGAGTGAGTGTGTATGCGCTGTGCCGTGGTATGCGAGCGTTTCGCGGCTAGGTTATCCAGTCGGCCAGGTAAACTCTTGCGCTACTACATATTATTGCTATTTTTAATCGGTTAATATTCGAATCTGTTCATAGCTGCATATCAAAGTACATACATAGATGTTAAGTATTCAGCACAGTGAAACGATAAGTTGATATGTGATATGCGTATAAAATTACAGCAATTACAGATCGCTGATGCGATTAAAATTTTAGGGCTATTCATTCATTCATTCATCATTGGCCTGACAACCCAGGGCGGGTCTCAGCCTCCTCCAGGAATTTCTTCCATCTTCCACTGTCTTGCGCCAGTGTCCTCCAGTTGGTTGCACCGGATGACAAAGTCCAGCCACCGAAGTTTGGGTCTGCCAATTGACCTGACCTTTTAGTGCTATGTATGTATATCAATAAAAATTGCAATACTATGCAATAAATACTTTCTTAACATCAATAGTTGTTCTTTGTTGTATATTTATGTAGAATAGTAGTGTAATACGTTTATACAGTGGGCAAAGTCCTCGTTTGTATTCTCTATCAAAGTTCAAAGATTGCGCAAAGCATTTTATGACGCCATTTTATTTTACATAATTCAATGTCGCAATTCGTTTACGTTTTATAATAATGCCTAAAACAATCTCAGTTATATTATAAAGATTCACTTTCAATGGATTCAACGTGTGATGTAATATAATGGGATCAGAACAATAGACTGATTACATATGATTACTTTGCTCGCCTACGATGTTTTTCGAAACCAATTTTCATTGCATTTTCTTATTAAGTTATAGGAGACTTCAACGAACGGTCACATTACAAACTCCTAGTTGTGTTTTGTATTCTATCCATCTCGTTTACCTTTTTCCTCTTTTTACACAAAATGAGATTCAGAAAACTCGTTCTAGAAGAGTCGTCTTCGTGACGCAATTGTGCAATCGGAATTTGGTCCTTGCACCTTACCTGACCGGACCGGTCAAAATTTTACATTAGATCACTTGTAAAAATACATTTCGGTAATGATTAGACCTCGCATTTTCGGATTCTCGAACTTTTTGCCTTAGGTATATTTGGGTGACCCCGCCTGAATTTTCGTTGTAAGGCAATGAATATTATTTATTAAGTTTTATATTTAAAAATTAATTTTAATAAAACCAAAAGTATGTTTAATGAATTTTGCACGCAAAACGTAGTCACAGTAAAATCATATTGTAGTTGATAGTTATTTATACCTAAGACAATTGGTGAATATAACTGGATGTTAAGATGAAGAAATGAAACTAGGATGGAGCGTTTTTGGAATAATGAACATAGATATTTTTTTAAATCCAACATCCCGCTATTCTCAAAAAAAAAGGCATTCTACCAATGCGTACTGCCATATATTACTTACAGGTGAGAAACGTGAATGCTGTATCCAAGAATGTTACGTAGAATCTAGTGCACACAGATAAATATGATGTATGCTTTGTATAACAAGAAGAGATTGTAAGAAGAATACATGGGTAAGAAGCATGACCAAGGTGGCAAATATTTTGGAAATTGTGAAAAGGTTGAAGTGGCAATGGGCTGGACACATAGCGAGAAGAATGAGAAATACTGGAATGGTATCCGAGAGAATGTGAAAGAAAGCAAGGTAGACCGAGTGGATGATGGGCTAATGAAAATAATGTTTGGAGTCAAAAGGATGCAGATTGCTCAAGACAGACATGAATGAAATAGGATTGGAGCGGCCTCTTACCAGCAGTGGATGGTGAACGGTTGAAAATGATGATGTGTATGCTGAACCGACTGTACGCATGCATATGTATAAAATTAATTTTATATTTAGCTTCAAATATAATATAATGTTCAAATTAATAGAATAAAAATGTTCAAAGAAAAACTGTCATATCTCATAGGTATCATTTCGTAGAATGTTCCATATTTCGTAATTGGCAGGAATATTAGAAAAAAATAATTAATCATATTTATTTATGTTATATATTATAGGTTAAAATATGTTATTATAAATAATTGTTCTGTAAAGGATAGAGAGAATATCTATGTTAATGGTAGAGTACGAACGTGAATTCGGGTGGGTAACGGAATATCCAAAGAAGCGTTTATTGTCCAAAGGTCGCACGTTATCAAAAGCATCCATCTGTCCGCCGTCTAGTAATGATTCATAATAATTTCATATGCAAAAGCATCGTTCCCTTGTGTAGAATATCCACGGAGTTCTTTTTAGAGAAATTCTAGTCCCTTTTAAGGCATCCGTAAATGGCTTCGCTGTCGAAGAATCTTTTTATAAATAATACTGTCTTCTATAAAATACATATTATAGAGTTAAATTGTTAAGCGTGTACTTTCGTTACAACTCACGTCTTCGCGAGTTCCTTTGCTGTTGCAATACAGGAATACATATTGGCAACGTTTGCCGGTATAATTTACTATGAAATGAATTTATTTTTTTTTTTTTGACATTGAAACTCGATTTAACGTCCCTGAATCGACCCCTAAAATTCCACCATGACCTATTCCTGATGACTAGACAGTGAGTCATAATCCCACCGGCACAGGGTGAATGCATTCTATTTGCCGAGTCCTTTTGTTATGAATTCGCCGACCCCTATACGTGTATTCCTTGAATGGAAAGTCAGAGGGCGACGAACGTTGAGTCACGAATTGCACTCCATTAAATACTTCTACACATTTTTCGTACATACTGAACACTTGGTACTGTGTTTGTGCAAGTGTGTACGGAATGTGATTATTTTTGGATTAATTTTTGGAACGTCGACAGACATACTAAAATAACACAGTTGTACATATATTCGCTTAAATTTATTAGTGCTGGCGACGGATGCATTTTAGAACACAAGAATTTGATTGGATTTTTAATTTTAATTCTCTCCGAATGTATATTGGGTGTTTTTAGGAATGAAATGTTCCAAGAACGGCATAAAAATTCCGGTCTTATCTCGATCAGACATCGAAACGTTCCCCTTTTGATACTACATATGTAGCTTAGGTTCGAGCTGAATAATTCACAACGATCCAGTTAACCCTCGTGTGAATAAATCCACACGTTTGTGATGGTTTTTTCTAACGAAAATAAAATAAAAATAAGTGTAATTGTACTGTACCAGTCATTGAAATCGCATCGCTGCTTTTTTTCTTAATGTATTTTTTAAGATCAAGTGTAGCTGGTTGATGTCCTAAAGTTTTTTATACGTCCATGATGAAAGCACCGGTCTTTCGTTAGGTGATTTAGTCTTGTTTTTGTTGTATTTTGAGACCACCGCGTTGATTTTGTGACAGATTCGTTGCTTTTAGTCTCGTTATCCGCGTACTTCCGGTCGTTAACGACATTATCCATTATTATTATCGTTTGGTTCTGAGTTACAGTAAACACGCAACCCCTGAACAAACGTGTATCGATTGTTTCATACAACCGTTGGTCAATGTCAAGTTCGTCAGCAGTCGAGCTTTAGAATCAAAGCTAAAAGCGCCCGACGCGACGGAAAATGTTCATTATTGACCCTTTCGTTGCGGTTAAAAAATATATACACACACTTTATACACCTAGTGTTGTATCGTGAATACGTTCAATTATGCATTGTAATGGTTTCGTTTTAAACGTTTGCCTTTCGTGCTGCTGCAGGCTAAAGTTTCGACTGGCTCGTTTGCTTATCTCGATTTAACTTTGTTAGAAAGCGCTGAATATTTTCACGGGGACAACTCACGACTGAAAAAGCTCACATTTTCACCCGTTGCCTATTAATTTTCATTTCCGTTCGTTAGTATTTCATTCTTCCTTATATGTATGTATATCTTAATTATCATACACATCGCGTCCTCATAGCACAAAGGTGACATGTCCAAAATAGTAAATTGTTCAGGGCAGCAGTTTTAAAGTTTGAAATGATCATCATAAATAAGGGAACTTTATGTAAAATAGTAATTGTACTCTCGATTTTTAGATGCTATTTCATTGTTATTGAATTTACACAAGTAAATTTTTCAAATTGCATGCAAAAAGTCCGGAACTTGTGTGCTCCAAGAATATTAGTAGAACTTTTGTATTTTGTGAAGCCAAAAAAAATTGTGACGTGAATAAGATTTGACACTTGACTGCCCTGATTGAATAATTCGTGAGGAACAAAGTTGCATTTATAACGTACATATGTATGGATGCGATATGTACATAGGTATATATAAATTTAAAATGTCAGTTTATTCCATATATGTATGTACATACATACATTCCCAGAGTGTCTGACAAACTTTGCAGAAGTACTCCTTATGATCCTGCGTGCGATAGGACATTTTTCTTTTGGGTAGCTGCCATAGAAAGTTTTGCTTATATGACTCCAGCTAATGACAGATCATTGCTAGTCGAAATAGATTGAGTAAAAAGCCAGTTCAGAATAAGCAATATACGAGGAAAAGGTATAGCTGTTTGAAACCAGGAAACGACTTGTATTTACAGCTAGTATGTACATATGTATGTACCATATAAAGAAAAGTGTTTGTTTATAAATCGTATAATACTTCGACGTTTAAATCTTCCTATTGAATTTAGGCATGTGTTGAGTATTTACTGGATCGTGATTTTCGAGATTTACACCGCATACCGCGGAAAAACCTATAATTTAAGATATTTTCATCGAAAGATGCTTGCGCTTGACCCTCAACTGTAACCGTAACCGAAAGACTATAACTCTTACAGTTTCCCTAATAGTTTTATAAATCAAAAGTGTGTCACGTCTCAGAGTACGCGCACCGTCAATTTGATATAATTATTATTTAACAAATTCCAAAACATTGACGAAACTTTGAGTTATACCGTTGATTTATCGACAACCGGTACCATCAAATTGAACAGATTAAAAAAGTATACCTTTATGGAGAGTTTCCGGGTTTCAAACGTGAGCTTGAACTAACGATCGATATTTTATTTAATACTCAACGTATCCGCCTTTATCGTAAAAGGCTTTGAACGCATGTTCTTTTCCATCAATCTTAATCAAAATCAATTGTTCTTTCGTACTGTATAACGTTCAATACAGTATGATAGTAATTTTGTAGATCTGATTCAATTCCGGATTACACGCCGATGCATTCGTTTCCTCGGTGTAATTTCACTGCAACCGTGAATTTGTATTTAATGTGGTGCATTTTTAGCGGAAGTGCATTATCGCGTTATTTGGTAAAAGCGCATCGCTTATACGTATGTACATAGGTACTTGAATATTTATTATATTTATATACACAAAGACTTTCGCTTTCGTTTTCACGATTTAAACGATGAAATTCAACGTTGTCAACCGCTTCTAGAACTGCATAAATTGTGCATAATAGACGCGATTTATCTCGTTGCACTCGGAAGCGGACACGCTTGCCTCACGAAATATGTTAACTATTCGCGCGATTTAATCCCACGGCGATATATTAACCCTACTGTTGAATTTTGCGATACGATGGAGTTTATCCGGTATGGAGATTTTAATTTTCTTTTGTTGAAAAATTATACAATGAAAACGATCCTCGTATTTTTATGATATTTATGGCTTGACTTTAAAATGTGAATATATGTACATATGTATTTTGTTATGGAACTGGTGAACAAAACGACGAGTCGGTTCACTAATGATAATATTAAATATTAAATTTTGATTACATTAAAGGTTGATTAAAATTTGCGCACACTTTGATAAGCTCTTTTAAGAACCAACTCACAGATGCGCGTCTTTAGTTTATTATACTTATAGATTTCTTACATCGTTGCTTCTATGTACATACATATGTATGTACCTACTTATTCACTGTCAATCAATTTCATTCATACTCTCTGCTTCTACTAGAAGTTTTGTGAATATTTTCATAAGTTCTCAATCGTTCAAATACGCACACACTATGATTTATACTCACAATGCAAATCGATAAAGAAGTGAAATGCGGCTCGTGCACATACACACACTGCAGATATACAGTGGAAAACGATGATAGATGATAGCAATTTATTTGACACCCACGACCGTATTGTGATCACCTAAATACGTACTGACAATACTCTGGTCAAACTCACTTAACAACGCATGCCAAATTTCTAAAATCAGTCGTTTCTTTGAAAGGTATAATATAATGCTTGATTCAAACGTATAATAATAATGAAGATACGCAGAAGATAACTCTATGATCTGAATCTGCAATCTCATGCCGGTAATAACACTTGATGATGAACACTGTCTCTTTGCCACTTAATCGCATGTTATAAACGAGTGTACATTTTCCACAATGATAATATATCATTGCGTTGTTGGAAACTCGCATACGCACTAGCCTGCCCCCTTTCGAGTAAATTTTTCAATTAAATTTAATCACAATGTATAATTTATTATGTCACTCATACGAAATATTGTATAATGGGATGCCCGAAGGCATCTACATACATATCAGTAGATTGTATCGAAAACGACGTTCGAGACGTACCACAAGACACAATCCTACGCAATCATTAAAATATTATGGATAACATCTCGGATCATAAGGTCCGAAATTTATTGTCGTTTATGCAATGGTATGCACACTCTACTCATATTCATAACGACACACCATTTCATCACTATATGACAAAAGATTGCGAGATGTCATGAACTCACTAGAATATTTGGAGTTTACAGTTGATTTACTCATCTACGTATGTTTAATTTTGAATTCGTTTCTAACTGTCTCTCTGTCTGCCGTTTTATAAATTAAAATACCGTTTGCATAATCGGGATCAAACTTTGCAGAACTATTCCGTACGATCTTGTGGCTTAGATACGGTACAAAATTGAATGCGATGGGAGATTTTTCTTTTGCCTGCCATACAAAGTCCGGCTAATATTGTTACATTGCCAATCTAAACAGATTTAGTATTGGCAATTCAGTCACAAGCAGTTTTAAGTTTCAATGCAAATGACTGGGAAAGTTTTGATCTATATATGTATGTATGTATATACATAGTATGTATGTATGTACAGCATGCAACCTTATGCACATATGTTACAGGCAAAGTATGAAATCACGCATTATTTAAAATGCCATTAGTCATTTTTACTTTATCCTAATTGGATAAAGTATTGTGATCGTGACGAAAACAACTTTTTAAAGAGGTAAAAACAATGTTGTACAGAGGTAAATCAAGCATGAAGTTAGTTAAATATTACAATAATCAAATACGAAAGGTTCAGGATATAACAGTGCGAAAATTCGACCTTGAGATTTTGACTGATTTGTATAAAGTATCATCCCCTGATCACGTTTTCATGATTTCTGGAAAATGTATGTATGTCTGTCTATATCTGTGAAAATGTCTGTATACTTGTGTGTGTGTGTGTTGACTCAACACAGTGATTTCATGATATGTAGGTATGTACATATGTATGTATGTCGGTTGGTTGGTGTGGTGGTGTGCATGCGTTTTATTTACTTAAAATATTTTTTACTTTTTACTTTAATTAAAAAAATAATTTCGTTACTCTTTGTATTCCTCAAATATATGGATAAAGTCATGGGTTGGCCAAACCCGAATTTTTTAGAATACCTAAGCGTTTGGGCAAGGTAGGAAATCAATGAATTTGTATGTCCGAATCATTTTGTATCTCACCAATCTCATGTCTTCAAATCTTTTTCATTTAGTCTTTCTCAAACGTATTATTTTCATTTCAATTTACGAAGCGTAGTACATTTTATACAACTGCTGGATTTCACACTGCCATATACACTAATGGAGTGTTTCGTAGGGCTATTTGCACCCGGTCAATGCCGGGTACTACAGTCGGGATACAGTTCGTGTGACACGTGGGAGTTTTTCCCATAGTTTCGTCATTTTATTATACCTACGATTATGATAGTTCATAGAGATCAGCGTTGATTTGACATAGGCGCACTTTCGTTTCGCTATCGCCACATCATCTGCCTCTACTATCATATCTGTCACCCACGCAAAACTTCCACAATACAGTCCTAATGTAGAGCTCAGAGCCGTAGGTTCTATTCCTTTTTGGGACGTCCACAAAACCAGACGGTAAAAGCGAAACTTTCACAAATGGCGCACGGAGACCCTTTGCGCGACCCAGTGTTATATGAAAATGTGAACTTCAATCGGTGCCGGGTAATTAATCGACGTGTTGTGTTCGGCGATCTCTCACCGTGTATTACACTGCCCTGAGGAGGTCGATCTATGTATCATTTTATACATAGTACGTGTGTGGGTGATATTTATCGTTTTCTAAACGATTCCGTTGTATTTATTGATTGTTTAGTGAGTGCGATTCGAATTAATGCGAGTTTGATAGTACAGCGTCGTTAAATTTCATAGCTCGCTATCGATACTGGCAATTTTATTTGTTTATTACTTATAAAGTATCGAAGTTAAAAAAAAAAATGTTGAGTAGCCCTGTTCCATAGTATGTATTATCGTATGTTGATTATTCGTACATTAACCGCAATGTATATTGTTTTTTTTTTTGCGATAATTTTCGATTGCCTTTCCGATGCATCAATTAATGAATGAATGACGTTTAGTGGTTCACGTTATAAGTATACATATGTAGCCTCGTTTCGTTGCAGAATTGACTAGTCGATCGCTTAATTACTTTCTACATTGTCATTAATATCAATCAAACAAAATTTTCGGAAGAAGCTTTCGAGTGACAGTAAAAGCGCGATTAATTTTTTTAACGTTAGTGAAATTTAAACTCGGATTTGTATGAGCCGCGAATAACAGGCACAGTTCAAAGGTCTAAATATCAAGGTTGTAAGAGCGATAATAGTTTTTCAATTCGGATTTTATTTATTGGGCTATTTGTTGATGTTGATCTGACCTTTTTTTGTGTAGTATAAAAGTTGCTAAAAACATTTCGCGTTATTGTTTCATAGAGCCTTGGCACTTGTTTGACTTTCGATCCTTTTATAGTCTTATGCACATAAAGGTAAGTCGTGTTTTTCTTTGAAAGGTTGAAAGTCGCGTTGCAAAATGTAGGTAATAAATGACTTTTTACACTTGGCAAAGGCGCTTTCCGCAATTAGTAGATTAATTGAAAATTGATTGGAAAAATAAGTATAAAAAGGTGCGAGCTTTTACATGTCGGTTGATCGTTGCTGTTTATGGAATTAATTAAGACAAGAAATTGATGCGCTCATTTTCTTACCGTTGAATCAGGTTTTCTTTTTTTTTCCCACTACAATTATATTGTCACCTTGTTACTCTATTTACGCAATACGAAATAAGTGCTCGTTAAGATCAACGATTCCCATCTGTATCTATCTCGTAATGTACTTCTGCTAAAAATCTTAATTAGCAAGAATAAATTGCTTCGTATTCAATTCACACTGTAAATAATCATTTCCGACATTTCTATCTAACAAAAACCAACTCCATAAGATTCTGAATAGTAGTATTTATAATTAGGTCGGATTACAAACAATGAATTTCGGTTTAATGGTTTAGCAAGCAAGCAAACAGTCTTGATTGCTCAGTGGTTTCAGTTCGTTTGCTTTAAGTTCATTGTACACTCGTGTACATTTATTTGATCGGTATATTACACGGATATATTTTAAAATTGAAATACATAGTATGAATAGAAACTGGTGCCTTTTGAGATATTATCGAATAAGGGCAACCGGTGTTAAATTCCTACTACCCAGGATGCCCACACGAACCGTTAGCTTTAATTTCGATTGCGCTTCTCAAACGTTATCCGTTTGACAATGGCCAGTTGTCTTTTCCCAAACACCCACCACAGCCACTAAAAAACCCGGTTTTTATTATTATGTATATTTAATCTTCGAAGAATCGCGCGCACGCACGCCGAGAGATGAAATCGTAATGATACAATTGTCGATCTGAAATAAATCCGAGCACCTAACCGTTATCGTTGCCGATCGTAACATTTTCTGGATATGTGCGAGAATAAGTGGTACACGCACTCATGCTTTGAAATGTTTCGTTTGACGTATAAATATGCATATTGACGTGACCCCGATGTCAAATACCGACATTTATCTCATGTTCACATTGTAAGATGCGGGTCGTTTTCGTACCTTTTTCGTTGGAGATTTGAGGTCAATCTGAGGTAAAAATGTTTAGCCGAAACGTAAACCGTTCGCACATACATACATACATATGTATAACCCTTTGCCTACTTTAGCTCTTGAAATTTCTAAATTTCCCACGTCTTATTGCTTGTAGGCATCGAAAGCTTTCGAATGATTCCTATGCATATATTTAGGCTCATGCGATTACTAATACTTTTTTATTCCATATCGCCGATATCTTCAATGGTACAATGTAGAAATGGGTAAGGTAGAGTTTGATATACTTGTCGATTACAGCAAAAGTACGATGCACACAGTACACATCTCAATGAAAACTAAAATTGCAAACATTAATGCTAACTACTAGTATGAATTATTAAATAAAACAAATAGTTTATAATATTTTGAAAATCGTCACACTAAAATGCTCCACGCCGTATAAAGTCGATGTACCTACTTGAACGAAGGTTAGTTTTTTTCCGTTTCTAAAGATAATCTACCTTTTGGCAACACCTCAACGCTAAACTGATACTAGGATGGGGTGTATAGCTAGAAAAAGTTGTCAATACGTGGAAAAACTTCACCTACAGAAAATTTTTTAATCTAAAAAAAATATTGTACGAATCTCAACAATGGATTTATATGTATATGTACGTATATACATATGTAAGAATGCAACGATTCTCGATCACTGGTCAGTATTTGTAACTGAACACTTCAGCTATTTCAATAGTTGGTTCCAAGTTAACTCGCGGACTGTTACGATCCGTTTTATCGCTTTCAAATTGCCAGTTGCACTGTCTTATCTCTACTAAGCGGATGATACCTACCGGGTCGAGAGAGTTAACCGCGAATAGCCATTACCGCGCGCGCACGCTACTTACTATCCTTACTAAAGTCCATATAGGGTCGCGCAGCTCGAGTGATTTACATGGGGAATGCTTCATTTGTCAAATTGGCATCGATCGGTGAATTCATTATTAATTTGCTTTTAGCGGACACGGCTGGTGGTCGCGAAATCTGCGCGAATGTGGGTTAACTGGTTGCCGCCGCACTGTCTTCTTTATATTATTTTGCTTTCGTATTGTTTTACCTGTGGATTTGTGGTTTTGAATAACGGTCAATGGGTTGTATTGAACCGTCACTTTTAAACACAGTTTGCCGACCACGGCATATCAACTTGATGAAGATGCTCTCAATTGACGATAATCCATCAATCACACTGGAAGGTGGAAGTGTATGCATTTGTTAACTAACAAGGTCTCCTACTAAAAAAAGCCATACAGCCTTGTGAATTTCAAACTTTATTTAATTAAAATAGCTTTAAAAGGTAATTACAAACAAAAAAGTAACTAAAGCTAAAATTAATAATATACTTACTATTAGCACTTGTACAGGGATGCCAGGAATCTATCAATTTTGTTTATATTTCTAAGACCTTCTAGCAGTCCACTGTATTCAAAAACATTATTGAATAACTTGGTAATAAATTCTTATCTAACTTAAAAATATATACTAACATGCACACTTTTAAGGATTCACTTACGTATGCTACATTCATTCAACGTATTTATTATACTAGTTAATCTGTTTACATTTAAAATACTCCGCATAGCTCTATTTTTCAATATTAATTAACCCATTTACTAAATTATTAACTAATATCTTTGTATTTTTAGATAGTAGATATACAATCTACATAATAATCCTACTTTCTTCACTGCTTTTATAATGATCATCTCTCTTTTTGAAATGATAACTTGTACAATTTTAATTAGCTTTCACGCTGATTACATATTTTTCGAATTTCTTACATCGCATACACATAAATAAGTATGCATTTGGATTTTGGGTGTGTCTACTTTTCCGCGCACACTTTTTCAGTCGTTAAATCGTGACAGTCATTTTTTTATTACAATCTACAAAAGAAATGCTAATTTATCGTTACGCTTGTGCAATAAATCGAATCGTAACACGTCCACGTCGATGAGGTAACTTTCACGTGGATTTTCATACATGCATAGATTGATACAAACTATTGTGTGACCAAAACGGTGTGTCTTGTGTATTTATGACCGTACGTGCAAACGATAGGTATCTATCGTGACATTTTCCATCGAACAGTTATGTATATGTAATTCCGAGAACGGTTCCTTTTGTTTCCGTGTAATATCGTTTATTGTGGTATGTACTAGTCATCATTGCGAGTTTCATTCGATTTGTTCGACTTCATTGAGCGCATCCGAAGGAGTAAAATATCTCGCGGTCAAATGAAGATTTGACCACGGCTGACCGAACCATCTATGGACCGTCATAAATCATAAAAGAGCCACTGCCATCGTAATAAAATGAAGTTTAATCGACGTGGCGCAACTTGTAGTACATGAAATTTCATTTGAGAACATCTTGAGTCAGTTTTTTCTGTGAGCTTCATCACTAAAACAAAACTCAGAGTTTCTCCTATTGCTGTCTTCCCGTCAATCTCATCGTTCGTATTTGATTTCTTAATATAAAGACTTCATTGTATTCAGTTTATATGCACGAAAGTGGTCCTTTTGATAACATCGTACATTATAATTATTCTGTACTATATTTCGTTTGACCCAGATTGAAATT
The DNA here is from genome assembly GCA_022651745.1 of Parapsyche elsis. Taxonomy (NCBI): domain Eukaryota; kingdom Metazoa; phylum Arthropoda; class Insecta; order Trichoptera; family Hydropsychidae; genus Parapsyche; species Parapsyche elsis. The sequence continues at coordinate 499,214 of JAGVSN010000077.1, read as the reverse complement.
TGCTCACTGTAACGATTTTTTCTATTATTTATTGTTTCAGGTAGGTGAATTTTTTACTGCTTTTCGTGCTGAATGCACTCTTCTAATTCTGGAAAGCGACTATGGATCTTAATTGAAAGCTCAGCTTGAAACTTATTAATATTAGTAAATTTAATGGGTATGTTAATTCATTTTTTTGTAACTAAGCCTCAAAAGAAAGTTATCGGCGTACTTACATACCTAATTCAATATAAAAATAGCTACTTTTTATATAAAATTTCACACGCATGAACGAATCAATTAAGGTGCAATTAATTACAAACTTTTTAATGCACGAATCCTTTCCAACACTTTCGTTTTAGGATGATGATTTGCATTTCGTTCAAACGTCGATTAGTCTGTGCAATGAAAAAACATCCAAGAGAAATGCACTCGCAGTATACGTCTGTCAATTTTTTTTTTGCGCTCGCAAATCAATTTTTTCCGCGAAAGCGAGAAAGTCATACCTAATATCACGCAATTGAATAGATTATTTAATTGACGCTCGTAACAAGCCGATAGTAATCTGCAACGTCAAAAGGTTAATATCCGCCGGAATGTACATATATGTATTTTTCCAACTGTAAAGGTACCAGGCGTTGCTTGAGTTCAAATAATTTCATATTTTTACTACATATGTAAATACATATGTAGATTATGTATTACTTTTCTGAACTTGCAATACTCCAATACAATTCAAGCAATACTCAGAACAAAACAAAGTACATTCATCAAACCATAGGAAGTACTTCTGCAAAGTTTGATTCCGATTAGTCAATCGACGTGGGAATGTATTATGAACAAATATACGAGAATTCAATGTTATGTACATACATAAATAGATTTTTCATGATTTGTATATATGTATGTATGTATGTAGAACGTCAAACGGGTGAAAGTTGTGCACTTCAGTCAACAATGACATTACGGCCACTAGATTTTTCATATTTGTTTGTTTATTGACTTGACAAAGAGACACCCATTGACGCCCTCAGAGGTCCACAAAACCCACGATCGCATCGAAAGCTTCAATTATGATCGTTACGCTGTCAGAAGCACATCAATCAATAGACGCCGAGCGAGCTCTCAAGCTTTGACCTCAATTTGACCCGTTCAATGGCCTGCGGTCTAATTAATTCCATCTTACATATAATATGAACATCACTCATAAACATATTTTATTTCCTACAAAAATTTGTAAAAGGCGCAAAATTTTGTCTAGTTGCCTTTCCGCGCAATGATCCATGTGCGTTTCGAAATTTATCATTATGCATAACTGTGTATTATATGTACATACATATGTATGCATATTTAGCGGAAATTTGCAAACGTAACACACCCAATTAATGCAAATATTTATTAATAGCAAGTGTTTTCGATTGTAAAGTTTGCCGAATTAACGATGCCGTTTAAAAGGATCGTTACAGATACCACACAGTTGGCTTTTACCACTGTATGTTCTTACATGAGTTACATGTACGGATTTTTCAATCAACAACCGTGAAAAATGGATTCGTTGAACTTACTACGCTTGTGCAATGGCGAAACGATTAAAATTATGTATCTTCGTGTAATTTATCTATTGCTTATAAAAAATAAATTAAAAATCTATTTCTCTAAAAGTAAATCTTCCACGCAACGCAACGTGGCGTAAGAAGTGTTTGAAGAATTTCACTATTATTGTACTTAATAGCTTGAACGTTTTACAATTTACAACTCTGCGCTGCAATTTTCCGCGAACAATATATTATTTTAGGAAGAAAGTTGTACCAGTCGATCGTTGAAGTTTTAACACCGGTGATTTATCGTAAATGGACAATAGCAGAAATGATTTAGATAACTCTACTCTCCTCCAGTCGGTGGGTTGATTGTTTATTTATTACTAGCGAATAAACATTTCATTCTTGACTCCCTGCTATTATGTATGTACATACTAGTACGGAATAAAGAACACTATGTGCATCAAAATCGTCCATAAAAATTCTCTAGGGCGCATCAACTGAACTTTAATAAATAATTCAATTCAGGAAACATCTTAAGTTCTAATCTAAACTACTTCTCGTTTCATATTGCATCCTGTTCTAAATTGAAGTACAGACTAATGTGCAATGTTGGCGTGCATTTTCGTCCAATTTTCTCTTGTCTGAGCGTTTACAACGTCCTACGTAACCGGTAAGTCCGTTATTCGCGCTGTTTGAACAGTCATCTTTGCGTAGTGTGGTCTTTTTATTGCACTTTAGGACTTTGAGAGGGTTTGGGTGGTTCCCGAGAAGTATTCGAGATAGTTCATGCGCGTTTTTTCAGCGTTTTTAAGTATCTAGTGTTGCAGTTGACGGGTCACGTTGTGGCCCTCGGGCTCGTCGTGCTATGGCTGAACTGCTCCGTTGACCTTTTGAGTGCCTGCCCCTCTCTTACCCGACAGCGAAACAACAATAAATACATCATAATCCGAGTCTTATCGCCGTAATGGCGCGTAATGACGCCGCCCGCGTCTGCTTCACTTTTCTCTCTTCTCGTCTTCTTTTTTTCCTCGCCTCTCTTCCGTGGGTCGCTTTCTTGCCAACAAAGGAAGTGCTAAGTGCGCGACCTCTTCGGCTCGATTGCTTCCTCGTGTGGTTTACACATCTCGTTGATTTTTCGTAAAAAGTATGAAACGTGAACTCTTACATAAGTTTCACTTTCGTTTCGTGATTAAAGTTAATTCATTACCTATCAAAAGTTTCATTGTTTGTTTTGGCGTATTGACTTTTTCTGGAGCTTGCAATCAGACAGTTCAAAATCAGCATAAATCTTAGTGGGCGTTTTTGCTATACAATACATAGTGTATTTTCAGATGTAGTTAATTGAGCAAATTAAGCTGGATTGCTCATTTGCGTTATCGAAATTGATGAACGTTTCGCTCTAAAGCTCATTTATCTTCAAGTAATTGACGGAATGAAGATAAATGATACTATGCAATTTTAGATCAACGTTGACTGTGTGAAACATATTCTGATAAATCGACTCATTTGCTCTTATGAACTTCAGCTAGTTTCAAAATTAACAAAATTAAGCCAACTTTTGTACAACCATAGTCGCAAAGCTCATGTATTCGAGTATTATCTTCATGACAAGTGTAAATTTGTGCGACATATCCGTTTAAATTTCACTTCCAAAATAAGATGAAACCTAATCGATTGTAATTTTTTGCGGGAATGACTTAGGTTTAGCTCTAAAAGTTTACCACTAAGGTGTGTTTTGAGAATTGGCTTAGTTAACTTTATCTAATGGTACTAAGTTTTTTTTATTTAGATATCTACTGTATGAATTAGGCAGTGTCTGCTACATTTTATAAATTTCCATTTGAATTTTCGCCATAAATCAAACGGAACGCAAGACGGGCAGATGAATAAGCTCGACCATTTAACCCGCGAAGTGCGGCAGACTTGTCGAAAGGTTCTTCGCATCAATCAAACCTTATATATAGGTACTAAGGTGAAAGCCTCTTTTTCATTTTTCCGTTCGCATTGCAATTTTTCACGTCGCATTAGCATCTTGTTAGGTGCGGTCGACGTGGCGAATTGCCGCTTAGTATTTATTATAATAATAATATGTACTCGAATAATGTTTCAATGAACTTAACCTTTAGACCGCGACTCGACTACGAACTGCGGGACATGTTCCCTCAGCTTTTTTCTTCGATTACGTGTAGGTGGTACTTATGGTATAGTACCCCGGCACGGTTTCGCAATTAGTCGGGTCTTAAGTTACGACGCGTATAATTCACTTAGCGGTATTATATACATACATATGTAGATATCTTACTGTACGGTGTTTGAAATTAATGAAGGGAGAAATATGTGTATTTCGATTCACCTATCGAATTTTGAATGGAATTTGCGGTTTTTTGTAATTTTTAAATTAAATATTTCGTCCGACAGCATATCGAAAGTGGTTGTGTCACAATTCGATGACATTGTATTATGTAATTGTACGTTTCGATATAGCGTTTTGTAATACATACATGGTGTATTTTAAAATTTGTCTGTCATTCATTATTGCCTCAAATGGGATGATGTCTGATTGTACGAGTTTTTTTTACTAAATTAATTCAATTGAAAGTGTTTTCGCTTTTCTGGGTTGAAATTAACGTAATTCATTATAATTTCATGTCGCCCTTTAAGCTTCAATTTGAACTTTTGTTGTATGACTTTTACTTTAGTTAATTTGAGTGGATTTCGCACACTTTTCATTTAATTGTGTATTAAATTTCTCTTGCTGATTTATGTTTATATATGTATAGGTATGTAGACGTACTCACTATATCAGTATGTAAGCAAAAGCTGTAAGTACTCAACATTGCCAGAGTGCGAATGGTTATACTTTTTGCTAGTATGTTGCTGTCAATATGTACTCGATCTGTCATCAAAACAAAACTTTGTATGATAGCTACCCGAAAGAAAGGTGTCCTATTACATTCAAGTACCCCAAAATACCAGGAAGTACATACTTTTGCAAAATTTGTTGCCGCTTAGTCAAACGAAGCTTTACAACATTCCGTACAACACGATGTTCCTGTTAGAGAGATATGTATTATCACAGTTATCTTGTGATCTTCGTTGATTTATTCAATATTGTATATTTGGCTTTTAACCCTTTCTCTGGATTTCTTACACGTATATGCGCTTTTCCTTTCATGCTCACTTCCGTCGAGTGCATTATCATTATCTCGTCAGTTTCTTATTGACTTACTATTGTACATAATTCGCATCGCATGATCAGGAAATTCGCGTGCTCCAGTTCTTCGACGAGTAGACCAGTTGGTACCCTCTCGGATCATTATCGAGCCGAATTAATTTCGCGGGTCATCACGCTTTTTTCCGCGTCCGCCCAGCCGCTGTATTGTTCGGTCGGAAAAAAAGTTTCACCCGTTTATCGAGCGCGCAAATCTGAAAGGATCCGGGATTCAATTTTCGCGACCGTCGGTCGGTCGATCGCTATGATAATGACGTTTTTCGTGATGATGATGATGATGATGATGGTCTTGAGAGTTGGGAGAGCTTTCGCTTTACGATTCCGTGCCGTGGCGTGTCCGCGTATTATTTTTTGTTTGCTTGTAATTTTTTTATCGCCATTGCCGATTGACAGATAATGCGAATTGCAATGAATTGCACTTATCGCTCATATCCGTTTATTTGTTTGCAAACAATTTGAATTTGAAAGTACCCATGTTTGATGCATTGTCATAGTTTGATAACCCTGTTTTGCCGCAATTTTCCAAACCACATACACCATACAAGTACTGTTTGTCAGAGATGTCACTGGAATTCCCAACGTGAACACACAAGGCTTAGGACCACCTTTATTGTGCACGTGTAGATCCACAAGAAGGTTATCTATTTGTCGTTTCTATTATAGTAAAAACTATTAAAGTCAAACACCTAAAATGGCTTATATTATCAAGGTCTGTGTCATCAAAGTTTTCGAGGAAAAAATAATTTTACATATTCTGTAGGTTTATTTTATAAATATGTATAAGTATGATACATATACATATGTATAGCATTTTGAGGGTTAACTTTTCTATCAATATTTCAAGCACCTTACACTGTACAACTTTCAAAATGAACCATTATCGCTTTCGTGACCGTCAATCACGTTTCAATTTTACATAACCGCACACGGTTGACGTTTTTGAAATTCGCAAACGCTAAAGTTTTGACTTATCTATCGGAGAAATGTGACGAGAGGGCAAACAAAACAATCGGCGATTCCTATCTCGCTTATTAGTTCATGTTTAATTTTTTTCTACCTTCGTTGAAATTATGTCCGACCATAATAATAATGCCTCGCGCTTTCTTTTTCGAACAATTAATCCGGTTACTAACTGCGAGATAAATCAGCGTGTTCGAATTAAGACGGATAAGTTTCAATTTAGACGATCATTAATCAATTCGTTTGACAGTTGTGTAACAGCGACCGAATGCTTCTGATCGTTTTTATTTCACAATTTGTCTTTATTACGAGCTTAATTGCACGCATGTCAAGAAGCAAATATATTGTTTGTCATACTAAACCAAAAACCAAATTCGATTGAAATTCTAACTGAACTACCATTGGAACTGTCTGCTTTGAGCTTTTTCTTTTATCACGTAGCAGATTCTTATTACACAATGTGTCAGGACGAACGATATGTCAAGATTGGCGCCATTTTTTTTTGCTTTCTCGCAATTTGCACACTGTAAGGCCGGTTCGTGACGAAAGCGACAGTGTTGGTGCTACGATTGCCGTATTTGGTCGTGGCATTAGAGGTCAGGAGTTTCTAGATCGAAAACTAGACTATGTATGTATTTGCATTCAATTGTGGTATTCCAGATGTTCGCTGAACTAGTAGCAAAAAGGAAACTTAGCCTTGAATTGATTTAAAGGGTTAACATTTTGTTCTAATATACCTGTACATATGTATATAATATTAATCTAAATACATAAAATTGAATTATTGCATCTAAATATGTATGTATTTTTTCTTGCATGTTTTCCTAATCGTTATCAAACTTTTTTATAATTCAGCGGGTATTATAAGACAGTGCTACTCAAACTTTCTGATATGGAGGACCGGTAAATTTTTATCAAATTTTCTGCGGACCGGTACCCTATATATAATACTATTTTACAATAAAAAAATATATTTTTTCTTGAAATTTTATTAATAAACAAAAAAAAAACATTAAACTTACATAAATAAACTAATAAAATAAACGATGATACAAAAATTAATTTGTTTCTTATGCGTGCATTGAGTATGTAACATATTTTAAATCTAACCTTCACTAATGTGAAGAATGAGCCTGCTTCGCCTTTACCAGCTTCTCCTGTCGTGGTTTTATTGTGGATAGTGCGAAGCTAGCGGAGGATGAAGTTCAACACAATTCCTATATTTATTCTCAATGTCGCTCATCATCGAAAACCCAGTTTCGCAAAGATAGGTCGAAGGAAATGGGAGAAGTGATTTTAGAGAAATCTCAGTAAGCTCGGGATATTCCGTTTTAGCTTTTATCCAGAAGGAGGCATGTGATAATGTCTCGAAACTCATCTTCATTCCTTCATCTGCAGCCAGCTCCAATAACACTGTTCGACAAATGAAGACTTTTTTTGGTTCAGGGACGAGATATAACATTTCTCATAGATTTATGCCCAGTGAATAAGAATCTGGTAATAAAAAATTCGGGTGTGGCCAAAAAAATAAAAAACAAAAAATCGTTCAAGAGTAAACTGCCATTTTCGCTAGTCAGAAGTTGACTAAAATCACAGTATCTCTTACAGCTAACGTGAAAACTATAGATATGAAATTTCGACAAAATTCCCGGAGCCGTTTCGGAAATATTCTGTGGTAAAAGAATTTTAGAATTTTCTACAAGAAAAAAACCCTACTTCCGGTTCACTGATGTTGACCAAATTTCTTATGGCTCTTACACCTTACGTGAAAATAATAGATATGAAATTTCAGCTTGATAGACTTGATAGTTTCGGTCATACAGACATTTTTTAGAAATCATGAAAACGTGATCAGGGGATGATACTCGATACAAATCAGTCAAAATCTCGAGGTCGAATTTTCGCACGATCACAATACTTTATCCGATTAGGATAAAGTAATTATCTTTGAAAAAAAATACACCAATGCATAATTTTTTAATTTAAAAAATGGTAAAAAGGTGCGTCAAATTTGCGGCCGGCAGGCGATAGTTCGTGGACCGGCGCCGGTCCGCGGAACATACTTTGAGTAGCACTGTCATAAGATACTTAGATATTATTAGATAGCATAGGATAGGATTACATTGATGAAAATTAAAACTACACATATATTTTAATGTAACTAAAGAATCCATTAAAGCTTAATACGTTACACTTAGCCGATTCGAAAATAACCGCTAGAGCTTCGCTTCACATTGATAGTTGCGATTAGTGAGCTTCGCTCTACAAACCCCATAAAAGGTGTTATTCAGATCTATAGATTGTTAGCAAGCGTGAGAACATAATTAGCGCCGTTTATCCGCGCAAGAATCCATACATTATACGCTGCTTAAATGAAAACTCATCATTATAAACTTGTATTTTTATTATTTTCGTGAAACATTCGATTTCGTCGTAATCGTATGGAGTTACACGTTTTTAGATTACTCGTATGTCTAGCATTAACCGACGTGATTGACAGGTATTTTGATGCACGTTGGAACCGCAGCGAACGCATTATTACTTTGTAAATATTCAATTTCACCATAGATAAGAATAACACGTGTCCGTCACCTAATGCTGATCGCTTTTAACCACTATGTTGCTTTGGGAAGTTGGTCAAGTGCAACGTTTAATCGTTTAAAAAGCGACGCGAAGGGGTTACGTGTACGTCTGTCTGAAAAACCAATGTTAGGTTCTTATCTGTCTTTTGTCAGGTGAAAGCTACATGCATACACTACCGTGTATCGTAAAAGCACTAAATCAGGCTTTGAACTCCGCTAATGAAACGTTTCTAATGTGAAATGTAACACCGCATCTTGTTCCGTTAGAGATTTGAATTTGAAAAAGTACAGTACTTGTGCGTGAAAAATCAGCAATGTGTACTTGTGTTTTTTTAATGCATACATACTTGATTCTGTTAATTTTTCAGCGAATTGTTTTAAAAGTCTTGTTTGATTGATTTTTACTTACTTATAGCTTAATAAACTTAATTATCTATTAGCACTTATTCAGAGGTGATATTTTAAGGCTGCCGAGAATCTATCATTTTTTTTATATTTCTGAGATCTTCCGGCAGGCCTTTGTATTCAACAGCACCCCTGTAAAAGAAACTTCTCCCAGATCTACTTTTTTTTTTTTTAATTCTTAACTATTAACTTATTCTTAACCCTAGTATTGACTATGTATTCTATGACTTATTGAAATATTTTGGTAATAAATTCTTATCTAATTTAAAAATTCGCCATTGTTGAACGATTTTTGTAGGCTTTGTTGTTATTTCTGGTTGTACGATGAATATCCAAATATTTTTACGCGTTTAGTATACAAATGAGACGATCAGAATTGAGTGTATGAGGTAAAATTCTGAACCAAAATTTCCATTTATGTTCTCAATGATCCGCTCGTTATCTGTATCAATCAGATATTTTGCAAGTATACGAGCAAAGGTACCTACTTCATTTATAATAATTCAAGTATATATGTGTTATCAAATTAAAATGTGTAATCGGACAAGGAAATATGTAAGTAAATTTTTCAGACAACGAGTTTAAAGATCGGAAATTTTGTGTTAGCCTAATAATAGCAATGGATTCAAAGAAGAGTTAATATTTTATACAGTAATACAGAAAAATGGTATTTTCACGAATGTTGAATGTCCGTTAAGCGAATCCCGACTATTGTTGTCCAGGGTAACATTTTCCGAATTTTCTTTCCAAGTACATTATTCTACATAATATGTATATATATAGGTCACACTCCTGTCAAAGTTCACAATATGCTCTAGAGGAGAGCATCGCTTCTAGCACAGCACACGGTTGTCTACATTGTTTCTCGTGTCGTTTAGTATGCCAGGGGGACCCAATCGTTATTTGCGGGGCCCGCCTTGTCACATCTAGAAAACACAACTCTCGCGCGCTCACTAACGATCTTGCTCGGGAAACTGTTACAGTCACGCAGAAGCTTTAGTTCTGACCAGTTTTGGTCATAGACTCTCTGTTAAAACGAACTTGATATAATGACCTCTCGCCGCGGCCATATTATAAACGTAATAATGTTTAAAACTTAAGCGATGCATCGGCTTATTGAAATTGCGCGTTTTAAATCCACATACACGCACACAAACAATACAAGTACCTGCAATACTGTTTGATGTTCTCTCTTGTTTATTATTCTCAAACTGGATTCCGAGAAGTGTATGTCGGCTAATCGATTTCACGATTGTGAAGTTAATCCGTGTGTATGGTGTATCTAAGTTTTAGGTTCGCTTATGGCACTATAAATTCTATTTGCACAATGCCGGTTCATTCAATGGATCTGTTGTTTATTTCTTCACCTTCAAATCGGATTCACATTTGTAAAGGTACACAGTACATAAATTCCTATCGAACAATACTTAAAACGATTCGCAATTACTCAAATGTACTTTCGTCTAATGTACGTAATACGAATATGCCTTCAAGCAGCGACTACTTTCTTCCATTTCTCAGTATCGATCGTTGTTCTTAAGTCTGCGTCGTGTCTCTCCATATCTTCTTATCTTTATTTTGCATGTGTCGAACGCTAAATTAAAGCCTTCGTTCGTTCGGCCAATAAAGCAATTCTTTAAATTGTCCACACTTTCGCCGATCACGATCGTTTCCAACGACAATGACGTTTGTTAAACTATGAATGTTTTGAATTTCATATCTGATACATCAGAACTCCCAGAAGTTCGCTTAGAACTCAAGTCACTAATTGCACAATTGTATCTGCGGACATTTGAATCGATTTTCGCCGTCACTTCCTTGGCGTGTTTTTTCTCCAGCACCTCTGGGAGTATTTTCTGACTGCACCTGGCTATCGTCGCATCACTGAAATGCCGGAAAGTTACCATTTGTGCAAGATGGCGAGATGGTTTGCCTGCTGCATGCCTAATTGGCGAGATGTCAGTCGATAGATACTGTTAGACTTTAGAGGAAGTTCAACGTTTCCGACACGCGGACGCGATTATTGCTCCTGCCTTTCTTCACACTCTCCTAAAACGATCGCTTTTATGTTCAAAACGTGATAAGAGACACCCCAGCCATTCACAAAAAAACTAAAAACTAAATCCAAACATAGTCACTATAAAAAAAGTAACATCCGTCGTATAATTGTACCACGTATTCGCAATGAAGCGGCGCGGGCGATTTGAATAATTTTCTTTTGCACAATCAAATATTCTCACCCTACTTGTCCAACATAAACAAATAAATGATAATAATCAACGAGAAAATTGATTGACTTTGCGGTTACATACAAAAGTGACCGCACTAACTTCACACACACGCGAAATTCATGTCATGAACTAAGTATCCGTGACTCATCTTTATCTCATTGTTTGGTCGGAATCGATTCGCATTTATAATACACGATACCTGACTATTGATTGTATGCTAACTTGTCTTTTGTCCCGTTCAACGTTTCGATAGAATGTGCGCGCTTTAAATGCTTTCTAATACAATGTAATTCATCGTATGACATTTATGACGACCGGAGTATTGTAAATGTGAAAACCGTTTTGAAACATTGTCGCTTCGGTTTAATGTCCTTTGGAAAATTTAGCTTGTACACTCACGTGTTTATAAAATCAACATGTACATACATATGTATGTACATACCATACATACATATGTAGATACTTACGTTTTAATTGTGTATGTTATCTCTTATTGCAGTACTCACCATGGTTGTCAGTTATATACATAATTAGTTTTAGTATGAGTTGGCTGTGTCCAAAAGTTAGTCAATCTTAAGAAATCGGTAATGTTCGTTCCGGAACTAACATGAAAGACTTTCCTTAGTTTGAAATTGTGGTGAAAACAAGAATATTGCATGCAAAAAGTGTTTCCATTGATTTTTATCTCGATTTTTTAAGTAACTTTTAGTCGTTCAAAATCGACATTTTACGATTTGCTCACGTATGTACACAATAGTATCACTGCCTAGCAATAAATCGTCGATAATCTGCTTCGTGCTCATATTGTCATGGTGCATCGGCATTCACGGTCTTTTGTTTGGATTCTTCACCTCAATATAGAATTCCTAATACCTCAGCACTGCATTCTTTGGCGGAATAACTGTTTCTTTTAGTGATTTTCTGACACGTAGGACTGACGATGCCCTTATTACCGCATCTTTACGCTTCCAATACAATTAATTTAAGCCCTTTCCTGCATTTTAATTCTCAAGCTGAAATACATCTAATCGACTGTTCAAACGCGGAAAATGAAGACGTGAACATCGATAGATAAAACTGGTTTTACATTTCGTTTCACTCCATAATAGCTAGCGATTACGGTTTGTTATCAACTGAACAACGCCCTGTAAGTCGTTATCAAGACTGGTTAACCGTTCGTTCCATACTGAACGACCATCGCATCGGGAAACCGTGGAAAATCAACTTAACTTATCGCCCCAAGGAAAAGTTGAACCTACTCGTATGTATGTATACGTAATGATACTTCAATGATATTCTTGTTGTTTTTTTTGTTGTATGATGAGGTTTAAAGAAAGCGGAATGCAGTAGGTCGATCGTTGCTGAACAATGTCAAATTCGCTCGCGGCACAATATGTATGGGAAACGCTGACTAAAGTGGGCTTCGATCTTTGAACTTTGCAGCCGTTTAGCATCTGAAGTAATAACCGGTGCAATAAATTAAAATCACAAAATAGCGTGTTGGTATAATACGATGTAGTTGATTTACTCAATTTTACTCGTAGAGGAAATTGTACTCCGCCAACAACACGTCTGTGATAACTAGCCATTGATTGATGACATGAAATTGGATTCTAACAGCACTGTTGATTTTAACTAAATAAATTCGGTCTAAATACTAAGCTCTTGAATATCCAATGTCAAATGTATTTCTACCTTGTTCTATTTTGGCATACGAGTGTCATAAAGTCCCTCTCGCTCTATGTACATAGCATAGCTCTAACTGCGCTGATTTCAGCTGTCCAACAGCTACAGAGAAGTAGTTTAGAAAGTCCTTTCAGACCGTGTGAATGACGTTCAATGGCGACGATCGTTTCCTTTTCTATACACACAAACACATCTCCTGTCCTCTACGGCTAATGATAATCTTTATGTTCTAAATTGACCGTGGCGAATCTGCTCTGCCAATTTCCAACCGCTCTCATATCAGATTTCACTAGTTTGCCGCCGTTGAACTTTATGGCTTTGACTGATCTCGTTTATTAACGTGGCGATGGTTATCACTGCTATCAGGCAAATGAAAAAAAGCTCTTAAATAATTGATAAATTTAAAGTCGACCGTAAAGGGGATACACGAGTATACATATAAGGGGAGTATTTTAAAGCGCTATAAAAGCTCACCGTTGTAATTCGTCGTTTTACTGTAATGAAAGTGCGTGCGGTTAAATTTTGAACTTTGATGTAATTACTGGAACATCGGCTAGTTAAACTAAGGTCGTTCAATTAGACAGTTATTAGAATAACATGCGTTTTCAGGTGCAGATATGTAATTAAAATATGTACATACATATGTACGTATGTATGTATGTACATATGAATATTGATATGCCGATCTCTTCATATTAAAGTTACCAAAGCCAAAGTTGCCTAACCCACATTTATGTTATACTGTGATAAATAATGTGAGTTTAATGATGACTTGACTTTGATAAAAAATAAGGTAGTTAAATCATTTCCTTTTATAAGCTAGGCGACTTTGGTATTGATTTATTTTATATCGATAAATTGCACAAATAATAAATAATTTTCCAAACAATGTAAAAGCAAATGAGTGGCGACGCCCATATATAATCGATTCAATTATATCGCTCGCTTTTCGTTCGCTTTTTATCTCAAATTGTGTAGACAGAAACTGTTATTTACAGGTTTTATCATACGTACATACATATTATGATTGAGTACCATTGTCATAATAACACGTTACCAAATCACAACCGCCGAAGATCAGATACAAAATAGATAACCCCTTAAAGAAAAAGTTACACGAATGGATATATGTACATATACAAAAATACGATTCGTTTTATTATTGCACATTGAACGTCTCATTTGTTACCTTGTGTATCATAACGCAACATTGTGTACCCGAGCTGTAGAGATTTAAATCAGTTTTACGGCCTAATCGTGATCACGGGCTGCATTCTAACCAATAAATATACAATATATGTATGTATAATACGAATTTAATGTGACGCTTTCCCCGCTAAATAAAACACGTTAATTCGATACGTATTACTTTGATGTCATTTTTTTTATTATTATAAATTTGAACTACCCCGTTGCATTACTTGTAACGTCACGCAATATCCGACCGCACCCACCAAGCCCTTAGGACCAAAACAATACCCAATGACCGCTAGAAAACACCATAAAAACCAGTGAAATTTCTTTAGTCTTAACGTGATTAAACCCCGAGGCTTACAACGTTTCGAAAACAATAGTTCTAGTATGGAAAACGTGTGTAGTGTGTGACGGAGCGGTTAAGATAACCGATCAACCCAGAGTTCAACTGTGTAACTACTACTTAGCGCCTTTCTTTAATTTGATTATATTAAACGCTTTCTTTTTTCTCTTCTTGTTCCAGGTGAGTCACCCTTTTAATAATGCCGTGGATAGAAGATGTGCCTCGAGGTGGTAAATAAGTGCATATTTATTGAAGGGAGAGTGATAAAAGTCGGCTCGTGCAAGATAGGATTTTATTATTTTGAGCGTGAGTCTTTAGAAAGGTTGGTGAGAGTGATCTTGTGGTTACTCAATTTATATGAGCGTTCGGGTTGTCGTTTTATTTTAATCTATTTCGTCATCTACATATATATAAATAAAATTTAATTCGAGTCTGTTATTTAATATGCTTCAAGAAAAAACATCACAAAACTTTCTGTAACTAGTTCTGAAACTTGCTGCAGAGTCAAAATTACTTAACCTTTTGTAATATGGTTGTTTTGAAATGACGACTAACTCAATTTCAGAAGTTATTTAAATCCCGTTTCAACTGCGAACAAATTTTATTTAAAGTGTGACCTTTGACAGCTTTGTGCATCATGCATTTAGTGCATGAATGCAAGATGCTCGCTCTTTGATTGAATGCATTGATTACTGTCGACCATATGGTGGGCCGTTTAACGATGACACGACCATTCATCATCGCACTGTGCTTTTAAAATAATAATAATCGTAACGAATCCCTTTGAACTTTTATGTATGAACAAACGTGACCTTACACTCCTGACTTGACATAGGAATTTTGTTACAATTTTTATTTGTTCGGTTTGAAAATGCCTGAATTGCACCTGGAAGTTAATTGCTTCTGCGTTGTTAACAAACCCTCGACGTGTCTCTAGTTTGCCCTTACATCCGAGCTGTGCACTAAATGTTTACTGAAACGTCACGATCTGCACCGGAAGATGTTGTTCGAGCTAGTGATGAATTCCTGGCTCGTTTACACGACACACCTCCGGTTATGCAACGGATACCGTGACTGCAGTTGACGGGATGCATTCTCTCTGAAAGTGTCTTTATTTCGTTTTGTTTTTCTTTTCTTTTCTCTGTCGTAACTTCAAGGCATTTTTCACTGACTTATGATGTTCGAAAGATGAGCTCTGACAATGATTGCTTCGTACGGCTTGACGGAAATGCTTTTAATCCGTTACTCTTTGAAGTCGTTCAACTAAACTGAAGTCATCGTAAATTTCAACAAAGTGATACAGTTTCAATGAGTGAGCTGTAACTGAAAATTTTTTTACAGTTTTTTCCCAATCTTACAAAAATCACCCAAACCCACCCACATTTTTTGCTCAACATCTAAATATACACCCGGAACATTATTGAAGCAATCTCGCACCCATACTAGGAATTTGATGATCGAAACCAGACCATCCATTTGCATTAGCGCTTGAAATTATCTGTTTTTTTTTTTTTATGTCTCGGCTGTTTATTAGTGTTCATTTTTATGGCTATTCTATAAATTCAATCGCTACCGACTTTCTTTCGTATCTGCTCTTGAGCTCATTGTTCCGATTAAACGGCAAGGAAATTAGCAACTAGACAAGTGTGTTATAAACAAAACCGGTAGATCACGGTCACGCCTGAAATGGGGTACGTCAAACCTCGTGCATAAGTTACACCGGTGAACAAATCGGATTCTACTACCTGTCCAAAGATGTTGTTGAACGACTTGACATCACTTCTTCGCTAATATATGCAGTATCCGCGTCAGTCAACCAGCCGATCTACCATCTTCATAAAAGTGGTTCTCTTTTGTCTCTGCTTCTCTCTCGGGTAGCTCCGACGTCTGTCTTATTCACAGCTTCTAAACAAGGACCACCGATCCGGCTCTTCTTCATTCATGGACTATCTTGGCTATCGTTTCCTCCCTCGCACGATCAGCTATCGTCTCGTGTGTGTTTTTTGTTGTTCTTTCATTGGAACGCGTGTGGCATATGAATCCCAAATGAGAGAGGATTCGTTTCATGCTCGATTAAACTGAATATGGAACCAGGTGGGGTTTTCTTTGTATGCAGTCGGACAATACGGCGTGATTAACTTTTATGGAAGCACGAAATAATCACTTCATTAGTTCGAGTGCGACACTTTCTTATCAAGAGAAAGAAATTGGTAATGGATTAGTATGCAGTAGCTAGTGGTCCTAATTTTACTCAGTTTTTCAGATTTCCTTTGTAGTTCAACACCTTCTTGTTGATTTGAAGCTGTTAATATCGAATAATCGGCAGCGAGTGGTCTTTTCCTCAATTTTGGTTACATTTCGAACATTGTCATATCATGGGAAAGATGTTTGATACTAATCAAATAAGTATGAGTATAGTAGTCCTCCTTCTACCAAGATTTTCAATTTTGGTTTCATTTCGAATGCTTTCGTCTTGAAGAGGAGTAGTTGGTATTGAGTAAGTATAAGTAAGTCCTTTTTTTACTGATCTTTTAAATTTGATTTAATTTTTTCCACTAACACCTCCGTAAGGAGAGAAGTTGGTATCGTAGTAAGTGTTCTTTCTTTTGTGCAGCTCTTAAATTTTGGTTCATAATGTTTATCAGTGCAATCTTTGCACTTTTGATGCTTCATCAGCGACATCGACCAGCTTTCCCCAGTATGGTCAAGTGTGTCGAACGATCGTTTTATCTTGCGGCCTTCTAAATCTTGACCCACATGCGTGCCAGTTGGCGTGCAATTGCGTAAATTGGTTTCGTTTTCGTTCGATTGACGATTCGTGGATTCCAAATTTCTGGGTTTTCTTCGTCGATCACGATTTGGCACCTCCGAAACGAGGCTCTCATGCACACAAATGTCGACTTTCCTTTTGCAGTTTGCCTTTTTGAGGTACTTTGACCTCTTCCGAAGACCGAATGTGGGCAGTCCTTGTAGCCCTCAACGGCACTAACAAAACATTGTTATTCCCTTTGGAAACAAACATTCACATATGTAAATGTATGCTAACCGGTCATGACTCTCAGTATGTTCATCAATCACACGAGCAAATGCCAGGTTTTCAAGCAGAGATCCGTCAAAGAACTAACCGCGCTCAACAGCGTTTAACTTCAACCGCTGCACCATACAAGGACATACCATTTGCATAGAAATACTCTTTGGTACACCAATTTTCATTAGAATCGTTAAATTCAATGGCACAAAATTTTCTCACGTGGCGTCATAAAAGGATCTTATTAATTGTAATGTGATCAAAATTTGCATCTAAATTATACGTGTATTTTTAGCGACGGCAATGTGTGACTCATGAAATTTTTCGCTATGCAAATATTGATCGCTGTATGAATTTCAATACTGTCAATGAGATATACCATTGGCGAATTGTTCATGGCAGTCGACGCACCTTGAACGTGTCCTGAAAATTTTCAAAGTTCACGCTTTGCATACGCACTGTTCAATTGCAATATACTATTTGTTTGAGAATCGAGAAGAAATTTAAATTACGTGTGAATTAACTTAAAGCCCTTTTCAAGCGTAATACTTTCGTTCGAAATCTCTTTCTTAGCACATTCATTCAACACAGTGAAACTTCGATTTTTGTGAAAATCTGTATAAAGCGTCTTATTATTCTCTCGATGCTAATTTCGCCTTGTACGTACGCACGTACTTTCATTTCCGCTCATCGTTGTAATTCCTAGTATTTTGCATTGATCATTTTAATTGCCGAGTTGTAATACTTACATTATTTACTTGTAAAATGTACGGCTATAAGTTTGCACTTGGATTTGGATACAGCTGCTTACTTTTAGAGCAAATAAAACTTGGCATGTCGCCTAATTAGACCCGAAAGAAAAGCATTGGCTTATTGACTTTTAATCGAAATTAAACAATTAAATTTATTTTGTGTTCGCTTGAGAAAGCGTGAAAAAAATGAAGCACAAGAATATAGTCTACGTTTATTGAGATCATGCTTTAAGTAATTACACTCAAACTTCGTGTAATCGAACAGGTTATCATCACCTAATATTATCATTACAAAATGTAATCAAAAACTTAGATATTCAAATCTGAAAATGTCAAACTTTTGGTTACCAATTAATTAATTAGGTAATCTACTTTCAATACTGTGTAATCTGAATAATCGTTTTCTAATGGTCTCCAAACAATCTATGCATACAAAATGTTATGTAGCCTAAAAGTAATTCAGAAATCCTTTTATCTGAAACTGTTGAAAGCGAATTCATTCCTCGTCCGTTTCACAGGCTGGTTTTTAAAACGAAGCCATGACATACGCCTTTGAAAATCGCTGTCTCGTTCATTCAACACGTCTAAAAATGCACATAGAGTGCATCTTATTAAACCGCATCCGCCCATTAACTACACGTCGCCCGTGGCCATCCAGCACCGGTCTCCTGTAGAGGAGATTCCTCCAGGAATAGTCTTGTCTCTTGAATTCCAAAAATATACGCACTTTATTTACATACAGCGAACGAGAATTTTATTTGTCCTGTCATCCGCGACACCTACCGAACGACACATCCAACTTATAACGAGACTGTCAAAGCATATCACGGCGAAGGGGTTAAATTGGAAATCGTTAATAGTCGATTTGTACGAAATGACGTGCGTAGGCGTTCGAGTACCATAGATCGACCTTACCCATTCAATTTAGATACAAAACTCGATATTGAAATTTATCAATGTTGTTATCAAGTATGCGTGGGCACGAAACTAATTTCATTACTAACAAAATGATTGACCTTCGTAAATGTTCTTCAACGTGTAGTTTTTTTCGTGTACTTGTCTTGTATACATAGTTTTCTAAAGTGTTATAATAATTTTTTGCGATTGTTCAAAATCCTTGGGTATTACGTTTACAGTAGTAATAAGTAAAATTACCAATAATATTGCACACTCTGTGTTGCTTCACCAATTTGCATCTTGATTATTTTCAATGCAAATAATAATTGACCGTACAATTTTATTATTTTAGAGCGAGTGTATACTCGTGTATGTGTACGAATTTAGATTGTAAACTTTACGTTGTTTTTGACATGATAAATGAATAAAAGCTCATGGGGTATTATGAGGCGAAGTGCATGCTTAGGAATGCCACATAGTCCGACGATTTCTAAAAGCGCTTTGATGATTGAAAATAAGATTCAAAATATTTTTAGAATCCACACAACATACATACTATAACTTAAAATATTGTTCAATTTTTTTTGTAGGACATGCTTTCATTCAAAACTTTGACAGGTCAATTCACAATAAACAACAAAAAAAAAGTAATAATCCGTGTCAAATTTCTTGTGTTGCCATTTTGAACTTGATGTTCATGGCTTTATCGAATTACGCGTGAATGATTTACATCAAAATCACACTCACATTCATAAATAATAAATATAATATGAAGCATGTGCTTTAGAATAAATTCGGCCATAACACAATGGGTGGTAGACAATAGGAATTATCATTTATTCAAATGAGTTTTATATTAGTTGCATATTCATATTAAAATTTTACTTTGTTAGGAATGTGGCGGGTGGTTTTATTTATTTTTCTTTTCATTTTGAACCCTTACATTAACGTATCTTTATGTAGGGAAAATGATACTTTGGTAACTTTGCCATGGATTTTTTAATTAAAATTCCTAAGTTTGTCGTTTTCGTGCGTTTTATGCCTACAGATTGTTCGTAAAGTAACGCGACCCTAATTTGATTCTTACTTCTCATTTATTCTAAATTAGAATCCACAATTTTCGAATTAAAATTTTTCTTAATAAAATCTTCGTCAGAAGCCAAGTAAATCTCAATCGTTCGACACGCAAAATTTTATTTAAATTTTTATCGATCAACTTTTTTGTCGTCCAATAAAATATTTGACTCATTGAAACTTTTGAGAATTGACAGTTAAGTGGGTTGACTTTCGATATCTGTTTTTTTTTTTATCTTTTGATCAAAATCAAAAATTGAATGACTAAATTCTGAAAATATTTTTATGCATAAATAAAAATATTTCGAGAATTTTTTTTTGTCGATGTACATACATACATATCTTATTATAAACGATTTTTTTTTTGCACGGAGTCCCTGGAACGTATCCCCCGTGCAAAAAGAGAATCGGGTGTACAAATATGCAGTACTCGTGAGTACCAAATCTGCAGAAGCGCGTTCCATGTTGACGTTGTCGTGCGAAATCTTGTACCAACTGCAGAAGCAACACCAAAGGCACCGCCCACAACATGTGTGGCCTTTGGTATTGGTGACCAATCTTGGCCGATGCATGTGGCTTGCATTGGCATATGCCCATAACTCATAAGGCACAATGGTACGTGTGTAGCTCCAGCAGAACCTGACTTTCTGGAATTGTATAGAACCAACTGTGACGTATTTTCTGTTTCTAAAGATTGCCTTTTTATCCACGCCTTAATCTACCATACCAGCGGTCGCCAACCGGTGGTCCGCGGACCACTGATGGTCCGCGAGAGAATTTTGGTGGTCCACATTTTTCATAATCATCATCATATTCAACTGCTGGATAAAGGCCTCTCCAATCCTCTTCCATTCCTATCTGTCTTGAGCAATCTGCATCCACTTGACTCCATCCATTCTTCTCGCCATGTGTCCAACCCATTGCCACTTCAACTTTTTCACACGTTCTGCTATATCTGCCACTTTGGTCATACTTCTTACCCATGTATTACTCTTACGATCTCTTCTTGTTATACCAAGCATACATCTTTCAATGCTTCTCTGTGTGCACTGGATCTTACGTAGCATTCTTGAATTTAGCATCCAAGTTTCACATCCATACTTCATAACTGGCGGTTTTCATAATGAACAATGAATATATCGTTTATTTATTATAATTTTTCCATCATTATAAGGCGATATCCAACTTTTTGCAAATAACTTGGAGTGCAAATACAAGTGTAATTACCATTTCATATTTAGAATGTTATTTTTATGGAAAAAATAATGGTAGTAGTTCGCGGGATTCGAGATTTCGAGGTCCGAAAGGTTGGCGACCGCTGTACTATACGACCTGGACACTGATGAAAAACATAAAACTAATCCACATCGAATCCTTAGGGCCGGCACACACTATTCCAATATAAATTTCCATCACAACAAAAGCTTCATAATTATAATTAATTTTCAACACACCTAGGTGAGCTTTTAGGATCAATTGCACTCGGCCAATGACGTCAGTGACAGTGCGGTATAGTGACGCGCATGCGCAAAACACACCAAATATACTCCAGTAGAGCTCAGACGCGCGGAAGTTTTTGTGCGCGTCGCATGTGCCGCGAACGCGCGCGCGCGCTTTTCAACGAATCCACCTGTACGACAAACACGCAAGTCAAAATAGCGTAATTTAAAACAAATTCAATAAAACAACATCGACCATCACGCACGTCAAAGTTACGTCGAACGCGACTCGGGTCTTGCGCCAATTTCGAACCCATCAGTGTAAACAAAACGAATCGATTAATTGCCCAGTGTAAACATAGTGCTACTAGTTACATACTAACAACAAAAAAAAAGTGAATTGTGTCTCTAACTACTAATTATATCCTATTTAGGAACACGTGTGTGTGTGTGTGTGAATTAAAACCACTCAAACTTTTTTTCGACAATTGGCTTCAAGCATAAATTAAACTCAATCGTGCTATATATGTATAAAGCCGGGAACAGACAGAGGCAACGAGTGTCAACATTTTGACTTAGCAGCGGTAGATTTTCATGCCAGTTGCTTTAAATTACGAGTGATTGTAATTTGTGTCACGTATAGCAATAACACATGTCGAAGTATTTAATTAGTTCTGATGTCACTTTAACGGTGCCGTGTTACATTATTTGATTAGTTGAAATGCTCGTATACATAGTTTTCCACCGAGTACTGAAAGGTTGCTAAAGGTTTTCCATCGCGTTTTTCGCATGTTCTCCCCCGTTACGTTATATCAAGTGTGAAAATGCACGCTCTATTTGATGGACATTGCAATGTTTGATTTCAAATTTAAATGAAGGCCTGAAATGTTATATAATCCAAAATGTGTTGATTTGGTTTGTACTTTTGTCGGACCGATTTCGTCTTACTGTTCGTTATTTTCGCTTACTTCCTACATTTTGGATCTGAACGTTTCTTAATACGCTTTAACAATGAATTAATTACTCATAACGTTTCATATTACGGGCCCTGTGTATTGCAGGCTTTACGAGTAGAATTTTTTCCATAGGCGGTTATCGTGTTACATAAATATAAGCCTAATCTATGTAATTCAAAAGAAAATTTATGAAGTGTAATTTCCACGTACCCGATTTACCTTATCTGTGTGATGCAACTTTAAAACACCTTAACGACCGCACATCGCATCCTCCGTTTTTAAACATCGATTCGTCGCGGGAAAGTGTCATAAATAAGGCGATGATTTATTATAGCACATCATTATCATTATTGTATCAACGCACGCACTTGAGATTTTCATCTGGTATTGAGAGGAAGTTCCACTTCAGTCACGGACTTAAAATTAGTTCTAGCGCGATATGTTCATTTTGAAAGTAAGCACTTGCTAGTTAGTTGCATCTATTTTTCGTTCGTTCGGAAGGTCAAGTTTAACTTTAAATGCGATTTGAGAGTTGATTATGTGGATTTTGAACCGGTCAGTCGGCGATTAATATAATCAGCGAACGAATTGGTTATGATATTATACGTAGTTGGTAGACAGGCACCGATTGGAACGGTTGATGAGCACACTACTATCTGCTGTCGGCGTTTTTGCATTCCTTTTCGGTCCAAGTGCCTCTTGGCGCTTATGCAACGTCGTTAAAGTCATTATGAAATTGAGGCACACCATCTATGTACGCACGATATTCGCGCAAAAATGAATATAAACGGCGTGGAAATCCACTTCGTGGAACTTCTGACTGTCGACGACGATGGTCAAGCTTCCTTCCTCGGGTCTGTCGCAATCTCGACAAATCTTATCACAGTCGAGATTGTAAATAAAACCGCGAGAGTTACCGTTGAAATGAAGGCCTTCCATATTTGATCCACCATGTGTGTGTGCAAAGTGCTCGCTCATTGCCTTGTACATTACTTTTCTTGCTGTAATTAACTGCTTCGACACTCGTTGCCATTATAATAAATCTTTGGTTTGATTAATTCAATTTAATCACGAATAAAATGGCCTTCAAATTACCAAACTAACAAATATTTGCTTATTTTTGTATAACATATACATACATTTTGAACTATTTTACACACCTTCGTACTCTCACAAGCGAAACTATCACGTCTAATAAAAATTCAACAGTTGTTTTGCAACATAGCGAACTATGTAGTATAGATTTTTTGTGTTACAGTCAAAGATAAAATCTCATTTGAATTACCTTATCTGCCCCAACAAGGCCACTAAAATTTAACATGTTTTTATTTGCTCCATAGTATTTAACATGACATTTTTAACAGTGTGTTGTAGATTGATTTTTGCATTATATATATTCTTTTCGCTCCTGCGCACTTAATGACTAGTGAAATGAGTGTATTTTGAAATATCACAACAAGTCATTTCGAGGTTTAATTGATTGCAGTTGTATAAAGTAATCCATATGAAATTCGATATGAATAAGTTATCTTTGCAATGTATGCCTTAAACTATTTTTATCATTAACTAAATTGATTATACGGCAAGTTGTCAAGTAGCCGAGCTTATCATCGCGTTTCTTCGTTGAGAAACAAAGCCTTTATTGTGTGACATAAGCGCGCTATGTAGAAACACCAGTTAAGCTCCGTATTGGATTAAGTATTATGATGTTATAATCTTGCCAGTAAGCATTATGCATAGGAAATTTTCTTTTCCCCGCACACAAAACACCTGACGAATGCACACAATTGAAAACTTGACACAGGGTGGGAAATTAGTTCTAAAGTTCTTAAGCAGTTTGTACTTCATCGCATTATTCGTAACACAATAGTTAGGTAGTTCGGTGTGTTACAGTAGAGCGGGAATGCACCGGGAAATGAACTGCAATTCATTCATATGCGCGTGAAAATCATATGAAAAACGTTTCTTATAAACTAACGGGTTTTTTGTGATCGGAGAGCTGTATGTTGATGATGATAAATTTAATGTGCAAACTTATCACTTTGAATGTGCGAACTTATCACTTTGAATGCGCAAAGCAATACAAATAAATAAATCGCTAATTACGTGTCTGTTAACTAATTAAGTTTCATTTGAAATGATAAGATACACTTTCGTTGTATCGCGAGTTTGTACGTCGTCGGCTCCAATAATGATATGAATTATTTATCGTTTTCCGTTATTTTTTTTATCTTAATTGAGTTATTTATAATATATAAATGTTATTGATGTATTTTCCATTAATTTTTATATCATGTAAAATTGTTAACCATCGAATTTATATAAAATTTAAATTCATTTCTATAATATAAATAGCACTCTGGCACGCGCTAATGAATGCGAACGTTCTAAATAAAATTATTACACGATTGTTTCATATTTGCACAAAATATTTTGTGTGAAAATTCATTCATTGAATTGTAGTTTCGAATTTTTTTTTACCCTATTAAAATTGATCGTACGCTACACAGTGCTATTTATCATGTTTTCCATAGCACCGCCTAGAGAACAACTATTTTTTTCATTCATTTTTATATTAGATTCGTTCTCATACAACATCAGTTCGTCTCTTATCAATTTATTCGTTCGTTCATCCTACTTTTGGTTTAAATTTGCATATATTTTTTGCACCAATTTGCGCACACACACATTCACACACGTCTTTACGTTCACTTTTTTTCGCGATACAATTTCGTTTTTCGACCGTAAATCAAATTAATATCAAACACCCTGTAGAACCCCTCGTTTGGAGAATGCCTATCCATACGTTCGACATTTTCTCTTACTGTAATTGAATAATCTAAATTGTGCTTTTTTTACAACAACAGTGTTGACATCACACCTTCAATATTTTGAATCAGTGTAATATAGTGTCATAAGTTAATTGTGTCAGTGATTATGGAATCTAAATGATATTAGAAGACACTGGAACATCACATGGATGGATTACCAAAGTCCAAGGTAATTTCTATACAATTTTTGTACTATTACAACTTTTTGTGGAATTTTTTTTGCAATGTACTATCAACTTACACATTTTTAGCGGCTATACATAAAATGAACGTTTATATGGCGACCTGTCAATTTGACCGTTCGCTATAAATTAATTTATTTTACGATGGCAATGTCCAATTTATTTTAATCGACTCTGTACATTTTCTGAATTGCCGTATTACAATGTCGTTCGACTTACCGACGATGATCACGATAGTGCCAGAATCGATCAAATTATTGTAGAAAACGGCCCTTTTGACCCATCCACCGATTGTCCACTGTCCGTCGGTAATTCGACGACGCCGAGCGTCCATCTGCGGCAAATTACATCTTGAGGTCAAGGCGTTTTGATCTTATCCATTTAATGGAATCTGCTCTACCGTTATCTTGTCCTTAGCGAAGTTACTCGGATCAAATCGGCGGATTGCATCGCATTTTCAGACACTTGCCGTTCAACGCGATCTTAACTTCTCTGTGTTATTACGTGTCTATCTTCTATAAAATGAACTCTCGTCTGGCTGTACATTCTGCAATCATTTGACTAATCGAAACTTTTCTAGGAGAGGTACTTCGCATTGATCCAAGGGGTTGTAAATTACTCGATTTCAATGTAATACTTTTCATTATATGTAGAATCGTACGAAGCTTTCGATTACTTAAACTAATCACAGTTGACAGATAGAGTATTGCCAGTCGAAAAAAATAAATTCTTTGACTACATAGTTTCAAGCCAAAATTGACCCCGCCAATGCCATATACTAGTATAATATACAAGGGAACATTGCCAATATTGACGATCAATGGTTGTTTATTATTAAAATACATACATACGAGTGGACATATGTACAATAGTGGTAACTATGAGTTAGTTATTTATTTTATTAAGATAGCTTAAGAAGCTAATTACAAACAAAAAGTAACTTTTAAGCTAGAATTACGAAATAAACTTAATTATCTATTAGCACTTACACATACAGAGGTGCTGTTTTAAGGCTGCCAGGAATCTATCAATTTTGTTTATATTTCTAAGATCTTCTGACAGGCCATTGTATTCAACAACGCCCCTGTACAAGATACTTCTCCTACATTTACTTAATTTTAAATTCTGAACTATTAACTTATTCTTCCCCGTAGTATTATGACTATGTATAAATACTTATTGAAATATCTTGGTAATAAATTCTTATCTAACTTAAAAATATATACCTACCAACATGCACACTTCTAAGGTTTCCTTTACATTTATCCGATTCAATTCATTCAACATATTTCATATATGTACAAAGGTACTGGTTTAATCTACATATTTACATTTTAAATACTTCGCATAGCCCTATTTTGCAATTTTTGCAAACTATCTTTAATTACCCTATTTACTAAATATAAAAATGAACCACAATATACATACATATATAAAAAATATATTGTGTTGTATGTAAAATTAAATAAAAGCGTTCCTGACGGACATACGTATGGTTGTAATGTACATACATACATATAGTATTATAAGTGTGTTATTTGCATATTGCGTGCATAGAATTTTATTACAGCGTATTAAAACTAAGCTCTTTAAATTTACGACGAACTAGGAGTTTTAATGTATAAATTTTCATACGTTGATTTGTACCAGTATGTAAATTTCGCTGTGACACGTGCGCTAAAGGTTTTCTAGTGTCACTTCAGACACTTCACATTTGCTTTCAATGACGAAATATTTGAAGTATAAGAGCTGTTCTTTTGTGTACTCGCACTTCAGCAGGTATTATGTATGTAGATTGAAGTATAGAAAGGTTGAAACTTTCAATCGTTTTCGTCGCTTTTGAAGCGTACAGTTAGCAGTCGTAGCAAATGACAGTGTTATGGTGTATGCATATTGTCAGTTTTGATGATCGGAAACGTTAGTCCATTACGGAAGATTGTGGAAGAAACGCTTCATTAGTGTTGCATTGCGTGTAATTTTACCGCATGTATAACTGTACATGATGCGTTTGTACCGCTGTTTGGCGCTACTAATGCAATGAATGCATTCGCATAGATGCAATGTGCGCTTTTGCAGCACGATGCAATTGTTCTATGAAGTTGAACTCGAGAAATCCTTATTGTGCAGTATTTGTTACATTTTCGGTATTGATCTATGCGTTTGTCAAGTACTTTCATATCGATGAAAGATAGGGCGAGTTTTTAACTTTGTCGGTAACGTCAGTCAGTGACAAATTGCACTGATAACGAATGTGCAATAAAATAAGTAACATAATTAACGGCAAAGCTACGCTGAATACACGCCAAAACAACATATTCAGTTTCTTTTAACTTTCATCCTGATTAGTCACTCGAGTGATACTATTTTTGTATAAAATACGATAAGCCGTGTTAGTGCGGTTTAAAAAATATGTAATTTTTGATAAAAATTCTGCGATAATTTGAATTATGTTGTCATTTCTGTATGTACATACATATTATAAATAACATTTAGTTAACATTACAATTTTATGATAACGGTTGATTTTTTTAAGAATTTTCCCCTGTCCTTGGCATTAGCGGAACCGTGACCCTTTAGCGCGGAATTTTAACACATCAACGTCCACCCGTTTATTACCGCATTCACCGTAATTAATTATTATTTCTTTGAGATTATTATTAAAACGCGTATACAGTTATATACAATGGATTCTTGTCGAATTCCATAAACGGCGTGGGAATGAAATTTTCAATCAGTTTTATTTATTATTCGTGCATTGCCCCGTAGTCAAACTGTCACTTTCTTCTTAAGCTCAATCTATTACAATACATACAGGGCTTTTCGGAAATTCACGATCCAGAGTGACGACGTGGTATATTGAAATTGATCATTGTTCTATCGGGGCGTGTACATATGTACATATATATATTGACTTTCAATTTCACCATTGTTTGACGCAACCATTAAATCACTAAAGTGACTTGTTAGTGTCTTCAAATTTTTACTCCTATCCTTTTTGTCAGATCTCTTTTAAACTTCATAGGTTTTTTTTTCTTTGAAAGAGAAAGTATTCAAGCGTGACCTTTTCCTGAATGCGATTTATTAACCATTGTCTACGTATCCTAAAATGAAATCAATTTTAGATTGTTCGCTTGGTTTTTCGCGTGTGGGGGGGTTCTACGAGTGAACTTTAAAGATGATTTTTTTTAGGGTGACCCTCTTACTTTTTCGATCGTTGAATTTCACCGTAGACCGTTCTATTGTCTATTCTGAGCTCATTACTCGAGATTAATATCCGGTCGTGAATGCGCTTTATCATTATTTTTTTGTGATCGATCAATATGGCCGCAAATAACCTCGGGGTTTTTTTATTGTTGTTGGGCGTTGTGAATATTTTACTTTGGTAAATGTGAAATATTAACGGATTCGTTGAAAAAAAATTTATTCGTACTCAGTTGCCGCCCTTTGAAACCACCGCCTTGGGCGACACTCTGTGAGGTCTTCTAAGCTTGAACCGGTCTGTTCTACTCGTCGTACTATCAGATATGTTCAACGGTTAATATCTTTCCAATCCTTGCATATCAAAATGTTTGACGTTGCTGTTATTATCTTCGTATCACACAGTGGTCGGCAAATTATCTCTAGAACTTAATATCAAAGTAGAGTCAAGTTTGAGGAATGGGAAATTAAATTGTCTGATTAAAATGGCAGAAAGGTCGACAAGCAATGTTTTACTACTAATATTCATTATTATTATACTATGTATACTAGAAATTGAACATTCGACTTTCATTGTGATCTTTCACATCACTGACATTTAAATGTACTGATATTCTATAGATATGAATCGAAATAATGTAAGCAAATTGTGTCTATTAACCTTCAAGTTATCTTTTGATCGTTGTAATTAACCTCATGTTGTACTTTCTATGTTTTTCATTACAAATATTCATACTTTTTTACCGAACTGGCAATTTTTAAACTGTTTCAACTGCCTATAATAATAGTCTACTCTCTTTAGTCGGAGTTTTCAAAAGGGAAACTTTGTACAGTAGCTAACAAAAAGAAAAATTATTCAGACCTCTGTAGGTCTGAATAATACTCCTATGAGTAGGGAGTAACTTTACAAAGTTTATTTCCGATTAGGTTAAGGGTGTTGAAATGTATAAGGAGCAAATTAACAAGAATTCAATTTTTAATATGTCGATAGGTACATATATACATACATACATAGATACATACATATGTATGTACATATATAGTAGATTCACATGCCATACCTATTCCTTTTCAGAGTA
Organism: Parapsyche elsis; assembly: GCA_022651745.1. Taxonomy (NCBI): domain Eukaryota; kingdom Metazoa; phylum Arthropoda; class Insecta; order Trichoptera; family Hydropsychidae; genus Parapsyche; species Parapsyche elsis. The sequence continues at coordinate 469,625 of JAGVSN010000077.1, read as the reverse complement.
CCACGTCTTTTTAATTTTTACTTTATCCTAATCGGATAAAGTATTGTGATCGTGCGAAAATTCGACCTTGAGATTTTGACTGATTTGTATCGAGTATCATCCCCTGATCACGTTTTCATGATTTCTAATAAATGTCTGTATGTCTGTGTGTCTGTGTACTTATGCGTGTGTGTGTCTGTATGTGTGTTTTCTCCGAAACTATCAAATCTATCAAGCTGAAATTTCATATGTATTATTATCACGTAAGGTGTAAGAGCCATAAGAAATTTGGTCAACATCAGTGAACCGGAAGTAGGGGTTTTTTTTCGTAGAAAATTCTAAAATTCTTTTACCACAGAATATTTCCGAAACAGCTCCGGGAATTTTGTCAAAATTTCATATCTATAGTTTTCACGTTAGCTGTAAGAGATACTGTGATTTTAGTCAACTCTGACTAGCGAAAATAGCAGTTTACTCTTGAACGATTTTTTTGTTTTTATTTTTTTCGACCTTTTAAATATGTAGTATCGTCACAATATTGTAATGTTGTACTTCTGAGAGAAATTGCTAGTTACGAAAAAAAAAATCATTAAAATCAGTCAACCGGAAGTAGAGTTTTTTTTTTGTCGAAAAGTTTACCACATAATATTTCCGAAACTGCCGTGGCGATCAAGTCGAAATTTCATATCTATAGTTTTTACGTTAGCTGTAAGAGATACTGTGATTTTGGTCAACATCTGATGACCGGAAGTGGCAGTTTTTCTAATTTGAATATATGCTGAAGATCGTATTTTACATACGCGCGCGCACTCAACACAGTGATTTCATGATATGTATGTGTGTATGTATGTTGGTTGGTGTGGTGCTGTGCATGCGTTTTATTTACTTGCGTACTTAAAAAAATAATTTCTTTACTGTTTGTATTCCTCAAATATATGGATAAAGTCATGGGTTGCCCACACCCGAATTTTTTTATTTTACATTGTGTACATACTACATACATACATATTTACATTGACGATCAAGAGAATTTAATTCCATTACTGTAATAGACTAGTTAATTTTAGTGTCCATAAAATATATACTGAAATGAATCACATGCAAAGCGACATTCATTTATTTTGTCCTGAACACGCACTTTCGCTACACAAAGTGCGTGAAATGCTATCACAATTTACATTTAAAAAAAATGATATGCAATTTTTTTTCCTTCACGCAAAGTCATCAACTCGTTGACGAAATGCTTCGTGTCACGGAAATGTACAACGATACCAAAATACTGCTATTGCTATTAATCGTTTACGACAGATACCATATTTAGTTATTATTTCGATGCACTTCTTTATTTTGTATGCGTTTGCATTTGCAATCTAATGTAAGTCACTAGCCCTGGGGCTACTATTAGAGAATGTCACCATTCGTTCAGATTCAATTCTAGAGACCTAGTTCTCAGACCTTTCGATGAACGAACTACAATATGTTTGCAGATATATGTACATATAGACTGGTATCGGTTGCCTTTTAGCATATGTATGTATATTGCTACTTTCACTGGTTTTTTTTATTATTTTGACGCTAATAAGACAGGGCTCAATCCGCTCAAGACTTTAATAAACAATGAAACCGACTGAAAGCATTGTAGTTTTGTACTTACAGTGCACTATTCCGAGCGATACGTTGTTTTGCTCTGTAAGTTTGCGTCGAGCTTGTGGATTGATTGGTCAATTTTTGCGGAATTTTTCGCTTTTGAAAATCGCCTCGGCGATACATCACGATGCGAACCGTGTAATTTCTTCACAAGCGTTGGTATTAAGAATTATCAGATTTGTTGTAATAATTGTAATTAATTCGGAGCATCAGATGCATGCATACAATTATATTAATACTTTTCGGTATTCGGTTGCGTATCAAACGCGACCCACATTCCCGGTGTGTATAAAAATTTCCCTATCGAATTAAAAAGTGTAACGGTCCATTTCGACGTTGCTAACGAATCGCAAAATTTTTGTATATAATATAATAATAATTTGTGTTAGTAACAAAATTCGCTTTTGTTTAATGTAATCAACTAATCAGAAAGCGTTAATAAATCGCGTACATTGAGATTCTTATCAAAAAACATGCACATTTTATTTTCGTATACATATATAAAATTTGTCCACAAATTATTAAATTTTGATTATTCTCAATATATTTGCATACGTCTTCGCTTGCTTATACATATGTACATATGTACGATTTTGAATATCTTACTTTCGCCTTCAAAATCGCACCGTGCACTTTTCGCGTAGTGCTTTTGATTTTTAATCATTACCCGCCCATAAATATTTTCAGTTTTGCTTTATGGATTTATCATGTGTAATATGTACTTTCTAAGAAAGATTGTACGAATTATACTCTTTTTACACATTCGTAATAAATTACATACTTTTTAAGACATAATTTTAGCAACTTTGCACGTGTTTTGTTTCGGCCGAATGGTAATTAAATGACAATACTTTTCGTTGCGTGATCTTTCATTTAAAATTCAAATTATTTAAAACCAATTTTCAGCATGGATTTATGAATTTTGTGTCGCCTTAAATTTACAAAACGAACGAATGGATACAAGTTGAGAGTTTAATTTTAATTTTTCCACTGTTGAAACTTTAGAAGTTCTTATGCATATGTAAGTATTCATATACTTTGGATGAAATACACATTGATCATTTTGAAATTTTCCCGGAAATGACAAATCTTCCATATTAAATATGCACAATCCCGAGAAACGTCAGATAACTAACAGCTAATGTATTAAAACCTATCAGTTCTGTATTTATTACAACGAATCAACTCATTAACTTTTATATTAATATTTCACCATGAGCATGTATATTCATGATTTGATGTTTATTTACATAGTTTCTTTCAAAACGTCTGATCTATCGCCACAACAACACAATTTTCACAAATCGGGTTTTTTTTAACGATGAACTAAACGCTCACCAAAAGGTCAAAACTACAATTCTTACAAAGTAAATAGATTGCCTATAATTTATAACACAAAACAGTAACCAATTACCCACACGAAAATATGGCAACGTTTCGGCCGTGACCATTATTTACGCTTCGATGTGGTTTTAAACATTGAAACTTCGCTTTTGGCGCTATTCCAGTTGACAAACGACACTCGTTTCGGTTTTCCATTGCGTGTTTTTCACCGGGTGAAAAAATATCTACTGATACCTTAAAATAGAAATCCTAAATTTTAACTGAAAGGTTATTAAAAATGTTTGACCTTTCCCATAGAACCTAGAAAAGTAAAATCAAAGATCAAATCGTGTACAAATGGACTCGTTCGAATTCCACTGTTTGTAGATAGATATATGTATTATATTATATTTGCAGTGCAATATTTCGTCTATTGTGCAATGCAGCAGGTGCAACTCAACCGTGAGACTCGAAACTGTATTGGAATTGTTTTACGTTCGCCTAATAAGGTCGAATAGAAAATTTTAGCACATCCGTTTCGACGATTAAAGTTCACCGGTCGCTCTTCAGAACGTTCTAAAAGCGACCAGTAAATATTTAAACACCTGTATAATGTATATTGTATGAAATATCGATCGGAAAAGTTGATACTTCACATACGCGTGTAGAACAAAAGATGATACCCATTCATATCAACACGTTAATGGATTCTAATTGTTCAGGTGGTTTACGGTTCGTGTGATTTTGAAGCTCAAGTATTCGTTGCCCAATTTAATCACGTGCATATTTATCTATTCATTTGAACAAGAATGTCGTTCGCAGTGGTACAAGACACTTTGCCTGTCCCAGTTTCGAGCAAATATGTACGTACATATGTATTCACGATTCCGATTTCACAATACGTTTTTATCCACTCTCATAGAGACACAAACCTTATTGGTAAAACGCGCCCAGACCGTCCACTAATAAAAATAACACAAATCGGAATCGACACATCGGATCTTCTGAGAATTCTAATGACGCCTGAATCCGTTTTAGAATTGCTCGTATGCAACGTAGCCGGTTTCCATCTCGATAAAGGCGTCATAAATATTTATTAACGTTTCTTTTTTTTGCGCATATTCACGACGATGCGCTCAAATTCAGGTTTTATGCATCCAAAAAAAAATCTATATACTCGTATATTCCGCAGTGCAAGTTTTTCGCATACCGGCCAAGAAAATCCATAGAAGTTCGATGTGTCGTTACTGAAATCATAACAAGAGAAGTGTGCATTAGAGTGGAACGGGAAGTGACTACAATCTTGACAGTCGCAATTAACGACTGTTTAACTGTGAATTCCAAATATTTACAGACAGCATTCCTTCCACTATGTACTTCTAAACAGAACTACTTTTACCAGCAAACTGCAAAAGATGCAACCAGATAAGCCCTGCAAATCTGCGCCAATTACTCGTTTTGAACATTTCTAATGTTATAGAAGCGTGCAATTAAGTCATAAAATTGTAACTGATCATATCAAGTTATACTCCAGAGCCATTAATTTGTCACTAATGGCCTAACCGAGGCGAGTTTGTTTACTGCTTTATTATGTCGATTCGCTCGTCCATAGAAGAATGCAACTTTGGGCTATGTAGAGAATGAAAAATGTTCCGTTGAATTTTTCACTGTTGACTGATTCACCCGCTAAGGATGTTTGCCAACTACTATATTCGGCGGAAATGGATAACGGTGCAAAAATTTCGACTTCATTTTATAAATTTAACGGTCTTATTCGTTTCAATTAAAATTTGACAAAAAAGTTGTGTTAGAAGTCGTTGAGCAATTAGTACGTAGTATGTTTTCATTCGAACACTTTTTGCACTTGTATAAATTAGTAGCTCAATAATTTACAGTTTTGTATCGTACTACGCGTTGTGAGTAGGTACTTGGCGTTTCCTGGATGAAAATAAGTGCATTTTTTTTTCGTATATTGAATCTGCTAATAGTCTACAAAACTTTTTATGGTATTTTACAAGAGCCGTAATATCATAGGAAGTATTTCTGCAAAATTTGTCACAGACTAGCCAAACGGTGTGAGAATGTTTGAAGAACAAAGAGACAGGAGTTTCATGTTGATTAATTTGTATTGAATGAATTTTTGATTATTCCAATTCTCATGTTTCGATTCGTTGAAATTTAGTCGCAGTCTCTGGGGATTCTCGGCTTGTTGCCTGACCCTTGTGCTTTGAAATTCTACAGTTTATCACTGTATCTCCTGTACGATTTTGTATGGCGAACCGTGCACATTCTTCGCATGACTCCAGACTGGTTTAGAGACCGAAATAACCCCGCCTGCCTCACGAAGATTGCAATTTTGTCTTTTTTCGACTGTCGAATTGCATTCTTTAATATTGCAATAACTGTAACAATCGCCGATTGACTTCATCCAACGAACGGTGAACTTCTTTTTCATACCCCAAAATTTTCGAAAGGTACCTTACTATTATAGTCTAGTGTGACCTTAGCCTGAAAGAACACTTCTTCTTCTCCGTGACCCCAAATAGGTTTGTCACTTCTTTTGTGCATCGAAACGAACGAATTGACGATCGCTATCTTAAAATACCTCTTCGTAATTTACAATCGATGCTATTTTCGACGGATCCACTTTAGGCGTATAACCTTTAGCGTGCGTGCGACTCACGCTTTCAGAATGTGGTCGTTTACCTTTTCGGGTGAAGATTTTATTTTTAATTCGACGCTATTCTGTAGACTTGTGCTGTTGCCTGCCAGGATAATACGCCATTGTTTGGCGCCAACATACTAAAGTTCGCTTTAAAGTCTTGGCACTTGTAATAGGCGCCTACGCTTCTACAGATCTGACAGTTCTATTGTGTGCATTTATGTATTATACTACCAAGTTTATCTTTTTCACTGCATTGAACTACAATCGATACATTTATAGTCTACGTATCACTTCCTTTTAGATTACATACCCTTTTATGACTCTACGTATCTAAACAACTGAACAAATACTCAACGCTTAAAATATTTAACTTGTACAAATGTGTATATAACGGTTAAACGCGTCGTTTAAAATCCATTCATAATATCCCCATTATTTTATCCGATCAATTAGGTTACAGTAGACTTTTTTGTACAAAACCGAATCAATTTCATTCGAATCGAATTAATCCACTGCGTTTTAATTACACTGTTGTCTTCAGTTTCGATCGTAACTAATCGTGTTTGTCGAACCGTTACTTCTGTTTTGAAGGTTCTGACTTTTAATGTCGTTTTATCACGGTTCATCTATTGATCCTTATATTCAAATGCCATTCGCACAAGTACGTACAACTAACCTATAATAATTTCTATTTTTAAACATAGACAGTTCGTTTTAAAACATGCGACAAATTTTACTATCCGTTTTGAACAACTGTTCAAACATACCATTTTCTATTGCACCGTTCAAATATACATCTCGTTTCCACATTTCCCCAGTCTTCCTTCTTTTTATTCGATTCAATGTATGTATTCGTAAAACGGCGTAACGTAACTCGAGTCTAGCTCTTTTAAGTGCGTATTGTGCGGTTACGCTCGAAGTAACTATGTACATATGTATGTACATGTACGTACTTATGTACAATGTACTATCGATTTGCATAGTAAAAAGGTTGGGTTTGCCATAATTGGGCTCTCGCTTGCTTGCACCTCGATTGCTAGATTCTCCTCGAGGGTCACACAGGTGCATATATGAATATGATTGTAGCGTGTGATGAGAAAAAAATACATATAATAACCACACTGTTAAAATGCTATCAAATTCAATTGTCTGCTCGACCCCGGTTAATGCGGTAACGCTACTTACTCGTTTACCGTTCATCTTTCTCACTTCTGTTTTGTAGGTTTCGATGTCGTTAATTACTCTTTCATACCCTTCGGATTATATCTCATTCAAAATCGTGACACTTTTCAGCGCTATTCATATTATTGTGAGCTTTGTATGGTTATGTGCCACATTCGGAAGCTGATAAGCGTTTGATGCTTTTGATACTTACATAATAAAGGAGCTATAATTATGTTTAGTACTAATAAAATTTCCTTATGTCTTTGTGCGTTCTTATATTCGTTCGTTCAATAAATTAATCGTTTTCAAGTGCTTTTATCAATGCTACCAACATTAATGTATTAAAACTTTAATCCAATCAATGTTTAATGTGATCAACATTAAATTGAATCAAACACTTTGTGCGTTCAATATTGAATGTAATCAATAGACCTCGGATTTTCGGATTCTCGAACCTTTCGCCGCAGGTATATTTGGGTGTTGCCGTTGCCCGACTGAATTTTCGTTCGAGATAATGAACATTATTTATTTATTAATTAAATTTTATATGTACATACATACATTGTTGTACACATATACATATGTATAAAATAAATTATATGTTTAGCTTAATGTATGTATATATTATATATAATGTTTAAGTTAATAGAATAAAAATGTACAACGAAAAATGCCCATATCTCAGATAGCCAGCATTTTGCAGAATTTTCCATATTTCGTAATTGGTAGTAATATTAAAACACTAGAAATCACAAAAACGTAATCAGTGAACGATACCTGTTACAAATCAGTCAAAAGCTCGAGGTTGAATTTTCGCACGATCCCAATACTAAGTGCATTAAGAAATTTCCTCACCAATTGGAGACACTAAAACACTAAAACCTCATTATTTTTGGGTATGTTAAAAATATACAAATAATATTATTGAGTAATTATATGTATTTATGTTATATACTAGCTGACCCGGCATGCGTTGCAATGCCCGATCCCGTTCCCGTTCCCGTTCCTAGTACGTTTTCTGACGCGTGAGCAGGCCCGTTCCCGTTCCCGTTTTATCCCTTTTTTTTTTTTACAGGAACCATCCCCGGCATGATCACAATAAGTCCTGAGAGTTTGTCGTTTACGAGCCGATAAGAGACAAACAAACAAACAGACAAACAGACAGACATTGATTTATATATATATAGATTATAGGTTAAAATAAATTATTATAAATAATTGTTCTGTATTGTTAGAATATGTTAATGGTAGAGTACGGACGTGAGTTCGGGTGGGTGACGGAATATCTAAAGAAGTGTTTAGGGTCCAAAGGTCGCATCCTATCAAAAGCATCCATCTGTCCGCCGTCTAGTAATAATTATTATAATCAACACTATGCTGTATTGTCGTAAATTTTAAACGACGATGTTTTTTTCACGATAGTTTGCATTACAGGAAATGAACGTCAAAATTTACACAGTTGCACGGCAGAAAAATATAATGAACCACATAATAGGTCTTTAGCACGACAGCAATGGGTTCATATTATACAATTATTACAATCATTTTTGACGGGTTAGTCAACCAGTACCTTAATGTCTTCCTCGTCTTCTTCAACGGCAGACTTTTCCTGGTTACATTGCGATTCCAATCACTGTTACACCGTGTATATTCCCACTTGCTACACTTAATCTCGGAAGTTCTACACGGACTTTATTGAAATTGGATAGGACATAGTCGTTGCATATATAGTGCACATAGCGTGAAAAACCATTGTCGTAAATATGCACTGTTTATTGTCGTCGTTATCCGGTTTGGTAGGTTCGGCGCCATAGGATGTTACACCTTGTCGTTTTGCGGCCACACAGTGGTTGTTGCTTTTGCTACCATGTCGTGTCCGAGTATTCGAGTATTGTGTCTTTTACGACGACAATAAGGCGTGATGATGACGGTGACTAAGCCATTGTCGTAATAATGGCATTAACCGTATTGATATTAGCTCATGTTGCATAAATAAAACGAACGCATATTTGGTATCGATAGTTGCGCGAGCCGTTCGTTGGACACCTTGTACGTGACTACTGCGCGTCCTACACGCTTCAACTCAAAATGGAGTTGTTAATTAAAATTTGAACACTGCATCGTAATCGATACTTTTTATGTTAGAATCAAACGCTTTCATTGGCAATGATTACATTAAATGGTGATTTTTTTAAATTTTGATTGCATTAAGTAATGATTATAATATTTATTTAAAATGGATGGGCAGGCGGCATAGCCGATAAACCCCAAGGGTCTGTTCTATCTATTTAGTTATTTATTTATTATTTATTAGTTTGTTGTCTAAGTTCAAACGTAGTTTGATGTCTAAATTATGTACATACATATGTATGTGTTATGCAATATGTTCAATTGTACATTGTGCGAAGTATGTATGACTTAAGAAGTATTTTCCTCGGTTGTATATTTACTAGATGATTTGCCCGCCATATGATGGTGGATTCTAACCTCAACCGCCACTTGTGCGCACTGGTTTGTACAATAGCAATGCAGCCCATAGCCCGTTTTACAGTGCGTGAAACAATCGTATAGTGTACCGTTGATTGATTTTTTTTGAGTTTGATTGACACAATTTTGTTTTGTTATTTTGGCAATGCTAGCGTGACCTCAACATGCATGTACAGTACGGCAGGCGAGCATACGTTTACATTAATATATAAATATATCGTAAACAATGTTACATATCGCACTCTTTTCCGTCACTTGTACATATGTATGTATTTTTAATGGCGAGCTTTTTCTTTGAAGCTCAAATTTCGATTTATTATTATTTGGCTTAATTTGTGACATGTTTGAATGATATTTGATCCGGATTGGTCACCTCTAGTCAGAATTTGTTGATCTTATCTCGCCGCTTCCTGTTGGAATGATTCATTGCAAATTTGGCACTCATTCAATCATTCACAAAATATTTCCTTTCAAATGTGTTTGAAAAGAAAACAGGAAGCCTTTGAAGTATCTTTCCAAAGAAAGCTTTAGATAATATATAAAAAGTATGTACAACCCGATCTATAATATCTTCAGTGGATAATCGTATTTGCGGCGATTGTTGTTAACTTCGATTTTTTAAATTTAACCGCTTAACCGCCGCCACATCATTTTATGCGGTAATTAAAAATAAAAGTCTGCACAAGTTTTCCGCTCGGTTTGACTCTTGTAGAGTCGATTGTTTCCAAGCCGCCATTGTTGCGGCTTTTATCTCACCTGTCATTATCGCGTTAGGTAACTGCGTTAACCATTAGAGGACTAATCCATTCCACTACTAATAAGATGACACTAATTTGCCATTGTTAGAAAAATAAAAGAATTGGGAAAATTCGCGATTGTGCTCGATGGTGATGCGTCAAGTTCAAAAGTGCAATTCATTGTATCGAATTAAGAGGAAAATAAGTGTATCGTTGCTAACGTGCGCGAGGCGCATACGTTCAATGCACAGTGCATTAGTAGAAATTTCTTCGAATTAAATATTTATTTGTTCCGCATTTGCGCAAAACTCATTTCAAAATGAGGCCTTTTTTGAATAGAATTCGAGATTGAATATTGCACCTCAAATGTGGGTACAAACTTGTACAATTTTTTAAACCAATTACATAAACTTATCATCATTCCCTTTCGAATTGGGCAATTTGCGGAAAATACAAAACAGTTTTCTTTCAATGCCTACAATCCACATACATAATATAGAAAAAGTAGTGGTGGATAGTTTCATCGATGAGAACGTCAAATCCACTGGACCGATTTTCATCAATTTTTCACAGCAAGATACGGCCGAATGTCGGTAATGTTTTCGTAGCAAATTTTGTATTTCTAACGGTAACCGTTTCTTCGATATGACAATTTTGGTAAATGAATCCGGGAATCGCCTAGTACTTGTAACTAACATTCTATATTCACTTTATTATTTGTTTAGTCTGGTTTTTTAAGATGTGCGGCATCCTTTATACAAGTTCTCGCCGAAGTTCTATTCAGTGATTTATTATCTCACACTTACACTATAATAATAAATACATTTTTTACGTTCAAAGTTTCGATTGTTTTAAAACGTGTAATTAATTTATCTCTTCGCGCTTTTTTACATGCTTTTGTATGTTTGTTTCCTCGTTCATTGTTCACTTTTCGTGCACGCGTTTTGTAAGTAATATACATATGTATGTATTCTTGACACATCGTTCGCAAGGTTTTTCTTTTCATACACACCAAATATATAGGTGTAGTTTTTTGTACGCTGCCGAAGATGATTTTTCATCTCAAATCTGTATTTTTTGATCTTTTGAACGCATTCGTGTGTTGATAATGCTTTTTAGATCGACGAAAAAATAAATAATTTAGTACAAATCGCATAATTGTAGTGAATTACAACACTCGGAGTGTATCGTTTTGACGTAACGTTTCTTTTTGGGTCACTCTGTGTACAACGCATGACTGTGCGAATTGAAAAATCGATAATAACACGACCTCACATGTGTGTACGTACAAACGGAAAGGTGTAATTCTATAATAATTCAATTAGACGCAGTATGAAAGTTTTTAAATTATTACAGCGTAATAAGTGCGCTATAACGGAGCCCTTTAACCACTTGTTAAATTCAATCGCTATGGAATTAATTTTATTTATTGCGCTACGGATTTAACGAATCACGATTTGACCTCACAACCATTATAATACTATCGTCTTCATTTAAAATTTTGTTCCCTTGCTTTTGCGATTAGCTTAACTAACTCCCTCTATTGATCGTCAAACTATAAAATCATTTGTATTGTGCATTGGTTACTAATAAAATTAATGTACTCTAGTTTTAAGTACCTGTCATTTCCTGGGCTTTAATATGAGTTTATACCTAGATGGCAATTTCTAAAACTTTAAGTACCCTATGAACCTATGTTATCCATAGGATCATAGAAAGGAACTCTGCAAGGTTTTTTTTCTGATAAGTTAATACGCATAAGGTACATATAAATCAATTTTATGTTAACTGTTAGCTGATGTCATTTCATCGTTGAAAATTGTATTAATTTATTTCATTATCGCTTACCTAAACGCTATATGATTATTTGCATAGTATTCTAAATGTATGATTCACTAACTTTAAGTAGGTACCCGGCGTTGATCGGTTGCAAATTTTATTCCACTCTATAGCTTTTTCTAAACTAATAATGCTCGAGCTATCGAACTTTCATTGGCTTTCGTTATCGAAATAAAACTTTTTTGATAGCTATTCATTAGAAAAATGTCCTGTAGCACTAAATTAGCAGTATCATTGGTCTGGAAAAAGTATAACTACCAAACAGACAAGATTTACACTGTGCACATATAAAAAAAGATAAATATTTTGATTTTGTGTCATAGCGAACTTGTCAAATGTATGAATCGACTTTTGGCTTCACTTTTTCGGCTGGCAGCGAAAGTGTTAATAGTTAAAACAACAACAATGTAACCTCACACGCACACGCGCGAACCGGTTCTTTCTCATTGAATTGTGTAACTGTAACGCGTTTCGTAAACTGGCTAACGCTACTTGCATTTTTCGGTGCACTCATTGAGATGCACGTTGCACATGCACCTCCACCCCTTCATCGAACTCGTTCCTCTCCACGGCAATGAACTGGTAAAGCTTTTACATACCTATGTGTAAGAATGCAATGCTATGCAATTTTCACACCTGGTGCACCTATACTGATATCTTGGAACGCAAGGCGACACCTAACACGTAAATGTCCGATCAGATTTTAATAATTATACATTAATTTTATGTATTCGATGTAACTTGGCCTCTCTTATGCTGAAAGCTTCCATTACGTGGACGTATTACGTCACCGCAAAGTTGCAATTGCGGTAATATTATAGTTCATCTCGCAAAGTTGAACTCGAATGTGCAGTTAGTTACGTGCACTGAAGACAGTCGCGAGCGATACGGGTTTTTGGACTCATGCGTATTTTAAATAACAATAACAAAGATTGTTATCGGAAGCACGGACTGTCAGTGTCAGTGACGGATTTTCAGTGTTCAGAGTGCTGGGAGGAATCCTTATAAATATTTCGGTCAATAGAGCATATTGTGAATTTGACCGGGTGGTAATAATATGTCACTATACAGAGTGATTCATTGCGCGTAAAGGGAAGTCGTTTGGCGCTAAAGGATTCATAACAAAACGGATCAGGAAATTAGCAATCATCGAGCTATACACATTCGAGACTATTCGCCTAATTTACCTCTACGTTTGTATATCGGTTCTATGTAGTTTGATTTACAGCCATGGAAACCATTTGGGTCAATTTACATGTGACTTAATCCTTTCAACTTTTTCATCAACCAATTTACAACGTAAGTTGTGAATCATTCCGTATATTACTGATTCATAAATCAAGTGTTAGTACTCGAGCATGGCTTGAATAATTTCAAGAATTTAACCTTGTCTTGTATTATATGTAATAGCTGTAAGTACCAGGGATTACTCGAGTGCAAATAGTAGGCTCAGATAAAATTCTAATTATGCACATTGTAGTTGGAGTTATCGCAACAAAACTTAGTATGGTAGGTACCCGTATAGAAACAGCAGGATCGTAGGAAGTACCTCTGCAAAGTTTGGTCTCAATTAGTCAAATGGTGTGGAATGTATGGTACAGACGGACATGTTATATTTCTTTGTGCCATTGTTGAGACTGGAACAGTTTTTTAATTGTTTCACAGAAAAAGGTATATACAAAGGTTTCAAATTAGCCAAATGCCACCGTAAACGACACGAATAAAGTAATTATGCTCGCGTGCCATGCTTGAGGGTTAAAAGAAAGGCTGTATCTCTCATTAAGACTTCGCGATCGTGATGTCGCGTGACGACTTGTCACCACTCGGTCATCGGACATGTCGTTACAAATAGGAGGAGAGTTTGATCGATTGCGTGACATCGCCCTTAATTACGAATACAATGTAAAAAGAAAAGCTGTGCCTTCTGCAACACTTAAAACTCTACCAAACCTAATATAATCAACCCAACTCGCAGATACAAACCAGAACATTACATTTAAACCAAAAGCTGGGTCAAATCTTGCGAAATAAACATTATCGAGGAAGATGCATGTCGCTTGCTTATTTATCCCACGTCGTTGTATGTACATATGTAGTTAGAACTAGCGTCGTCTTCGCTTTGAATAATGAGCCGTTCCGCATTACGAAATCTAATCGTACAACATACTAAGTTTTGTGATAAAGAAAAAGTATTGCACGTTCATATTAATTAATAGACGAAAAACCAGTTTTTTCAATTCCGACTGTTCCCACGTGTTTTTAAACGAGTAAGCGATAAGAAGATGTTCTTGTTTCCGTTCGTATTATGCGTTGTAAAGAAATATCGTATCGCACAAAGGAAGCGTTTTAATCGAGTGTTAATTACACCAGTTCGATATTATTAGCTATCGTGAATGAAAATCAATTTACATTCAGGATTAACTTCCTCCCGTTTAATTATAGCGTTTCTCGTATAACGAGAAGTGTCGATATCGATATGCATAATAAAGCAGTTAGCTTAGCTCTTCTTGGTTAATTGCCTGCGTTTTTACTCACTTTTGAACTTTCTTCTTCTTCTTTTCGCCTTATACATAAGTTGTGTCGATTTCGTTTTCCGTTTTCTAGTACATGGTACTTTATGGCTGTCTTATTCATTCATGGAACGAAATGAAGTCATTCGTTTGTTGGTGCAGATGAGGCTTTGAGATAACCTCGTTTGACCCTACGCCTATTTCCTCAGGGTCTCCTTAGGTTTCTGCTTCATCAGCATAAATCGTGCTGGAAATTCATATTTATTCTAAGTTCTACAATGCTTCTGATTTGTTTTATTTTTATGTCGTATCTATGTACCTCGTACAAGGTGCTTTGTGCGAAAGCTTGAAGCTATTATTGATTTTATTATAACCTTGTCGCTTTCATGCGTTTTATTTATAGCACATTATACAATCCGATAACGCAGTTGTTTATAAATTACTATATTGCTTCTTCTCGATTGTTTTTCCATTGGAATTTAGCTTCGCTTCGGATCAAAAAGCTCTGAACGCAAACTTACGATGCAGATAGTGATCGTTGCACTTAGCAATTGAATTTCCAGCACATTAACGACTACACTATAAATATATGATTAATTTTGATGAGTTTGGGGCGTGTAGTTTTCGCGCTGCAAACCGTAATCGTCTGTAAATTGAATTTCAAAGCGTTTTGCACATCCATACGTAGTTTTCTCTTATACCTATGTACCTACATATGTACGTGATATCCTGCAATTCTTAATCGTTTTTAAATATCTAAAGTCGCGTCCTACTTCACGGACGTCGTAATTAAACTTACCTACATATTCTTAACAAACACGTATAAGATATAATTGTTGTTTCAAACACAAACTGAACGACATGCCATTCCAAATTTACACTACACGACTTCTGCAAACCGTTCGTTAACATTTCCTGAACTTGATCTGTACGTATTTTGTATAAGATTGACCTTTAACTCGTGCGAATTCAAAATCAAATCTAGCACCGTTACAGAGATTGATGTTCATCGTTAATTTTTTAGTATCGCAATGCGTAATTTCTCTGTTCGTTCAACGAAAGTGTAGTCACGAAAGTCAACTCGGTTGACTTTCTTCGCAATTTCGCCGTCTCCGTACGTTTCCTAGGTGTATTTTTAATTGCAAACGACTGCCGCATTGCATTAATGGTGAAGTGCTGATGCAATTTCGGCTTTGCGTTCCTCAATTATGCGTCCCCGACTGTGAAGTTTTCCCACGAGACTGCTGTGTCGGTGGTGGAAATTTCATGCGAAAATGTAATTGAAGCAAATCGAAGTACGAAAAAAAAGATGAGCAAACTAAGTAAGAAAGGTGTGGTAGTTGGTTGAAGTCATAAGTCAAGTCGGTAAACATGCCATTTGACTTCTTGTATTATTACGACAGTACACATTAGCATAGCGTCAATGTTAACTTTGACACCGTATCGATGATTTCATTCAAAACATGATAAAATCGCTAAAAATCCTTGCATAACTCACGCTAATGGAAATAACAGGTTTTTTCAACAATCTCTGCAAATATTTATCATTGTCAAAATGGTGATAATTTTTAGATTTTTTTTTTGTTAATTTCTGCACATTAAAGTTACCATTAGCATTTACAAATTAATATTAGGATCTCAATGCTGATTCATTTTACCAAACGTTATAGATAATTCGTTACTCCCTTTTTCTATATATTTTTTATGACTTCATACGGAAAACCTTGAATTTTAAATTAGCGTAATTAAAGTAGAAAAAAAAATTGCAATAAACCCTGTCGTGTCCGAGAGAAATTAATGAGACGTGAAAATTTGTAAGATACACGTCTTGATTTATAATGCGAATTAATTCAGAGTATGAACGCTTCACAGGTCTCATGCGTATCGTTATAAGTAAATAGCTAATAATAAAAAGTGAAATGTATTATACTGCGGCTTATTTAAATATTTTAAGCGAAATGGAAACGCCCAAAATTGTTTTTGATTAAGTAAACGAGGTTTCGATTTCGATATCACTTATATTTATAATATGTGTTCCTATGCATAATTTTGTTGTTTGTATTCAATAGTCGTAAAACCGTTCCCGAAGATTCGACTTGAAAAATGTGTACACTTAACGAACTTTTAAATGTGACTGGATAACAGAGCATTTGTTAATTTCACCGTTCGGTTTTATTGTATTTGTTTGTTATTGATCCATATTGTGTAGCAGTTAGTTAGTCTGTGATAAGAAGTACCGGTGCTGAACGAGTTCAGAGCAGTTCTTTTTTCCCGGATTACAGTTTCTGCCTGTGCGGTCGAAAACGTTCGAAAAAGGCGTGCAAATCCGCATTCGATCCGGCAGCCTTTCTTTTGATCGGATCAATTGTGTAAAATTAGAATTTGACTGACAACCGTTGTTTTTTTCTTTGTAACGAATTACCATATTGACATCTCCAGCAGCGGACGGTCACATCCAGCTTCCATTATTCTATTACTAAGCTCTTGACCTCAGGTGGCCCTCGTTTTGAGCCTTCGGTCAAATTGCGTTTGTGTTGTTTTGACCATATTTTCAAATGTGAACCTTGTGTGTATTTGGTTTTTGTCTTATTTAAAGGCCCTATCCATAGTAAGTACCTACGTACGTATGTAAGTCTATTGAAATCGGCACTTTGATTTGAAATGTGTTTTTGGGCAACTGTTCACACACTCTTTGGAACCCTAAGTACCACATTCTTCGCGTTAATACATCTGAAATTGTCCCGTTTCGATTGTTTGTTTATATTTAGAACGCCAGTAGGTACATATGTGACATCCGTTGGAAAATCGACGCACGAAAGCTAAACAGTAGCAGAAAATACCAATGATCGCAAATCATAACTTGCTATACTAAATTTATCTTGAGATTTTTATTTTAAATATGTACTTCAGTTTAAACTGTTGAACTGAACTGAACTTCAGACACAAATAATCCACGTATTAGCGTATCTCTGTCTGCCTGCTTGGGTCGTTGCAGTCACACTAGTACCTACTCCCAACATAAACAATTTTTTTTAGCGGTGTGATGGCGACAAGCCAACTGGTCAATGCTGGTTCGCGTCGACAATGCAATTTTATGGACATACACCCATTCAATCAACGATACACTATAGGTACAATTGTTTCACATACTGTCAAACAGGCTATGAGCTGTACTGTCATTATGAAAACCAACACGCATGGATGGTAATAAAAGTATTACTCTAAAAATAACCGTACACTAATTGTTTCTTAGACTACCAACGGGATATGAGATGTACTGTTGGTGTACAAACCAGTGCACACTGTTGGGCGTTGGGGCTAGAATCCACCGTCATATGACGGGCAAACCGGCTAGTTGATATGTACATATTAATTTACTTTGGTTTTTCCTTATATATGTACATACATATGTACTTGATAGTATTGTTCTCTAAAACTCTGTTTTCTCTGATCTCTACCTATACATATGTACATACATATGTACATTAATTTACACAGGCATTTTTATAAATCATTAATTTCTTATTGTACAAGCAATTTCAACATATTAATGGCATAAATATGATGAGGTTTACAATTTTTACGATTTTACAATAGTAGATAACTTCGCTAAATGAATTTCAATATCGAAACATTATCAAACGCTTACATCTCGCGTAATAGCGAATTCTTTTTAAAACATTTATAACCGGCGACTGAGAACGAGTGCATTAGCCACAAGACTCGATGGCGTATCGATATCAATTAAATTTTCACTTTTTCGAACGAGCGTGTGTAATAATTTTTTAATTGAATCGCCATACTTGGACGATTCGATTCACGACGGTTATTCCACAAAAAAAAATTACACGATTTTGTGTGTTGCTCGTTTAAAAAGATACGCTCTCGATGTTTATCAAGAGTTTTCGGGTACTTTATGGTCGATTTGGCGCTAAAAATGCGGCTGCGTTCGCTTATCTCACAAAGATCGTCGCTTTCTAATTCGCACTTGTCGATTTCTTCCACTTCTTTTATTAATACACAGGTACGATTGTAGAAATTCGGTCTAGTTCAATATCACCGACCATTTGGAGCTTATTGTCTATGCAATTAATCGAATCGAATTTCACTCTCGTTTCGGAATCGTTTTGTAATATGCAATAATTTTACATCCAAATGACGCATCGTTACTGTCGTCTTCGTTTCAAATGACTTACCTTTTATATGCACCTGTCGTCTGTAGATTTAATCTACATTGTGTCTTGATGTAATTGATTTGTTACAGGTGTTAAATTTCACCGGAAATAAATTCGAAGTTCAATTACGAGTCTCGATTTATCAACTCGTGTTGATATTGTGTGCATTTTGTGCAACCGTGTGCGTCGATCTTTACACGCTGGCTTCCTTTGCCAAGTGCAAGTGCATCTGATGCGTTTCTATGCATTTCTCATAGTCATCCGACACTTCCCTGAGACATCAGGTAGTTGAGTTCTATATCGAGCCGGTCATGGCTAAGTTATGGTCGATGCTATATTAATTCGCGTCGCATCGTTTGATCGCATGTCTGAGTAAAAGTGGTGTTTGTTGATCTACATAATTCATATAGGAAACGTTAGGTTTTTTTAGTCTTTTGTTCGCGAACTTACTGGTCAATAGACCGCAAAGTCTTCTTTGCTCGCGATTTTAGTAAAATTTTCATGTTAAACGGACGTTGAGTACGTTTCCTATATCATGTATTAAATTCCGGATTCTGATGTAATGACCCTTGCTATTTTAATTTTAGTATTGGGGATTTATACCTTGGGAATTATTTTTATTATCATGGCAATCAAAACAGTGATGTGAATGAATTGAAATTTCAGTATGTATAGAAATTTTCACATACTACCTACATATGTATATTTCAATGTCGTTTCATTCTGTATCTACACTTCTGCAACTTTCCATCACTTGGAAACGAAAGCCTGTATTCTTTGTCGATAAAATATTACATTTTCCTCTTTGGTTCAGTTCACTTTATGTACCGCTGAAGCCTTTTTAAGGTAATGAATACTGTTGCTTTCAACTTAATAAATACTGTGACTTTTACTGAAACTTAAGCGCTCCTTAAGTGTGGATCAAAACTTGTTGAAGGTCGTTTTGTATATAAATAGCCTTTTACCTACTTTGATTTCGATTTAATCTGACAATACAATCAATTGGTTGTACTTTTGATTGATTTGACCCAAAACTTTGACATGTGGTCGCTAAAGATAACAATCATTCAACTAGTTTCGATTTTGAAAAACTAGACGTTGTCGTGCATATTATTGAAATTGGTTATTCTTTCTATATGAAAGTACATGAGTTTGTTGACTTTATACCTTCCCCTTTACTATACTTTCACCGAAAACACAAAGAAATATGATTATGATCGTCTGCTGTTGCGAAATGTACGAATCTGTACGAAGCTGTCAACGAACTTTTCTCTGATTTTACCTTCAAACAATTATCGAATATAAGGCAATGCTTACACAAATTGTATTCGTTAACTCTTATATTACTATCTGCGCTATTAGATTGCATCGCGTATTTCTCTTTTTTTAACACTTAATACACATTTTCATTGTGTAGCGTGCTTTTTATATATAATTCAAGCAGTTTTTTTTTTTTATGTTTGTACATCAGTTACATACCTTCTGACAGCAAAATTGACAAACAGGTCTATTACACGTCAATCTAAACGCCCAACACGAAAGGAAAATTTATTGAATAGCGAACTTATCCATTGTGGAATTTTCATATCGATCCGACACATACATATTTCCACACTGAAAATTGTGTCACACTATTTATGTATTTTGGTCGCGTCATATAAAATAATGTATTGTACTGAAGCTACTTAGGTAGCTTAGCTTAGCTTTCCTTTCATAATAAAATTGCATATTAAATTAAATTTTCACGGATCTAGTCTTTTGTGAAATTGAACGTCGATGGTATCCAGTACAATTTCAATACCCACTTATTTAATAAAACCTTGTCATTTTTGCCGAAGTCGTGCACTCAAATCCAAATAACACAGTATACAAAACTACCGTACAATTTTCGCTCAAAATGTGATTTATTTATTCGCGTACGAGAAAACGCATTTATATTGCGGTTGCATTACAATCTATTTCCATTAGTGCTCCCAATAACAAACATCGCTCGTTTGTGTTTCGATTTCATTATTTGATTATACATTTACATCCGCTCCGTATGAAAAACGAGTCGTCGATTTGTAAATCGATCGTTTTTTTAGTACATACTTTAAGCACATATTTTTAAGGCTCTGCACTTGTTTGGTCGATGAAACCTTATTATTTTGTATTCGATGGTTCTTTTTGCGGTGGCTGTTGAACTTCATGGGCCGTCGAGCACAATAGCAGAAACAGTATCGCTTTCTTCCATCTGCTTCGTGATTTCGATTGAGTGATTCGAGAGACCTTGGCCTCCAATCTTAAATGTAGTATGACCTCCCTTTTGTCGGTCTTTTGACATTTTAAAACATTGTAAGGAGAAGCTCATATTCCAAGTACATACATACATACAAATCCCGTTTCGTCGCAACTCGTCCGTAGGTACAATTTTTCCTTTTTTGTTGTTTTTATTTTTTTTTTTCACATTGTTCCGCTTTGGAGTGGCGTGTCTTGGGAACCTGTTTTGTGTGTGATATCCAGAATGAAGAAGAAAAACATTAATGCTCTTATAAAATTGTTGTGGTCATGCTGACAAACTACCGATTTCCTCCAGTTTTTTTATTGTTTATATTCGGATACTTTGTAATAATGCGTGAACCCTTTTCTTCCTTTTTGTTCATTTTGAAATTTCGTTCGTGTATAAAACTGGCTGCAAGTGCATGGCGTGTCCCAGATACATTTTGAATTGCAAAATGTACCTAATATTTTCCCCCTCTTATTGAACATTCAATAATCTATCTATCATAAGATTCATAAGTCTGACTTATCGAAACAAAACTTTGTATCATCGTCATCATCATTTTCAGCCGTTCACTGCTAGATGAAAGCCTCACTGCTAGATGAAAGCCTCTCCACTCATCTTCCATTCCTGTCTGTCTTGAACAATCTACATCCATTTGACTCGACACATTATTCTTAATTCGTCAGCCCATCGTCAGTTTGGACTTGCTTGCTTTCTTCCATATCCTCTTGTACCATTTTTGTATTCCCGTATCAATCTTTTCTTGTTATTTCAAGCATGCTTATCTGTGTGCACTGGATCTTGTATAGCATTCTTTGGGTTCCGCATCCACGTTTAGCATCCGTATGTCATAACTGGCAAAACGCATTGGTCAAAAGACTTCTTCTTTAAGCATATGGGGTGTTGGATTTAATCGTATGTCATATATCCGAAAAAAAAAAATTCGTATCGCACCCAAGACCCGCAAGATAATAAGGAGCATCTCTGCAATGTTTGGCTCTAATTCGTCAAATGCCGTAGGAATGTATGTACATACATACATATGTATGTATGTACATAGCTATATAATGGAGAAACAAACAAACAAGGATTTAATTTTATATGTCTGTACGTAAAAATGTTTCTTATTATATGCAAGTCTTCGACAGTTAATTTTTATTAATTTCGATACCAGCCAGTATTCCATTGAGTAGTGAATTGCCATTTTAGTATTCATAGGTCATCTGCTTAACCCTTTAGCCGAGCAGTATAAATTCTCTCAAACCAATAACTGCAGACGTTTCGTGCACTTACAGAAATTCTCCATAAAACCTCGCTTCATGATTAATAATCATTTGTGCCTCGAGGCTAGTGAAATGATACTTTCGACTAGCTTAAAGTCATCGATGAACTTGTAAAATGCAATTAAATTTTGACGTTACGCAGTATGTTTATAATCTAATAATACCCTTGGGGTGAAACACTTATGTTATATAGTCGTGTAACATGCGAGATTGCATGCAATTTGGAATATATCTGTTCCATATTAGAATTGGTAGACGTCTATGCGAGTTTTCCGACTTTTCCTCGGTTGTCTATATTAAATTTACGATCTATACACTGAAGTGCATTGGAAAAGCGAGCGGCACGACATACATATGTATTTATGTATGTATGTACATACATATGTATGCACAAGAGAGTTCGTTGTACGCGGGTTCGATTCAATTTATTTACTTTTATTTCGTCTTAGATTCAAAAGAATATCCTGGCTCACGGTTCGCTCGACTGCAGTGGGTTAAATTGGAATGAAAAACGTAAAAAAAAAACAAAACTATCTCAGGACACCCGAACTCATGGGAAAGGGCATAATATTGCGGTCGGCTATAATTTGATGTAATTGTATTCGATTACGGCGAGAACTGTCCAAATTAGTAGTCAACAATTGAATTCCTCTACCATACCAATTATATTTTACTACGCATGTATATTTTGTGACAGCTTAAACAGTTTCTACACATATACAAGAGTGAATTATGATCGAAATCAAATCTCTACAGTTGTTACATTGATTTTCACTTGTAAATATTACAACGAATTTCTCTGTATTTTCAATAGACCTTCGATACTTTCTTCGCTCACAGATTTGTTCATTTTAATTAGCCTAAGAATTTACGAGCTAATCTAAACGTTCTTATGCATGTATCGTAAGCGAGAAATTAATTGCCTCATTTGAAAATAGCGATAGGTGCAGAGTTGCAATACCTTTTTATTGTCTTGAACTTTCTCGCTAATTGCATCAACGCTAGTTTATGACTTTACACTTTTATGCATCTCGATTATTTCATTGAATTCATCAACACTATGGTTTTTATTGTTATTGAAGTCCGTACGAGCCTATTAGACATTGTAAAGTTATTAGAAGCCGTCAAAGCACTGTTGTATACTTTTATACACTCTGAATGTGTAAAATTGAATTAGAACCATTATTGATATTAATTTCAAATCAGGGACAACATATTTGTCCCAGTTTACACTAAAACAAATATTATTTAAACTTTAAAATTGATAGTTTGGTCTTTGAAATGTTTGTGATACACCATACTATTCCTGTTTTCTCATGTGGTATGCTATTTTGATTCGATCACGACCTAAAGATTCGTGGTTTCTCAACACAATTCCAATGATACGACCCTTTACAATACAACCTCTAACGATCCAGACTCTCCAGAAGGAGTTTGAATACCTTTCGACACACTCGGCGTGACAGAATGATATTACAGAAAGTGAAAAAAAAACCGAGCTGTGCTCACAATGTCGAGTTCATCTATCCTTTCACGAATTCCAAGCATATTTCCATGATTGAGCTATCGACCACGTTCTTCCGACGAAGAAGTTTCCCATAGAATTTCAATAAGCGAATGCTTTCTGACTCTCAAAAATAAGGTCGTATTTAAATTTCAAAGTCAATGCGATCGATTCACTATACTTTCATGAAGCGGCGATTCATCCACGTCGTGTATAATTAAATGGCATCGTTGTTTTATGATTCTTCCATTGAAAACCCGTTAATGGGATTAGCCTTTTCTGTGCCGACTAAATGGATTCCCCTTCAGCTGGGGTTGGAATACATCAATCATCTGCTCGGTTACAAGTTATATGGAATTTTAACGACACGTATGTAATCCCATTTAAATTAACTTACTTGTAGGTTCTATTCGATTAACTTTGAAAATAATAGATTTGGGCTTGCACAATATTAAAGCATCGCTCTCGAGATGCATTATTTTTGTTTGGTTTCAATATTATTATTACATAACTGACGGCGATAATAACATACTGTTGAATAATGACCATATTGCTGCACGGTCATTAATAATAATGTACGTTGTTCGAGAACTGCATACTTTTTCAATTCGTGTAATCGTTTATCAAATGCATAATATTTGTCTTGTTTGATTTAATGTACTTTCAATTTGATTAATGTTTTTTTTTGTTGTTGTTTCAGGTGAGCATCGCATCGCTATCGACCAATTTTATAAGTATGAAACTCATAAAATTGGAAACTCCAATAGCACAGATTTGTATTGCCAAATTTCAACTAAACTGAATATTCATAGTTCGTTGAGTTTTTCATTACACGCCCATCGTTCAAAAGTATTGCTTCATAGAACACGTTTAATTTTAATAATAATAAATCGACGATAAATATTCGCATAAATCTGCGTTCAGACCCAGATGCATATCAAAACGTTCGTTATACCTATACATACATATATGTATGTACATACATACAATAGTCAATATTTTGAGATTAAAATTCTGATTGTTCAGCAATACCTACGTAACTAGATATTTTTGTGTGGGCAATTTAAATATCGTGGGTTTCGATATGTAAATTTTCTTTATATACAAGAAAATGTCTTAATTTCAAGTTTTTCTACAGAATATATTTTTTGTTTTCGTTCAACTTGATATTAGAAGCGTTTAAGTACTTTTCAGACGCAATTGCGTGATCGTAGTCTACAAAACGCGTAATATATTACGTTTCCAAGTTTTATCTATTAGCTCGGTATATTATTATGCTTTGTACTACCCAGGTGGGTTCCCCTTCTACCCTTTGAATACATTACGTGCCTTTATCGCCGACTTTTGTCTGTCGTTATGACGATTTATCATATTCTTCCTGTCGTTTTTCTTATTATTCACTATGTACTTCACGAAATCTTAGTACTTTTACGGACAGAACAGAGGAAAACATACAATTTGAACCATCCGCATAGTTTACTATCACTGTATCAGAGTACATACATACATATGTACAATATAATCCAGTAGGAAACTTTTTAAATTTATTCACTATTCACATGTGGCTTACTTTATTTTTAACTAGACTTTTTCCATTACAATAATTGTCTATAAATATATAAATTCAATGATATCATCACACATAATTTTATGTCGATATGTTAAAATTCGATTTCCTTATATCTATATAAATTTTATAGCCAACATGCAAACGCGTTAACGTTTATAGCTCAGTTCAAGGTTCGAATTATCATAAATAATATAATTTTCACACATTTGTTATGTGTCCAATGGCAAACAAATAAATTTGAGGAAGTTTTTGAATTACACAATTACGTTTTAAACAAAGTATGTAGGTCAAATATACGCTGCTCTTATGAATATTTCATAATATCACAGAGATTACGTCTTTGCGGAGTAAATTACCACAATTTTACAATGGTCATGTGTAACGAACGATATTCAAACAAACGATAAGATTATTTTGCCTTTTCTTTTTTCGTTACAGTAACACCCTATTGTAACTTTCACACAAGAGTATGATCAATTTGTGAATAATAAACAATTACCTAAACATTTTTTTATGCTACCGGATATTCTCGTAATTTATTACCTACGTGCGTTTTTTAAATAGCATTATTTTGATTCATCCCAAGGTTGATTCGTAATTTGGTTAACAGTTGTTTTTTTTCGTATTTAATTACACATTTGACCATTGGAACACGTTGCTTTGGAAATTATACGTTATTATACGAAACATATTACTATTTATATATATGTGGGTATGTATTTCTCGATGTAACTTTGATACGATTATTATCAGCACCTGTCAATCTGGCTCATTTCGTACTGGAGAAGAACAACATTGTCCAAACACTATCATTCAATCATTGTACAACTACAAACTGTCTATTGTGACTATCCTTTCTGGATTGTTACATTTGCATATTGAAAAGCTTCTTGCGTTCTTCACATTCCTCACTTTCTTTCAAGCGATTTAAATCTATTAACAATGTTTATCTAATGAAAATATTGGTATTGTACAACAAGTTAATCGATCCAGAGTGCGTTTGACTTTTCATTTCGTTCCCAGCGTGAGTCCTCGTCGGATTGGGTCCGATCTAAATTTTATTTTGATTGATTGACATATTTACGAAACGTATAATGTTTCCGAAACTTATTATCTGGTTTTAGAGACGTGTACGCCAGTGTTTCGACCCACTAATTTATTTGTAATGCATACGCTTTTGTCCCAGCATTTCATCGTTTCGATTGACCGACATGCTGACTGACATACGCGACATGGTCACCTTTCAATCAATTTCAATATATCGATACCTTTTTTATTTCAAATCACACTAACTAGTTCGACTTCCGGTCTTACTCTAATTACTAGATTTTACTATACATGATGTTGAATGCTGCCTCTCTAATCATCCTCCTGTTAAATTTGTGTATCATCTTTCATACACTAAATTTCACACATATGTATGTAAGGTTACATGAAAAATTTCTTTGTACATATGTACTTTGTAAAGCAACATGTTCGAATTTACCGGGTCAATTTTCAGGAAACTTCACCGAAAGATTCGGCGGAAGCTTAAAGAGATTATAGTATCATAATCTTAATTTTAAATTTTCCAACGCATGCTGTTTTTAAAAGTTCGTTTTTGGCGCTCAAAATTTTCAAACATCTACGAATAGCTCAACTTGTCATTGAATTATTTGTATGGAAAAAGTATAACCCAAAGAAGTAAAATACACTCGAATCGTTGTATGAACTCCCGTGAGGTCAGAACAAAACTGTTCAAAAATTAGTTTTTATATTGAACTAGTCGGTTTGCCCGTCATATGACGGTGGATTCTAACCTCACACCATCCGTGCGCGCTAGTTTTTGTACAATAACAGTACAGCCCATAGCCAGTCCGACAGTACGTAAAACCATAAAATCGCGTTGTCGACTCGAACCAACTTTGACAAATAGCCACTTGTTGCGAACACACCGCATGTTGGCAATGTTAGCGTGACTGCAACGACTCAGGCAGGCATACGTTTACGCCAATATATAAGTAATATAGACCTACATACATATATAGTATAATCATCATCATCATTTTCAGCCGTTCTCCATCCACTGCTGGATGAAGGCCTCTCCAATCCTCTTCCATTCCTGTCTGTCTTGAGCATTCTGTATCCACTTGACTCCGCATATTCTTCTCAATTCATCAGCCCATCGTCCACTCGATCTACTTTTCTTTCTTTCACATTCTCTCGGATATCATTTACTACTACTTTTCACTGTTTACGTCCATCTACCATCCATTCTTCTCGCTATGTGTCCAGCACGCACATTGCCACTTCAACTTTTTCACACGATCCGCTATACATATCTACCACTTTGGTCATACTTCTTACCCATGTATTCCTCTTACGATCTTTTCTTGTTATACCAAGCATGCATCTTTCCACGATTCTCTGTGTGCACTGGATCTTACGTAACATTATTGAATTCGGCATTATATATATAATAGCCGAAATCCGTCTGTCTGTCTGTCTGTCGGTCTGCTGATAACGCTCGCTGAAGAAAAATTGGGAAAAAACTTGGCAGCACGAGTGGGGTTCGAACCCACTACCTCAGGCTCAGGAAGAACGTCGTTAGACCAATCTGCTAAAACCAGTTGTCGGTTGGGTCCTTTATTTACCTACAAAATGGATCGTGATTCTGCTAATAATACATAGATGACACTATAGAAACTATTATTTTTTTTTTTTTTTTGATTTTTACAAAATCACTTAAAAAATTATAATTATTATATAAATAGTAAAGTAAAAAAAAAATATTTTTTTTTTTGGGTATCGATAGCGTTCAATTAGTGGGATTGCTATAATACATGGATGGCGCGATAAAAACTATTTTTTTTTTTTTTTTTTTTCGATCAATTAGTGGGATCTCTATTAAAAAAGCGCTTTACGATATTTAAAATTCAGCGGGCGTTGATATTCAACGGGCTTACACTAGTATAGTATAATAACTGTAACTATTCCCCCCTAAAGTTGTATGAGGTATAATACTTCAGCCACTCTATGTAGTACATTGGAACTCTTTGTTTTTGATATAACAATTTGAAGCCCGGAACGCACCCTTGCAATTCCGAGAACGAAAAGCTAGTTGTGGATACATATACGTATAGGTACTTATGTACATATGTACGTATGTACGTTTATATTGTTCAGGGTGCATTACGTCAGTTGCACATTGCAAAACTCCACCTAAATCCACAATGATCGTATCACGTTTCGTCTTCCACCAGTTTATATACATTTTGGCGTGCGCGCTCGCGTTGTTTCCTTGCTTTTGAATTTTATTTTTTAATTGGTGGAACACCCGGCGCTTCACAGACGGCTGAATAACTCGGTACTTTCTCTGCAAGTTGTGAAACGAAACGTCTCGCCGGCATAACAGCACATTGTGTTTGGCAACATCCAATAGTCCGAGAATCGTCTGCGCATCCTCAATTTTCGACAGGTGCAAAAAAATCGAAGATCGAATAAAATTTCGACGATTTTTTTTTGTTTTTTACCGGCGAACGTCACGCGCGAACGAGGAAATTTATTCAAATTCTGACAGAATCCATAGATCAGATCAATTTAATTGGTGCAACCTTGAAGCGAATCGATCGCAATTCGTGTTTTGGTATACGATAAAGCAGTTACGCACACTTTAGTACTCCCCTTCGTTTATTTTAATAGAATTCATCCAACAATTAGGGAGCTATAGGTACATATATAGAGCACACCCTGGTTACGCCCTACTTAACCGCACGCTGTTTCCTATAATCAATCGGGGATTAGAAACCTTTTTTTTTTTTTATTTATTTTCATCAGTTTTATTTATTTACTTTGAAGTCCAGAACCCATTACGGTTCTGGGTTTGTTTTGTCAACTGTTTAGTGTTTCATTGGTGAGACACAACCGTCAATAATTGATGCTAACCATTTGTCGAAAAGAGCATGAGGTTTGTTTCACTAGTTTTAACTCTTGCACAATTGTTTCTTATCTTTCGTTTTGTTTATTTTGTATTATACTAGCGACTAGCTGTAGTACCCGTGGGAATTTTAGATTGCAAAAAGTCAACGAATTTAATGTTTCGAGGTTATGTATTAAAATGTACTAAAATTTCCTATCGCAATCAAGTACCTTATCTATAACACCAGCTGGAGCATAGGATGTACTTTGGCACTGTTTAGTACCAATTATATTAAAACCTAACATACAAGAATGTATTTTTTTATATATATGTAAAGATGGATAGATAACACGCGACGGGAACTGCTGTGAGTTTCTTCTAAACCTTTTCTGTTTACATAGTTTGTTATCAATACTTGAAGTCATCGTTTAGTTTACTAATATATAGTCAACAGGTGTGCTCGTATTTTGTGTAGCATTTAGTATAAAACACTCGTTTTTCAAATCGAGCAATTAATCCGATCCAGTAGTCTGAAAACGTATACACGAAAGCAATAATAAACTTTTATAAGCCGTTAAATAGCGCGTTAACGATGCGTCGTTAACTTGTTAGCTACCCAGTTACTTCTAGGCCTAGCCCTTTTGGACTTAAACCCATTTGCTTTTTCTAATCGATTGTTTTTACGGGTTTCGCACGTGGAATGTGCATTTTGTTGCTGCGCTCTTGTCACGCGACACACGTGAATGCATCGGTTTTAGGTGTGGCCCTTTACATTATTCGTGGGTGGTTAATATAGGTTCACTAAAAAGTATCGCATTCTTTTGTGACAACGTGTAGTAATAGCTTGTGTAAGTAACCTGTTGGATGCGTGAATTACAGGACGATAAGCAGGATGAGAACATCACAGGCTACAATCAGGATGCGTCACATTACCATTAGTAATAAGTAATAACGCATCCGTGGGTAATGTCGCGATTTGTCATATGCCTAACGGTCCTTTGAAATTTGTTTATCGAATAACAGAAGTCGGAATGAGTATCTCAATAGTGTTTTGACATAATTGGAATGTTCACTTATGGTTTTCGCTTTTTTTAAACCGCTCTCCTGTCCTGTCAAAGCGTCGTTTCCTTTGCGGAAGCCGTGTCTGTGCCCTATTAGTCA
Source organism: Parapsyche elsis (assembly GCA_022651745.1). Lineage (NCBI taxonomy): Eukaryota > Metazoa > Arthropoda > Insecta > Trichoptera > Hydropsychidae > Parapsyche > Parapsyche elsis. The sequence goes on along the minus strand of JAGVSN010000077.1, from coordinate 439,420 downwards.
ACACGACGCGACAGGGAACGAAAGGGCGTTAGCCCTTACAATATTTACTCGGCGACTGAACAAATATCTCACATACCATAAATATTCGTTACAACCCCCGTATATGCATTACCAAAATTAAAAAAAATTAAAATTATAATTCAACATCGAGTTTCCATTTCATGTTTGGTTTACTTTCGTTTATTCAAATGTTAAGTCTTGTGTGTTTGTACTCTTCAAAGAGCTCTGCAAGTTATATTGACAGTAAAATTGCATCACGTTCTCTAAAAACACCAGCGTTTAGAAAAATAGTTAGTTCAAACAATTCGTTCGACAAATATTTGTACGAGATAATTTCGGCGCTTTTTACCAATAGAAACCGGCCGCGAACGTGTTAAAACTACAGCACCGTTCGCAAGTAATTGCGCCTTATTTGTAATGCAATTATTTGCAGAAGTACCTATACAAAATTATCAATTAATTCATACTATCATCTTTATCTATTACGTAGCATGATTAAAACGAATCTGACAATGAGTAATAGTTTTTTAGACTATGATCCTACATTTTGAATACAATAATTGTTATCTGATGTTACTTAACTCTCTTTTTGGTTGTTTTTAATATTGTTATCTTTGATTGATAACTCTTTCACTTTCTTCAATTGTTTAATACGACAATACATACATATATTCTACATAGTCTATTCAGCTAATATATGAAATGACTCAACTGCTTCTATTATTATACCCATTCAGTATTCTTTTTTGTTTTGTTAGTGAATACTCGTGTGCTTTGCCCTTTTTGTTTGATTCTATACCAGTATTCTGTATTACATACATATATGTAGTTCATATGTACAACCATAATATTATTAAATTGATTACATAACCATGTATGTATGTACATGTTAAATTGTCGTTAAACCAATTGATGTGTATGACTTCGAAAAATATTTTAACCTCTTAATACACATAATCTCCTTTCTCTCGCCCCAATTTTTGAAGATCATCATCGTTAGAACAAAATTGACCAACTATCACCTACTCGCTTAAAGAAAAAATAAACCAGTTTTGATATTTTTTTATACAATCGAATAAATAACGCCAACCTGCGCATTAGATAATTCGAGTGACCAAAAATAAAGTGTCAATTAATCTCTCGCCGGAATTCAAACTTCAATGGGACATTTATAGCAGTCGAGGAGAATTCCTTATAGCGGTGATTGACGTGTTAAAGCTATCACTCTGTAATAGCGGGATATCGATTTAAATTCCGGGCATCACCCACGGATCTCGTTTTTTACGATCTCGATTGAATAATCCGAATCGCGGAAATCGAATCGGACATCGTAACACTTGGATGCGTTGGCGAACGACTTTATATACGCGTACTCAATAAACAGTTGATTTATTTCGGAACGGATTCTTTTTAACCCTTTATTTTCTAGCCCGGTCGCAAGGCGAACAACCGGTTATTAATTACGTCGCTAAAGCGCTTCGTTCTGAAGTCGGAAAATCCTAAAAAATAAATAAACGGAAAGAGCGCCTAGAGGCGGCCGTTACTGTGTTAATTGGACGAGATTAGGCTTAAGTTTATACCGAGCTTTTGAACGGAAGGGATTTTTCTGTGTCGTTGTTAATTATGGCGTTATCTTTAACAGTGTCGGTGCCACCGTATCTGTCGATAGATCGGTTTAGTTTCATTTTATCTACAGCGTTATGATCGAGGTGTCAAATAGAGCGATCGGGTTCGTAATTGGAAATTAACAGAGAAAGGATAGCAGGCCTTGTTTCGTTCACGCTCGTGCTATGTCGTATCTGGTGCAAATTGTGTTGATAAAAAATACCAAAGCCTTTTTTTTTTTCACCTGTCAGTATTGTAGAATTGCTACTCAGAACGGCGAATGTGCGAAATGTGTTAATACAATGAATTTATGGATGCTCTTTACTTTATTAATAATGCATTGAATATACATACATATGTAGATTGATGAAATGGGCGAATTTTCCGCGTCTCAATGACGTCAGTCAGCGGTTTGCAAAACTGCCAACAATAAATGTTATTTCAAAGTTTATGTAGGCGGTTAATGTGTTTATAAGTTTATATGAAATATTCCATACAAATTGACTTTTCAACTAAAACTTCATGCTATGCATTTTAAATAAACTGAATTGAACAAAAGTCGAGTTAAAGTGTTATTTCATTTGCTTTTTTTTTTAATTCGGTGGGTGGATTTTAAATTAATATATGTACATATGTAGTTATTTTGCAGGTTATTGAAATGTATTAAAATAATGATTATATACTTGGAACTGTCCATGAGAATGGTGGTGTCACAAATAACCACACACTTGCGCGTACATACGTTGTTTATATTGTTTTGAAACTCGGTAAATCGAGTATGTTTGTTATGGAGTGCGATTTATGGTTTCCGATTGTGTTGCTTTTCCTTTTGTTTTAAGTTTTCGAACAAAAAACTATAAAATCTATTCTCAGTTGTATATTTTCCTGTGCATCACTTACTTCTTAAGCACGTTTCTTCTTTTCTTTTCCTTTTTTTTTTTATTCGAAACCGCAAAGTAAACACGTACGAGGAGTAGATTGCGGTAGCGTTTAAAAATACGAGCGACTATGCAACGAATGCAACGTTCGAAAGCTTAGCATATTTTGTAATAAAATTAGAAATCACACACATGCACCATTAAAAATGTAAAATATTAACTACCCAACAAGTTTCTTGAGTGATGTTGAAAGGGTTTTTAAACGCGTTGACAAAATCTGTCCGTGTTTCGTTGATGACCCCGCTAGAAACTGAAAAATGACACTTCAGCTAGTCCATCAATTTACTCTGGTTTAATTTTGTTTTTTAAAACAGTTGTATTTTGTATTTTTACAGTCGGCTAACGGCTCATCGCTTCGGCGAGCGGCCCAGAAATGCCCACCTGATCGACTTGCGACTTCAAGGTGCAGGAGATCCGCATCTAGAAGGTTAGTTATTATCATGCCACTTGTTAATTTTAACCATATTCATAAATTATAAGCTACAAGTTAACCAACAGTGACACTTGCACTACGTAGAAGTTTGTAATTATTAACCAACTTTACAGTAACATACAGTATGTTCTCTTCCTAATTTTGAACTAAAAATTCAATAAACACCTGTGGTACTGTGAATGGTTCCATTATTGTGAAATCCTTGAATTTGTCCAACAATGAGTTAGATTAGATTACGTTGTACTAATGTGCAACAGTGCAAGCGTGGTAATTATCATTAAGAATATCAGATTTGATTGTGTATACAATTAGATTCATTCTTGGTGTGTCAGAAGCATTCTACGCCTTTTCTTCATCAAATTTTAATTTGATTTTTCATTCAAAGTAGACCAGGCTGCGATATGTCACCGATAACGACCCAGAAAAGTTTCCAAAACTGATTGTAACCCGAAACTGTTCATTTCATTTTATTTTTCCAGTTTCGTAGAAGTGAAGATTTACGACAGTTTATATCGGTTGCGGTTGTCCAGACGTTTTCCGAGCGTACCCACGTTGTCTCTGAAAAAGCGAGAAGTTCTTCTGGGAAGAATTATGCTTCCTTAAAATAATACACACTTTATCGCTCTTGTATATTATGCAATGATTTACTATTGGTTTTATTTGACTCGTCGTTTGTGGATTGGACTGTGCAGCTCGAATGCAACTGTAATAAATCTATCATCGTAATCCTCTTGAATTTTTATAGCCGTTTGCTATTTTTGATATCGACGAATGCTTCTGAAACTTTTCTAACTTTTCAGTCGAAAGTTTTCAAGTGGATCTAAATTGTCATTCCGTCATAATTTTATTCAATATTTTTCGACTGAATGATTCATATGAGTCACGGCGACCTAACCGGTATTGAATGTGTGCGTTTGAAAATGCATCCTGTCTTAATAAACAATGCGTCAAACGTCATCGGCTTCGGAATGCATCTTGCGTTACGTGTCGCACAACTTCGCAGCAGGAAGTTGTCGTCCAGATTTTCCGCGAAGTAAAACCGAAAAGTGAACACACTGACGTTTGTGCAGCTAGAGCTGGTCGAAAGTGTGTCGGAAGTGCAGTCCTCGATAGTAAAGGCTGCTCTTGATCGTCAAACAGACCACCTCGAAGCGCCTCTTCGATTGCACCACGAGAGACGCGTTGCCGTGCGAATGCCTCGAGTTTTGCCAATTGGAATTTTTTGCACGTTTCACTGGTATTTCAATAAATTTGTAATGCAATAGAAGAGAGAGGGGATTGATAATTTTTTGTTAAATATTAATTTTATTATACTACTCTGGTGGATCAACCTGTCAAATATGGTATTTATTAATTTATTAGAAAATTTCACTCAGCAAGTTCAGATTCAGACTTGAAGTTCGAATTCAATTCTTCAACGAAGTTAAAATTCAATTCTTCAATGAAGTTAAAATTCAAATTTAAATTCTTGTAAGATAGCAAGCAAATTCAGATATGACAATTTGATCCAATGTTTATACTTTTCAATGCCAAAAAATATATCAAAAAATAGGAAAACCTCAGTATCACATTAATAAGATTCAAATTCATATGACATATGAATATGAAAATCACATGTAAGGAAAATTAAATTTAAAAAATCATCTATGGGTTTATTCACTAATGATTTGGTTATTAGTGGTAAAATGTTGATTACATTAAATGTTGATTATATTAAATTTTGAATTGTTGACTAATATTATTATTTTATAGAAAATATTTTTCCGTATCCCCACTATTGTTAACAATAATTTAATAACACACGTTGATCAACAATGTTGATTAATATTAATATTTTAAGTACTGAACTGAATGATGAATGAATTTATGTTTTACCATAAATTCATATGCTTGAAAGCAGTTGGTTTTTTCTAACAATCAGACAAATATATAATTGGAAATGATTTAAGTTGATGAAATAGTAATGTTTATTTAAACATGTTTCAGATTAACGGGCATACGAAGGGCCAAAAAGCAGCTTCGTCAATGTCCGAACTCGACGGCCAACAACTCTGACTCCGACGCTCCTCCTGACTATTCACATTTGCACAAACGAAAACAACACCAACAAGCACCACGACAAACCTTCGACACAGAAGACAAATCCATCTACGACAGATTAGGATTTGTCAACAACGAACGAACCTTCTTCGACGACAAACACTCACAACGCCACTACTCACCGTTGACAAACTCTACGAACTTTGTAAATAGTACTACAATACCTAGGTGTTTCAATTGCGGGGATTACATATCGCATTTGAACAAACAGACGATATTGCACAGATCGTTACCGAATTATTCAATAAATAGTGTCGATCATCACTTGTTGGATCTATCGCCCGACAGCAGTTCGGGACCGATATCGTTCGACTCGGGGATCGAACAACACAACTCTTTGCCATATGCTAGAAGTCTCAATTCTAGTCCATATGTCACGTCTTCACTGTACAATCCCCACAGACAAGATTCGCATAGATTTAATTTTAAGGATAATCTATCGTCATATTCTAAATTACCGAATAAGCCTCCACTTAGAGTAAGTAGAAGCAATGAGCATTCAACGCTTCTGAGGAAAAACAGTCTCGACAAATTTGTAGATAAATATAGTAATGAGCAAATTCCACGTATTGAATTACATCCAAAGAGTACAAAATCTGTGCAAACACAAACCGATTCAATTCCATTAAAATTCCTACCGTCTAAATTACTTTTGGACGGGTGGAAAGCTATTGAAACTGTAAAAAGAAGAGTGAAGCTTTTAGAACTTAGTAGAGAAAAGAGGAAAAGCTTAAAAGATAAAAAAACATGGATCAAAAACTCTTCTGCTTCTTCGGCACGCTTAGAAGAAGCACGTGAAAGAGGTTACCATTCTGATTCAGCCACGGGTGCAATCATCGACATCATCATGCCTGTCGGAACAAGTACGCTTTTTTAAATTAATTTTATGACATATTTATACAAGCTTATGACAAGAACATTATCCCTCATATCTAAAATTCATTAATAGAACAATATACATAAATGAGATCTAAATAACTTAGTATACTTAGTATTGAAGATAACTTTAGTCCTATAAATGAATCATTATTCTTTCACATGTCACATTTGAACTATCATTAATTTATTCAAATATAAAATTTATTCTCCGCAGATATGTATTAAGTTTTTAGTAGTTAAGATTTTAGCGATACATTCTACCGTTAACTCTTTTGATAAAAACTACTATCGGTTATATTGATTTTATTTCTATCACTTATCTATCAACGCTGAAATTAACTGAGCGCTTCATAGATTTGTCAACGTTTTATTGTAACCACTATCAATGTAAATTTTTATCAAGATGTTCAGAGTACATGCATAGTCCAAACTCGGCGAACGTGTTGTAGTGAAATTTGTACGAAATTGCAATGTACTTGATAGTGAGACATAAACATATTCATAATGTTTACTTTTAATGGTATTTTCTGTTTATTATTTAATTTATAATTAAATTAAAATATCCTAATAAGCATTTTCTTCGTTATAGGTTTTGAAAACTCTGCTATGAAAAGCAGCTTTTCGCTGTCATCATTACAGGGCGCTAGCGGTGGAACCATAGGAACAAATGGAAGTCCTATGCGCCATCCTGCTCCACCTGAAAGACCTTACCATAGTCTAACTAAGAAAAGGTAATCAACCCTGTTTTTAATATGTAAAATTTGATGATTAAATTATATATGATGCTAATATTTGTATTTTAATATTTCAGAAAAGATCCGAATAGAGAATTGTGGCGGCGCTCCTGGGGTTCAACACACAGCAATCAAAGTGCCCAGTCTCTTGGCTCAACAGCAACTCTTGCAGCCAAAGATGATTTCTGGGCCGCTCTTCAATATAATTACAACTACATCATGGATAATCAACTCATTGATACCTGCAAGGTATAGTTCATAATATTGCATTTTGAACTGAGTTATATTAAGTGTGTACTTGTTGTAAATTTATTTTGCTTCTTTCTACATAAAAGTACCACCGTGAAATATGTTTCTACTATTCTAAAAATAAATTTATCTACTATCATGTGCTGATATCGAAAATTAAATAGCAAATATAAATATGTATTTTCCAGTATATTGTGTTATGTAGATAAAAACCGTCAAATATCAGGTCGTATTCGAACCATATCGATACAGAAATAGTTAAATTGTCATAAATTCGAGTACCGAGTGCAATTATTTATAAAATATTTATGCTAGAGACTGTAACAACCCAAATTTAAATAATTTAATATTGTTAAGAGAAATCTTATATTTATAATTTAATATTAGTATTGTTCCAAATTGTTCTAGTCTACTATTGTGATATTTTATTTTATATTTTTATTTTTATAGGAAGCCAATGGAGAGTTGAATGCTGATGTCATTTCAAATATTCCAGTCAGTCCAACACTCGAAGGAGTGTCGCTAACTAACAATCAGTGGAGTGTCAAACAAATGATAGCAGAATTCACAGAACTCTGTCAATGGTTGATGTCAATGCAAGAAGAAGTTTATGCTAGTCCTGAAAATCTTGCCAACAAAACTCTGAGAGCTGTAATATATATTTCATTAATATTGTACATATTTTTCTGAATTTCCAGCCAAAATTTGTTATGAAAATATTGTCATCGTTTGATCACAATATTTTAAGAATAAATTTTAGAATCCAATAAAATATTAAATAAGATAATATTCTAAGAATCCATTATTTTGTTTGCTCGAAATTGCATATTTTTTTTGATTTTGAATGAATTATTTTCACTAGTGCTCGTATTTAAAATAAATTCATTAGTTATATTTAAATTGTGTCGACAGGCTCGTATGAAAGATTTAGTCTCTTGTGAATACAAAAGACGTCGATTTTTGGAACAAGCAGCCGGTATACTATCGAGAGGTGAACCCGAAGCTTCGGCCGAAGTGACTTGGAGAGCTAGACATCTTACTCTCAAATGGGATAACGTTTTGCATGCCATGAGTCCCGAAGATGGTACAAATTCCGATAGTCATAATAACGCAGGTAACATTTCAATCAAAATAATATTTTATTTTAATAATAAATTAAAAGTAAACTTAGCTTTCAGTATTTTATGTTTTTACATATTGAACTTTATTACTTATACAGATGCAGAACATGAAGTAAAGTGTCTTCGGCGTTGGTTACACGAAATGGAAAAGCGTCTTCAACCGTTGAGCGTCATTGCTGCCACGTGCTGGACTCGCCTTCAATTAGATCAAAAAGTCAAAGAATATCAGGTAAATTCATATTAAATCTTAACCAAGAATAACCCACAGCTATCACTGTTGGATACAATATTCTAAAATAATCAACTTGATTGATGCCACCGACAAAGTGCATCCTGTCACTTAAAAGGGAAAAAATATTTCCGTCACCGTATGCTCTTCATCATCTGTTGATTGTTTAAAAGGTGACAGAAGCTCTACTTGTTGAATGATATACATTCATCAACAACTGTTTATAAATGAAAATTCAAACTAAGCACATTGTATACTCTCATCGAACTGTTCATACAAATACGATCATTGTTTTATTATATTCTATTTATTGTCTTATGTAGCAGCTTATTATACTTCAGTTGCTCTTATTGAAGAGATTACTTTACCGACAGTTACTTCGGTCGGCATAAACTTGTATTTTACACGGTTGGCTATTATTTAAAAGCCTCAGGTGTGGTATACGACCGACCAACGTCGCACCGGTGTGCGCACACGGATGAAGCGATTTAGCTTTTCTACGAGAATATGTTTGCCCGAGGGTTGTCCGGCAAACGCACAGCACCCGAGCTTTATTAATGGCTTCGCAGATGGCTTGCTTTCGATATGCAAGTTGCCTCATTGTGTTAAAGAAACACGACCGCTTTCTTTCTCCACCTCTGGAAGTTGAAGTGACCAGATCGTACGACGATTGCAACTTTTGTCGTTTTACTTTAACATGACTGTCGAGTTCATGAAAATTTCTTCATATTCCACCTAATTTTAATCGGTTTGAACGGCAGTTTATTATGCATTCTTAAAATACAGACTGCATGATGATAGGCATAAAACAAAGTTTATTAGTATAACATTTGTCTAGTAGGTACATATTTGTTTTCTTTTTTATTATACTCACCTCATAAATGTTTTAACATAAACAGTGAATGTTCCAGGAATATCCATAGGAACGAGAATATCTAAATATTTGATCAATGAATTTTTATTTTTATCTTTCACTCGGCTTACCATACGTCTCGTTTTGAGCGGGATTATCCCGGTTCGAAGGCGCGTCCCGACTGGTTTGTCATTTATTTGGGAAAAAATCTCCCTTGCAGTGCATTTTTTAAAAGTTTTATACAAAATCTAGTGATTTTCTTATGAAAATCAAAATAATTTAGATGCAAAATGTTCTTATGTAATATTTCGCCTGCGGTGCTTTTTTGCTCAAAAAACGAAGTAATTTTTTTAAATTATACATTTCCTCAAGTGAAATCCTAAAGTGTCCCGGTTTGAAAGAATAATAATACGGTAAGCCTATCTTTAACTATATATGAAAAATTTATTTTAAAAATGTCCACTTTCACCTGTTTTTATCATACTATCCTTGAACGATATGATGTCTGTCAATTGTTACAATACAAGTATTGCAAAAGTACATACATAGCTATAATCAATTTATCTCAATTTTTTTGAAAAATGTAGGTACTTGCATCACTTTTAAAACTAAACTAAACATTAATTTGTTTCAAAACCACATTATAATGCCTATTAGCACAAACAACAACCAAATTTTAGATATCTTTCCTGTTTTTTTTTTGATTGTTTATTCTGTTCAATCCATAGATGGCAGTATGGCTACAAATATCAAAGCTAACATTTTCTAGAACAAGAAAATGGTTGGAAATTGCATGTGTGGCATGCAGTATGCAATTCAATCTTCCCATATGATATCATTGATATTCACTGACTTCATATGCCAGAGAAAGTGCGTTGCGTCACACTTTTCTCTTGCATGTCTTCGAATCATAAGGCTTTCTTTGTCTTAAAACACAGCGTCCATTATTTTATTGTACTCTAAATAAACACTGGAAATTTATTGTTATTAGAGACGCATACATGTAAACGTTTCCGGATAGCGCTTTTGATAACACACTTTATAAGATTTATGAACCGATCAATATAGTGAGATTATTGCGTGATTGATTGCGCATCAAATCGATCGCTTTCGCATTAGGCTTTCGAGTTTAAACACCGGAAATATCGTGTACCTACAAATTTACTATGAAAGAAAGCTGTTAAATTAAAAGCATACATCCTAAGTATTGTACGGTTGTCATATGTTTAATAAATTATTTCTCAAACTTAAAATATATTTATATGTAGTTTTATTATAGATATGTATGTAGTGTTTCTCCCGTGGATTAAAAGCTTTCGTGCGTTCATTTTTGAAATGTCCATCAATCGGCGTCATTTGAAAAGCTAGTGGAAATTCTGGGATGAAAGACAAGACACGCAAATATAAACATTCGACTCCCATATGGATCTATGTAGAATAAAAACGAAGGAACTATGCATGTTGACTTGTAGAGAGAAACGCATCTGTTCTCGAATGCATAACCGCATTCAGAATGTTAATGAACTATTTAGACTTGGAATCTGGAATGTGTAAAATTAAAAAACAACACACATTAATTTAATTCGTTGTTCATGTAGAAACATACATATGTAAATATTGCGTAAAATCAAACCGTAGAGAACAATTGCATAATATACTTGTCACAGTAAATTTCTAATCATTTTATCTCAATTCTTATAAGCTGTACTTTTAAGTTTCATATCCAGTCAGCAATCACTCGACTACACCACTTAATTTATTTTAATTTGCACTAACGGTATACTAAGTGTGATTAATCAGATATTTTCAGCTACCTTATCGATTGCATATATGTATATCGTGAACGTATCGTTTACTTATTAATACCGGTAAATGCTTACTTAATCGATTGACCATATCTTTCTGATATTAATTTATTTGCGTACGATTTACTTTGCCTTGTATTAGACGCTTCAAAAGTAGTATCAGCTATGAAAAAATGGACAAGTCATGACCAACTTTAGAAGTTTGTGTATCTTTGTGCCCTAGAAACATCCAAAAGTCGTGCTAATCGACAGATTTCAATTAAAGAAAACAGCTCGCCCGCTAGCGACTTTTTTTGCGCGTGTACATACATACATTGATTCTGCTTATAATGGCTTGTGATTTTTTACCCCTCCTCATGCCATTTTCCACGGATGATATCATCGCCAAATTTGGTAGGTAGGTATATGCGTGTGCGTTCGTTATCTATTATTTCGGTTTAACTATGTATTTGGAAAGGTTGCCGAGTGTGTCGGAACTAACCCTGTTCGCCGAACGCGTACCGTTTCGTTTTGCTTTGTTTCATTTTGCGCTCATCAATCACTCGCTCTATCTCAGGTAGTTATCTCTCTCTCAAAACTGTTCGCGAATCGGCCATTTCGGTCGTGTGCCGTTATCCAGTGCTGATTTGCTTTGTTAATTTTCATTTGATGTAAATTTTGAGCCAATTGTTTCATCCGCCTAGTACAAAAGACCAAAAAACTCAAAGCCTTTGTCACAACATCTAACAATAATACATATGTATGTACAAAATGATTATCGAATAATTCTATGTAAATCGTCCAGTTTAGATCAAAAGTGAAAATTTTTTTCCGCTGTTATCATTTTTAATATTGTCTTTTTTATGTCAACATATAAACTAAGACCTAGACCTATTGGTGAACATGACCGGATGTAAAGAAGAAGAAATTAAACAAAGAATGAAACTAGGATGGAGTGCTTTTGGAAGAATGAACATAGTTTTTAAATCCAACATTCCGCTAAGCTTAAAAAAGAAGGCATACGACCAATGAATGTGAAACGTGGATGTTAAATTCAAGAACGTTACTTTACGTAAGATCCAGTGCACACAGAGAAGCATGGAAATATGCTTGGTATAACAAAAAGAGATCGTAAGAGGAATACGTGGGTAAGAAGCATCACCAAAGTGGCAGATATAGCGGAACGCGTGAAAAAGTTGAAGTGGCAATGGGCTGGACACAGCGAGAAGAATGGATGGCAGATGGACTCGAGAAATACTGGAATGGTATCCGAGAGGATGTGAAAGAAAGCAAGGTAGACCGAGTGAAAGATGGGCTGATGAATGCAGATTGGATGGTCAAGTGGATGCAGATTGCTCATGGCAGACAAGAATGGAACAGGATTGGAGAGGCCTTCATCCCGCAGTGGATGGTGAATGGCTGAAAATGATGATGATGATGATATAAACCAAGATTGTGTTCTTAATATACAATTTTGTATTTTCACGAAAAAATGCTTTGTTTCAGTATTAAGTAGCGCTAGTTGAATTATTTATTGTCCATTTCTAATCGATGCCTCTTTAGTACCAACGCTTTTCTTCTCCTGAATATATTCTGCCTTTTGAAGCGTTTACAATGCGCTTTAATGCCCCCATAACTCCTTCAATTGCAAGACGACTTATATGTACTTCCCCTTTCTTCCTATTGAAGCTGCGTAGAAAGTGAACGATATGGGTCAATTGCGCCACACACATGTGTGACTCGAGACGCAATACCGATGATCTTAGTTAGTACGTATGTACATACGTATACGTGAGCTCGATTTGTAAAGCTCGTAAAAATCTAGCTGCATCCCGAGTCCCACGATTCCCTTTGCTTGCTTATGAGTGTAGGAGCTCATAGTACAACCATCCATGTGTGAGGATCGTTAAATCTAATTTTACTCGGTTTGTTGATGTATCGCTTCCTGGCGTCTTCTTCGCCCACAAAACAAACCCGCGGTCATCACAGGCGAATGATCCTAGTCGTAGTCGGATGTCTACAGATCGTTGACTTCGAAAAAATGCACCATATCCACTATGGATGTATGTTGGTACCTACTCTTCGCTATGAAAGTACTTCTTGCGGTTTTACTCCAGCGAGGATATTCAATCTACGTATCTATCTGGAAGCTAATGTTTTTGAATCACACAGCATATTTTCTTAGTTGAGCATTCACATGATCCATTGAGGCAGTTAGGGGCGCAGCTTCGCATCCGATTACCAGACAAATAATAATTAAAAGGATGCCATTTTATCATCACGATCGTTTCGTTTATTGTTGTTTGAAATTCTGGATAAGTGCTTGCACTTTCAGTTCCATGTTATTGAACCTTGTTTTGTTTTTATTATATCAGAGGCGCCCAAACTCTATTTTTGCTCGGTGTCCATGTAACTGGATCGCATAGGTCCGATTGAGTAATCCGTGACTCTGCAATTAGCTGCTGCTTCAAAGCTGACCGTTGCACATAAAAGCTTCGCGTGATGGAATCCACGTGGTTGCAGTTTTGCCCGCTCTGAAGTGCATCTACATTTCTTCAACATGTTCCACATCCTGCTGCACCGCTTCTTTGTACTGGATATACACAACTGAAAAGTGGACCAAATTCAACACCACACTGCTCAGGATTCCCTTTGTGCTTCTCGAGCCCGAGATAAACAGACATTACTTTGAATTTATAGCAGGTTTTTTTCTACCGCAAACTTGATTCTGTTTTGCACGTTTTTTTGTGCAGCGATAAATTTAAGTTAAAGAATAATGACTGTGTCATAATAATGAAACGATTTCACACCGCGAGAAAAGTGGGGGCGGCACAAGAGCCGAACTTTGATGCACCGAGCGGGGTGCATATTGCATTATGAGTTCACATAGACCGTTGCAGGTGGTCCTCCATGCACTCTCTTCGAGTCTTCACACATTCAAAACATTTTACTCGTGTGTTCGTCTCAACGTGGAGGCGTAGTACGTTCAATTACTGCATTATATGCATCGCATTGCGTGGGTGCATTGTTGGTCTTGTGTATACGGCACCATCTTGTATGCATGTAGTATATGTTCTGAGCTTTCTTTCTGTACCATTTCAATGCCCTAAAGATTTCTCCTTTTTATTAAAGCGCACGTAAGTCCCTTGTCGCTCTTTGCTTAGTGGGTACTCACTTTCGCTTTGCAAAATCTATGCAATCTGTCAAACTTTGACCTCGTCTCGTTCGCTCGCTTATTGGGCTGCAATTTTCAGTTCGATAAAAAATAAATAAACGTACGACTCTTAGCGACGAAACGGAAGGTTGTAAATCTGCCAGTGCTTCACTTTCTCGATTGGTTTTCTCCTGTTCCCGCCGAGGGTTTGCAACCTGCAATTTGGCTGCTGCAAATTACCACTTAATGAATGTGCATTCTCGTTTCGTCCGCTTCAAATGTATTCCATGTTACGTTTCTCGAGATTTTTATCATTGTTAATTTAAAAAGTTACGATTTCGTTTAATTACCTGTGGTTTTCCTGGAATGCGGAACTTAAAACAGTCTTGGGAAGCGCCTTGACCCACTCCCCATTGTCCATTGTCATTTTAGATCCCCTGCCTTGATATTTTATACGTTAATGTTTCTCAGCATTTGGACTATGAATCTTGAATGTTCTATTCCCACATGTATGTAATTTGATTCAATTGCTATGTTTGAGAACTGCTTCAGTCAAAAATTTATCGATTTCTGCTCAACTAATGATTAGAATGAACTCCAATCTACAGTTTTATCGCTAAGGCATCTTATCTTCTCGATCGTTTAATTGCCTAATATATTTTAAATCTAAACCGTAAATTGTATAGCTTTCCGTTATATATGAACATAAAGTTGTCATATTGAATTATATCAGTTTAACAATAGAAATCGCTTTGATCTTTTCTTCGAAGCACCCACTACTTCTATCTACCGTATCGACACGATAAATTACATTCAAATTTATCCGGCACCAGAAAAACTTTCCCCTCGTATAATTCATCTGAATGTCGCGCAAAATGTTTCTAATACAATGTAGTGCGATTTTGGTGCATGAAATTTCTATTCAGAAATCGGTTCATGTATTCTTAATTCCTCCAAAAGAAATCGTATTGAATGTATTCTTGTTTGGTCGCGGAAATGTTACATTTCCGGCAATTTCCTGCGCATGCAATTTATTTATCTTTTAAGTCCTGATTATTTTGTGGTGAAAGTGTGATCGATTTTCCCGAAATTCGGAACACCCATTCTCTCTCATTTGGTGTCAAAAATCATGTCAGTATGTCGCATCCCCACGTCGTGTAATGTCAGTGTGTCGTGCCTTTGGCATAATGTGGAGTTGTTGCTGTACTTGTGTACTACAGTTTAAATCATGCAGTTTGCAGACAGGTTAATTACGAGGACCAAAAAGAACAACGATTACCTCAATTGCATCGAAGAGGATGTTGTCGTTTATTAAACGTAGGTGCCAAATCGAAATAAACTCAGTGAAAAAAAAAAATACCGTATACAAGTTTCAAGTTTTGATCAAACTCTAATGGTCCTCACAAACCGGAGCGGATTACTATTCGCTAGCGGTTAAATACGCTCGGTGATATGTGATGGGAGTTAATAATAATCCACTTCGGTTTGTGAGGCATTTAGTATCCGACTTCTGCAACATATTGTATGTTCGTCACAATCTACATTGTATTATAGCAGAGTAGCTACATACATACATACATCAGCCAGTAACCAAGCTGTATAAGTTAGGCTGTATATTAGGCTGTATAAGTGTTGCAAAAGTGTGTTAAGCTTGAGTAACAGCAAATATGTGACTCTTTAGTTTTTACATTAACAGAAAATGTACCTAGTGCATACATATTGGTTAATCACAGTTTATAATTCAATCTTTCGGAAGCCAATATAAACTTTTCTATAGTTCTATCAGAAGTTCTATCAGTTTAGTTTCCGCAATGTTAAATTGTGACATAAACTTGCTTTAAAACCAACGTTAATTTGAAGTAAAGGTTTATAAAAATAAAACTCGAATATCTTCCTCATATTTTGTTTACCGTTTTAACACTAGAAACGTTGCGCAACGTTGTCTGCTATTATTATTTTACTCAGTCATTTTCTCCGATGATATTACCCACGAAACTCTATCCATTTTCTCGCGTTTCGTGTGCAAACACATTAGAAACGTTCATAATGCATTCGCTTGCATTTCGATAGCACAACAGCAACGCTCCCAGCTTTGCATCCAATTATCGAGCTCGTTCGAAAAGCTCCATTCGAGACGCTGCTGTTCGGTTCGATAAATGAATCGAACACGAAATATACATTAAAGCTAACAAACAGCTACCAGTTAGTTACCACCGCGTAATCAATATTGTACCCACTTAGTAACATTGTAAGATTTCCTCGGTGTGGAAATATTGTCTAGTCGGATTTCGAGAAGGAGTTTTGTCCACACACGTGTCGCTTTCTATTCCTTTTTCGAGTTCATCCGATTTATGGTTGATCGTAAAAAACTACGATGATGCTCAATTTGATCCCACACTATTATGCATAGGACTCAAATGTGATAATGTAATCATACTCATTGCGCAATGGCGTGTATGAGCGTGAAAAATTACATGCACACAAAATGTCGTGGGACAGATCGATTACATTTGACCCGATTTTTTCATCCGTCAGAACACCGATCGATTAAATATATGGATAATGTGAGAACTGTACGTAGTGAAAAGTCGTTTTGAAACTTATGTACATTGTACATTTGCATCAACTTATGGTTTTTGTAGACACTCGCATGTATTAAAGTACTAAAAAGGAATTGTTTTCTTTTATCGAGAATTTGTTTTATTCTGTGTTGATGAGTTTTATTCGCTAAGCATACATACGTACGATACAGTTTTGAAATATCGTTATCGATGTATTTTTTTATTCGGAAATGTGTCTAAGAGTTAATAAGTCGATCGATCAAATGTTGTCTGAGTTCAGTTCATTTCTTAGATAGTGTTCAAATCTAAAATTACATACATACGTGCTTTGAGTTACTCGATGCGTTTAAAATTTTTACATAATACTCGGTGTTCAAACCCACGTGTTTAAAAAGCAAACAGCTAAGGTGTAATTACAGTTTACTGTACATATATAATTCGTGAAATGATACAACGTGTGTGCAACATGGCACATAAAATGTGTTAAAGTTCGTTGTCGAGCTTGTTCCGCTATCTTGGGTGGAAAAGCTCCGTTTACTTCTAATTATTTACGTCATCTGCTCAATAAATTTTCGTCTGGAGTATGACAGCCACCGTATCGTGGGTTATTAGTTCAGTAGAGCTTTCCCTCTTTCGATTATAATTAATAGCCCATTTAATATCCTTTCATTGTGTATGACGTTATTCATTGTGTGGTTTCTAAAACGAGTTCAACTTTTATTGAGCTTTAACCCTTGCAGTTAGATTTATTGTCATCAGAGTGTCGGAAAAGTTAACCCGTTGACTTCCAAAGGCATTTATCGCTTTCGGGGAAGTCCTTCTTTTGAATATGTGCAATAACTCACGTATGCATGCTTTAAATACATTACGTTATCGCTCGCTATGGTGTGATAACGATAGTCAATCACAATGTTGAATTGTTTGATTTTGCGATTAGTTTAACGCAACGGTGGCTTTATAATAAATTATTATTATCTAATGTTGTTTCTTTTTTCCATGCAATACCAATTCATTACAGTTGTGATAATTGCAGATTGACGTGCGTCTATCATTTAAACTTTGTAACAAAGCGTCATTGTATTTAGAAATAAACGGATTCGTTTTTATCCGTCAGATTCAAACTGATTTGAGACTCAAAATAATGGGCATATGAATTTCATTGTTCGATTATCCACCTATTTTTTGTTTTATCAAACTGCGTTCTATGTATCTCTCTTGAGGAGTGATATGAATGCTACACGCTATTGGTGCATTTAGTGCCACTTGCATTTTTGTCCCTTTTAACACACGCGATTAGAAGAAACTCTAACTACATACATATGTACATACATACATACTCTTTTGTCAAAAAATAAAACATGGATGTACGCTATTTGATAAAATAAAGTAAAGTTTTATTTCATTTTGTTGATAAAATAAACGAAAACAGATTAGCGACAACGCTCATATATAAATATTTCGATTTTCTGTCATAAGACCCTGTTTCCTTTGTTGAAAAATTGAAAATTGATTATTTCCCTCGAATCGAACATCTAAAGTCCTGACAGTACAAAGTTTTCCATCCAACAATAAATTGAGAAGCTTCGATTTTAACACATGCGCGCCCACGTACCTTATAAATAATGTCTCTGAACTGGACCGAAGATTGATAACCGGGGATATAAAGTTAAGCATTCGAGAGAAATGAACGTATCTTAATTATTCGAAACGGCCACGGTTTCAGATAAAAGAAGCCGAGATGTTCTTTTTTATCGCCGACAAAACAGTTATGTATGTATGTAACTATATAATGCACAACCACCACTATCCGAAGACTCGCTCCTTCGAAGAGGATGACCTCACATCTAAGCCGCGGATTAATCAAACTGACTACGAGATGGGGGTCGTAACTTACGCGACCTCAGCCTGCTCCAAAGTCCCGGTTCATCGACGTAACTGTACCGTGAAATTGATCAAACACTATGACTACCCAGAGTAGAATATTAGTAATGTTTCGTATTGTTTGCTTCGTGAGATGTCTCCGATTGTCCAATCTGCTTGAGAATCCTTCCCTTGTTCCGTGACCGTTTAGTAGAATACTTTCTAATGTTTGTCTGCTGTAGATTTTTGACATGTTCGTGTGTCAAATTTCGTCTCAGTACCCTTTTTGTGTTTGACATGTGGTCTGACTCGCGTTTGAAACCCTAGCACGATTCCGATATTGCCCAATTCATCATACGTACGTACATTCGAATTCCGCTAAATTGTAGGTATATTCATTTTGTAGCACTTTTTTTTTTTTAGATTTCACTTTTATTTCGGATTGGTGGATGTGTGTTGTATGTATTATAATTGAGATGTAATAGCGCATTTTCGTGACTCGCGTGTTGCACTTAATGTGTTAATTGTGTGTGGCGAATCGTAACACGTTCAATTTTTATTTAATCTTACATAATTTACATAAACGTGTACATCGAAATCGTAATAATATTATTCTGTGTAAAAAGCCTTTCACTGTTTAAAATCGGATCATATTTTAATTAAATTGTACATATGTATGTATGTATGTACATCGTAGTTCAAAGCAGTTATTGTTCTCAATGTGCTGACATCATAGCACTGCTAAAAACACTACAGATTATCGATACGAATTAAGTTTTTGTTTGTTTGTTTGTACGTTTCCATACTGTTTGACTAATTAAAATAAAATTTTGAAGAAGTGTTTGGAGTGCAATAGGACATTTTTCTTTCAATTAGTTACCATACAAAGTTTTGTTTAGAAAACTTTAATTTCTGACATTTAAAACTGGGCAACGTTTAAGTTTAAAGTTTAACTGGGCAACGCGTAGTATGTACTTACAGCTAGTCTATGAACTATTGTGTGTGCATCTGTCCTTTATTTATTTTACTTTCGATTAGCTTTTATACAAAGCTTTTTTCTATAACCGCACAAATGTCATTGCTTACTGCAAGTCGAAACGTATTTAGTATTGCCAGTTCAGTTTAAGTGGAAAAAAAGTACCGAGCACCGTCAAGTACCTACATACTTACAGAAAGTATAATAGAAAAAGCTCGCTTTTCGCTTGGATGATTTATTATATTTTTAATATCCGACATGCGTCACTTGGCAGGTTACTAATGAAAAACACACATGTCCATGTAATAAAAACAATGGTTGAAAAATGAGCGATTGTGCGTCGATGCGGTGAAATTGCATTGTTTTCGATGTGCTCTCGCGAATGAGTGTTGCATGATTTACTGTTCCGTTCTTTGTTTATGTGCATATATCTATGTATAATATGTGTGAGGCTTAACACCTCGCCGACCGGTCATCGTGATTAATGCGCGTGAGCTTTCTGATCTTCCGATGCGATAATGCACTTGTAATGCACTACAATGCAATTCGTCTTTTGCGCACTCGTTCGCTGTCCGACACCTTTCTAATAGAATTAATTTTAATGTGAACGATCGTCGATATACATATGTCTTAAAATATTTTAGCTGTAGGCACCAGGCGTTTCCCGTTCTTGAACCGATTTAATGAATAAATATCGTACATTTATTATTGGAAACGTATCGCCGTTTTGATCTGCTTAATTTCTAGATCGGTACTGTACTCGATTTCTGTATACAAAAGTGTATTTTTTTTTTGACCCCTTTGGCCGCCGCTCGTGCATAAAATCAAACTCATACAAACGCCAACAACGGTAAATATCGTTCGACAAACAAATTCCGCGAAGTCAATCAACTTCTTCATTTCTAACGTGTTCCCCTTCTTGTTCACGTCTTAATTGCGCTTTTTATACACAACGGTCAAAAAATGTAATTATCCCACATTTCTAATGCTCGTAGCAAATTCGCCGTAGAATTTACTTTGTCCGTTGCACTTTCTAACAGCAAGTGTTGTTAAATTAAAATTTGGAGCATCCTGTCCAACATCTATATTCAAATCAGACGTTAAGCTACATATCTTAGCAATCATCATAAATCCCCGAAATTGCTCATTCCGTATAAAATTCGCTGAAGTTTTAATTTTTTATTCCATCGCCGTAATTGTATTCGTGATTTATCATCGTTTCACTAATCAGCACATGCATAATAAATTCACGAATGTCTCGTTCGCTGCTGCGTTGTCTTGACAGAGCGTCTTAGGCACTATTCCAAAAGACATTTCGTTGATGTCTCCATTATCTTCCGCGAGTCTTGAATTTCTCCTAATCTAACTTATTATTATGGATTCGTTCGAATTTAACGGACGTTCGATGAAAGTCGAAACTTTCACGATGGCTCCAAAGATCATTCATTCTGTGGCCATATTTGGCCCGACGATTAACCCGTTCGATGTCAGTCAAATGGCATCGCAAGTCGCTTACAATAAAAGCGCAACACTTTAATGATAATCCACCGGCTGACACGTCAACGATTAACCGCCCAATGAACGTAATGAGTCTTAATCGCTTAACCATGACAATGTCAAAGTCCTCTACCTATACAGAATACATACATACATACATCTTGGCGTACTAATTGCCTGTCGAGTCTCTTATCTGATGCGACGGAATTAATTTCGCGTCATTTGATGATTCAGTGAGGTTTGCTGCATTGAATATTACATACATTCAAACGTGTAAGAACTTAAATCGAATTGATTTTAATAGCGTTGTGTTACTTTGGCAAAGTTCAAAGCTCTATTATGTATCTGTTTGAAATGCTCCATAGTATTTTACGTAATGGAAATACACAAAGCGAACAATTCCTACCTATTGTTTCAATACACAATGCATTCTTTAATTTAATATGATTTACATTCATTTTATCAACACGTACTGGAACGTAAATATAATATCAACTTTGTGTTTGTTCATACATTTCTTGTGGCGTTCTCTGGGTGCAAATACTTTTGCCCGTGTATTGCTTTTTCTGAACTAGATAAAACATTCTGTGGTTAGTTATTTTACTACACAGAATCATAGTAATATTAAATTTTTTTGATTATTCAAATGGTGTGGAATTGTATGAGGAACAAATACACACATACATAGGTAGATAGATATATGGTCTATAGAGTTCTGTAATTGTTACAGATTACTGTTCAATTTGACAAGCCGACATACTGACAGTATTATGGTGTAATGAGTCTGCGGTGTCATAACTTGTTTATGGGGCTAACGAAAAAAAAAACAATTAACAACAACACATCGTGAGAAGTGGTTCTCCCGTTGGAAATCTATCGCTATCTATTTCAGTGCGAAAAATTTTGAATGGTACCGCAATAATTACGTTTCGCGTTTTATAATGGTCACCGCATCGCCTCCTACTTACAGATTTCGTTGAAACTTCCCCTTTCTTGGTCGAACTGTAAAATTGAATTTCAAACGATTGTTCTAAAGATTTTGTTCTAAAATTAACCGCAAGCGTGGAAAAAAGTGTATCCGCCATTGCGGAATTTTTTACGGTCTTTTTTTACAATGTCCAGTGTCGCAATACCGCAAAATTATCTCGGTTCTTTTTTATTTTTGACATAGACAACGATGGCAGAAGATGTGCTGGTCAACTTAATTGAAAAATTGCAGAAAGTTAGAGAAAATAAACTTTTTGCGTTCAGTCTCTACTAACGTACATCGACCAACGAAAAGCTTTGGAACAAATATATATACGTATATAGCCATTGTCGCTCATTAGCTTTTTTTATTGTTTGAAACACTATTTTTTAACAACTGGCTAATCAATATGATTATAATTGGAAGTAGAGAGAGGTTCATTGGCTTTAGTTAAACCCTGTCAATCCATTTTTGATCCTAATGGTCATTCGTCATTGTAAACAATGTTTTAACAATTTGCGCAACATATTTTCTCTACGCGTTCAAAACTTCATAGAAAGCTTTTGTTATTATTATTTTTTTTTGCAGTTTCACAATACATACATACATATATGTAGTTACATAGCTTTAATTTACTTTTTTTTCGGCTTTTGCTTTTCAAAAAGAGTTAAAGCTTTCAAGCACGAGCTCAGAATGATTTGTTGCGTCACCATGACGTAAAGTTAACGTACTCTACTGGTAGGTAGGTACCTCAAGTTATTATTGTAGGTACACACAAAACACATACGCATTTCCACATACACACACACACACACGTCTTCTGATGATTTATGATGACGGATCACTTTTCTAGTAATTAATGATAAATGAGCGTTTGATACGCGTTCTGAAATTATAAAAAAAGAACCATATAAGAATCTCATCATCACTCTTTTTTTTGTGTACCAAAAGGCCGGTACACTTACCGATCGTTATTATCGTATCCGTTTATGTTTTGGAACGCTTTTATTGCTCGGTTTTTATTGCGAGATAAAATTAATGGCAAATTTCACTAAGTGATCGATCTTTTGTTCGATTGTTGCAGGTAAGAGAGTCGACTTGTTCCAATAGTAAAATTTTACTAAAGCAAATCGTGACACGGTGAGTCAAAATGGAAAACCTTTTGCGCGAACGCCAGTGATATCGTAGATTTAATCGACATCTCCGACAATAAAATATGATCGTTCGTTCGGTTTAAAAATTACACTAGAAATTAATAAATTATTAAAATCAATCGAATCGTGATCGTATAGTAACTTTTCCATTTTGCTTTGTGCAGTTGCTTTGGCACACTCGTGATTTATATTTGTTTTTGAAAGTATGATTGCACATATACTGCTCGACACTCTTATATGCTGTAAAATTTATAAATGTAATAATATTACTTGTAAGGTTGTAAGTAAAGATTAAATTCGTAAAAAATAACATCGAATGCAAACTATGCGCCGATTTCAAAACTGTCGTCGTTAATGTTTGTAAATTCAATGGAAAACTTTACATAAAGTACTAACATATAATCGGAAAACTTGGCTTTGTATTGCGCAATATTTCATTTACGCTGTAACAACACCTTTTTGGAAAACTTTCACTAATTATAGTCATACTCTGAATGGTAAAATGCGTACTTGAGTTTGTAAATCGATTTTACCACTATTTTCGTATCAAAGATCAAACATTTCTATTTTGTTACAGCAATTATTTACAATATGCAATAAACCATTTTGAGGTACATATTTGAGACTGTTTTTTTTGACAGATATATTAATCATTTCTTAAAAAATTCTTCAGAATTCCTTTGAAACAATATTATCATAGCACGAATATGAACTGCTTGTAGATTTAAGATTAAGAAAACATTCAGTTTACAGTTCCGATGAAAATGTGTATGGGAATATTAATATATACGGTATTTTTCAATGATTTTATATTTATAGTTCAAGTTCTAATCCAAAAATAAACTTTTAATTGCTTTCAAATTGAATCAATACGTTTTTAATGAACGTGTGTCACGTTACTATTGTTGACCATCGTCGTTATTGATTATTTTACAAGACAAAAATACCCAAAGTTACTTATATGTACCTACATCCTATTACAATCGTACATGTTCAGGTGAATTGTTGAGTGAACATTTTCGAAAATTATATCGCATCTTCGTTGTAGTATCTGGTCTTGACTGCAGTCCATGCAACAGATGGATGCTAATGCACTCGCGTGTCTAAAAATCTTGCCAAGCGGATAACTTTGAACTTGGCATTTGTACGACCGTAATAGATCTGTCGATTGCGTGTCATTTGCATGCACATAATTTAAATTGTATCGGCCTGGGTTTTGCATTAAATTTGTAAACAACTAAAAATACACGAATTCGATGACTAACAATAACAATAGAGCAAATATGTGAGCCGTATAGATAAATTTGTAATATCGCAAAGTCACTATGGGAGATTATCTGATAATATGGATATCGATTCCTATTATCATTTTTTTGCGTCACTGTAGACTCTTTCGCATATTTCAACGCTCGTGTTTATGTTTTGGATTGTGTTGCATTCAGTTGGAGCTTTATTTTCGGCGTTGTTCGCTCCTATTCACAATTAGCGATGATGGTGTGATGATTCCGCGTTCATCCCAGAGTCAGTCGTTCCAGTCTGGATTTCTATGCATTTCTCGTTTTCTGGATGCACTCTGCATATATCCTACGTGCATAATGCCTCGATGCAGGAATAGCCCGCGGCCGCATACCGCGTATTCTTAGATCGCGGTATTTAAACTCTCCCGCCATCATATGATTCACGCGGCCAACGGCTCTCAAACAGTGGGGAACCCCTCACCATTGAACCGCGTGTGATGTGTAAGAAATCCCTCTTGTATCCATTGACTAGTCAGCTGTATAGCATTGGACTATTGAGCGAATTGATTCCTCCTATGCGGTCGAAAGATTTTCTTGACGGTTTTCGACTGTTGTTATCGTCCTTGGCAAGATCACCTTCTGTTGGAATTTTCCACAAAATTCAACCTACTTATGACACACGGTAAAATATTTAAGAGGCTACGCTAGATTTATAAATACATACATAAAATAGTGTCAATAGTTACAATTGAATTCGCAATAAATGATAGGTAGGTATACTATACTCTAGAGACTGGAATGAAACTAGGATAGAGCGCTTTTGGAAGAATGAACATACATAGTTCTTAAATCCAACATCCCGCTATGCTTAAAAATTAAGGCATACGACCAATGCGTACTGCCAGTTACGACGTATGGATGTGAAACGTGGATGTTGAATTCAAGAATTTTACGCAAGATTCAGTGCACACAGAGAAGCATGGAAAGATGTATGCTTGGTAAAACAAGAAGAAATCGCAACAGGAATACATGGGTAAGAAAAGCTTCGGATGTTCCTTAAGTTGGATAGAGTATATAAGTTTACTAAAGTTACTTGTACAATTCATTGAAACCGATAGTTTTGAGTGAAATTAAAACCGCCATTTCGACATTATAATTATTGTATTGTGAAATGGTGCTAAAAAGTATGTAATCCTTACAACTAGTTTTATCAAATCGGGCTAATTACTGCAGACTTTTTGCAGTAATTGCATATTTCGTATTCTTTAAGAAATTGTGCGGTTGCAACGTTTGTAAGCGCAACACTCTTGTCTTTGTAGAAATAGTCTAGTTTCTAGTGCAAATGTTAGTTTTATTAAAATTTTTCATAATCATCGTCATTTTTAGCCGTTCACCATCCACTGCTGGATGAAGGCTTCTCCAATCCTATTCCATTCCTGTTTATCTTGAGCAATCTGCATCCACTCAATTCATCAGCCCATCGTCCACTCGGTCTACCTCATTTTCTTTCACATCCTCTCGGATAACATTCCAGTATTTCTTGCGTCCATCTTCCATCCATTCTTCTCGCCATGTGTCCAGCCCACTGCCAATTCAACTTTTTCACACATTCCACTGTATCTGCTACTTTGGTCGTACTTCTTACCCATGTATTCCTCTTACGAACTCTTCTTGTTATACCAAGCATACATCTTTCCATGCTTATCTGTGTGCACTGGGTTTTACGTAACATATTGAATGCTAGATTAAGCTTGTATAGTTGTATCAAACAATATTGTTTTATCTCAAAATTGATAATCGTGGAATTAGGACAGTTGAATTTCACCAATTTTATAATTGGATTTATATGGTTTGAATAAGACTTTTGCATCACTTCATTCTTTACAATCATTCTCAATAGTTACACGTGAGACTTTTAAATTAAAATTTACATTTTCGTTTTATTCATTCGTTTGGGGAACACCACACTAAAGTTTAACCAACACTGAACCGCAAACTTACCCCATCTCTTTCTCACACAACGCTATAACATGAAGAGTGAATGCAACAGCAGACGCCTCATAGGAAAACTCGAATAGCTTCCATCTCTTTTACACACACTTCGATTCAGACGCGAGCGAATGAAACACAAGATAAAACATTGAGTTGTTCCTAGTGTTGCTTTTCATACGACCGGCAGTTTGGCATATGCCGGCTCGCGGTATACTCGTCCATTGTGTTATCGTATCGTTTACACATAAATAACTTTTTCGCAAAAGTATGAATTAAATTTTTATTTATATTTAACGTGCGTCACTGGCGATTGCGATTTACCCGAAATCACGGCGAATCAGTGGCGTCCTTTGTGATTTTTTAAAATTATTATTTATTATTTATTGTTGCTTAATTCGGTTACCTTGACAGGTAGCATACGTGCGATTCATACAATTGATTATTTCTATTATTATTCGTCACGATTGCGTATCTTGTTGTAAAATTTTATATTGTGCCGATTGTATTCGCAAAAAGTGGTACGTACGTGTGTGGTGGTAGTTTCACGTCTGAAGAAAAAAGAAAATCATCATCGTCGTCGTCATCTCGCTCGAGTCAATCTGAAGAATGTTCCGTTATACAGCAACGATTCGAGCGCGCACACTTTTAGCAATTCTAATGCACTTTCAGCTCGAATTCGTCGAATTTCGACATACTTTTATAAAAATGCTCGGGGTTTTTTTTCGGTCGGAAAATAAAATACATCAATCATAAGGTTTTCCTATGAATTTTTGTGACACGTCGTTTATCAATCAATTCCGATCCTCCTCCCCCCCCCCCCCCCTCTTCTCTATTATAATGCACTTTTAGTGTCATTTTCGTTTCTTATTTTGATTGTGTGATTTATCGTCTCTTATCATGGTATAAATTTAAATCGGTTAAATGTCGGAGAAGTCATTCGGCTTTGTCGTTGTCCTCTTATGATTAATGCACGCTTACGCGAATCAAATTGGAAGTCAAATTTAATCATACGCACAGTCTCCTGCCTCCTGGGCAAATTATTCTACTTCTCATCTCAATCCCCTCTTCAAGATTGTTTGTGTTGTTCGTCAAAATCTCTCACCCTGATTCGTTTTATCATATTTCACTTGCATTCACCCTCTTTTCCTTTCGCCATCTATCTCTTTCAACGGCATTTCACCCCAGAATTATAAATGCCATATTTTCCACTGTGTCTTCCTCTGTACTTGCTCATTTTCTTTCAATGTTAATTTTGCACTGTTTATAATTTACATATATGCGTGTACTCTATGTATACCTTCGTCATCTATGTTTGTAAGTCTTCCTCGATACTTTCCATATTTCCTTTACATGCTAATTTTGTAGTTTGAGTATTTTCTCTTATTGGTATTACTTTTTGACTTGAATTCATAGCCTACTTTTTTAAGTCTTCCCCTGTACGTATTCCATTTCCTTTGGATGTCAATTTTGTAGTTTGCGAGTTTGTGGGTGTTTCCTCTGATTGCTTTAGCTGTTTACGATATTTTTATGTCGTCTGGCACTCACTATTCACTCGCACGTCTGGAGTATTTCCAGGAATGCTTTCCCAAAATGTTGATCCTGTAAATCTTCGCTGTTTGTGCCCTTGCTTGACCCTCGTCTGGCTCCGCCTAAATCAGCCACTCGGATGTTCGTTGGCTGGTTTCTCTCTCTCTGCCCCATCTTTTTGCTTTGCGTTGTTGCAGTTTCGTTCATCTTGGTCCCTCTTCTCGCCATCCCTCTCTTTTTGCCTCAGCAGGAGTGTTCCTTGCTTCGTGCATGGCCCTCTACGTTCCTCGCTGAATATTTATCCTTGAATTATTAATGCTGAATTTTAAAAGGCTCTCTCTTGTTGTTCGTTCTCGGCCTCGTCCCATTATACATTATTCAATTTCAGCCACTTAAGCGCGCGTGTCTCTTCGTCACTCCTATTTTCCCCGATCCGAAAGTGTACAAATACACTTCTAACCGCGACAAATTGAACACACATTCAGTAAAATCGCATCAGACTAACTGACGATTACTTATTATTTAGTCACACTCTGGACTTTATCGACATAGTGTGCATAATGCGTACATCCGCTATCGACAGTTGTTCGAACTGCCCCCCATTTTAGTGCGAATCTTATCTCGGACGTTAAATTACAACTCGACACAGAGACCGTTATTGTGTTTAATTTTAACCTGAAGGTTTTTACTTACCTGCAGAATATCGATTGGTGTCGTAAGCTAGTAAGGAAGACCAAACCCCAGGTAGAAACGTATGTACTGACGTAAGTGGGTGCTTCATTTATCCCTTGAGTCGGTTTACCTGTTACTAAAATATTTAAGGTAACACTGCTTTGTTCCCCAGCATTTCGATTGTGTTCATAATTTATTGTACTACTGCCACCGTAGACTAGATTAGAATTTAGAAATTAATACTCTCACTTTTAATCGAATGCACTCTGAACTGTATTTAAATAAGCATTGATTATTATTATACTGTAAATTTTGAAAATTTGACGTCACTGACTGTCTGTTTTGATATAAATAGATTTTCATCACTTTTTATTGGATTCAATTTAGTGTTGGAATACAAAAACGATTGTTAAATTAATATATTTCACATACTGTTTACCTTTCTCTTTTATGGCCCGGACTATGTAGATCCGCTGTTAACCTTTTTGATCTATTATTACATAAAATTATCTTTGTTTTCGCAAAATATCGTAAAATCCAATAGTATATTTGCAGTGCATTTTATCTTAGAAAGTTTTTAACGGTAGCTTTTCACGCTTTTCACTCTGCGTCTGATATAAATATTATAATTGTCGGTTTAGAGTGCGAAATTTTCACGATGCTACGATGTAATAGCATGTAACATAGGTAATAATTTGCGTTTCTTCCTTTTCGCTTTCGTCGACTTGTTTATTAATTATCGGAACGTTCGCTAACCGTGAAAAATATGTTTTAATTGAAATAATCGTCAGTCAGTTGTACGTATATAAATTTTTTTTCGACATACGAAAGCGCATTGAACTCGCTCGTTCAATTTACATAATTCCTCTCACTACCAGTGTGCCACCATACCAATCTAAAAGTATATTTCTAATTTTACCAATTACGAACGATGAATTTGAACGTTTTGATTATGAGTGACGGCTTCGGTTTTACCGGCTTTTTTCGCCCTTTGTTATGGCAGGAAGTGGAAATTTTGTTGCATGTGCAGCAGGACTGCATTGTCTTCATATTTTGACAGGTTTTTTTTATTAGATTGAACTACAATTTTCATCGAAAAACTATACTTAACTGGTAGGTTACTACGTATTAAATTTTATGAGTCATAATATACTAACATGTCATATAAATAAAATTGACTGTGGGTGGCTTGCTGTGTGGGTAAAAGTAAACGCTATAAATCTAAAATTAATAAGCTTAGATTTGTCAAAAGTCTACACCTCGGCGTAATTTTTTTTTTTGAGTATAATATATTCACTATTGACTTTCATCATAGAGTAAATAACCTCGATTGTGTTTTATTCAGAAACAGCAAATAAGTAACCTTAGTTAAAAATGCAGTCCTAAGCCTTTTGTGGAAACGCTGAAAATTATTGTGTTTACAGAGACCGCTATCTCCTTCCATGCAATATATTCGGGGTACTAAATTTTAGTACTTATTATGAAGTGACTAAAAAAACGTTCACTCGTGGCAATTGTTTTAATTGGCGAACAAAAATACCAACACTTTTTATTGTTGTTAATGAGAGAAAATTGTGTACATGCGAATATGCAAATTATTCTGTTCTTATACGTTTATTACTAGACCTTTTTAATCGGTACAAATACTTAATTACATTTTTTTACTGTGCATTGTTTTGGCTTTGCCTTATTTGCGGATCGAAGTGATAGAAACTCCGGATTTCCAGTTCAAAGTTTTAATGGCATCCGACACGTTTTTAATCGCTTTTCCGTTTGTCAATGACTGTTTTTAAATGCGTTGTGATTAATTTTGTATAATTTGCGTTCAAGTTAACTCGCTCGTGTTGAAACAATCATACGGGGAGAGTGTATTTATTCTGTGTGCAAAAAAAAAAATAATCAAGTTGTATTCAAGTGAGTGAAAATTATTATGGTACAAGTTCGTGTGAATAAACACATGCTCTCGACATTTTTGTGAGGGGAGTTTTTCTATTCAGTATTTTTATATACATACGTATATCTACACATGTGCCTCCGTATTCCATTTTGGGTAAAATTAGAAAGAATTGTAGTCGTTTTCGCCGAGAGTTGTACGACTGCGATCTCTGCTGCTGGAATCTTCTCCGCTCATCGATACATATCTTGAGGTGAGTTTTGAATTTTGGCCGTTATTATATCGCTCGTGTATACAAAATCCTCGCGTAAATGTTTACTTAACCTTATCTGTTATTGAAATTGATGATTTATCGATGTTTGCATAAGTAAATGTAGCGATAACCGCACGTTCATATTGAAGTGTCAGTGAAAAGGATATGTCGTAAATGGAATGCTTTATGAACATATCACTTTTGGGAGTTAATAAGGTATAGGCGGTGTTTGTCAGACTCGCCCAATTTGTATTTGTGTATACATACATATGTAGTTTGTTTATTTAACGAGAGAGTATGTAGTTTTAGTTTGAGTATCCGTTTCTTTCTTAGTGTGCGTGTTAAAAGGGGACAAATTCCAGTGATATCAAATGCATCAATAGCGTGTGGAGTTGGCAGTTTAACTCTTTATGAGTGAGATTAACTTTATCCCTTAACACACGCGGTTAGAAGAAACAGATCAAACTTAAACTCGGGAATCTGACGACGACAGACGGTACATAAGCATTGTACGTTTTACCAAACTCTGGTGTCGATGAGACTTTTAATGGAAAACGAATCTCAAATGATTTTTTTTTATCCATTTCTTTCGAGGAAAGAATGGATCTCGTTAATGTCGTAATTTTCGTATTTCATTACTGTGAAATTTTTGTACAAAATCGTTTTCAATCACTACAGTGAAGTTGTTGATTTTCGTGCATTTCAGAACGAAGCGGATCGTGATGGTGTTTCGATGGGTTTTTTGGCGTAAAAGCCTATCGAATTTCGCTTATGTGCTTTTCACGTTTATTTAAGTTGGGTTTTTCCGCGAAAACCACTAGCTTTTTGTGATTATACAGAATTCACCGTAGCGTTACGAAATTCGTTATCAAAACCAATTCCGTTCGACTTTAATGGATTTCTGCTTTGTATCGATAGTAGATATGTACATATGTATAGTGAGCTTTCGATATGACGTCATTGCAATGCAGAAACTGGCCTTATTTCAGTTAGTTTATTGAGTATTATTTAAATAGAATAAATGTTGAACTTCATTATACATACATATATGTATGTACACACAGGAAATATATTTGAGCTACTGTTTATATTTAGAGCTAAGCAGGGGAATCTTCCAGTGTCGCCTATGTCAACACATGGCACATGAACCAAATCCAACATCAGTGTAAACTCACTTATTCTATTTTATAATTATTTCGCTCTAATCTTCAGTACATTAAAATGAGTACGTTTGTTAAAAATACATTCAATCAAGGCTTCTTTACTGTATAAATCCAAATTAATTTTATACTCTTGGCTAAAATTTGCGAACGTTCAATGTGTCGTCACCGCTAGTTTTCTCGTGTCCCCAAAAAAAATTTCCCAACGCGAAATCTCCTTTTTATTTATAGTGCTTACATCACCATCTTGTGACCTGTTTTTTTTTTGTTCATTTGTGCTATCTATAATCTTTTTTTTTTTGGTTCATTCTCCCAGGTCTTTCGCCTCTCCTGTGTGAGGTCGTATTTAACGAACTATCTTTTTTTGCGACTGTAACGACCGTTTTCAACCTGGCGCGTGATGATCTCATTGTAACCGTCATCGTCATCGTCGGCGTATAATCGCTGTGTTGCGTTCAATATCATTCAATAATAAAACCGTGGAATCATATAACTGATCCCAAAGTATGATCAAGATTATAAAAATTAATTGAAAACGTATCGGGTCACATCGTAAGATCGTTTTCAATACGCGCATATCGTTGTTTGACCGTTTACTATACACAATCGTATGTACCACTGCGTCTTGGGATTATTTATTAAACTACATAGACGCGATAAAGTATAGAAAGTTATTACAACACAAATAAAAATACACAGATAAAACAATATGTATTTACATTGTACATATTGTAAAGTTAAGGCTTCTATGACATTAGTAAAATTATAGGCAATGAACTTATTCACTTAAGATACGCACGTTTTACAATTTCCTTACTCGTTCGTTTTAGTCGTTAGAGGAAATGTCACATTTGCCATTTAACTACATTTACATTTTCTAGTAGACTCAATGAACCCATTTAAGAATTCATTACGTGGTTCTATACAAAGTCTTTGACTAAACTAAAATAAGTTTGATGTTTCAACCGTTGAAATAGTTTTTATTGGAATCGGATGTGGTTTTCACCGCATCCGACATGGACCATAGTTTTGATTCAGAATTCGATTCGACGATGTCACATCCTTCGTTCGATTTGACCCCTTTTCGCCTCGCGTTCTATATATTCCCCATTGCTATTTTAAACCGAGAGAGCAAGCGGTATCTAAAAAGAACTAAGTGTCCCAAAATTTACGAGTCTCGAACGCCATTGGGACGTTTCCAAAGCTTCGTCGCGTTTATGGAAGACGTGTGACTTCCGACAACGTGGCTTTTTTATATTATTTTTTTGTTGTCGTCCATTGTGATGCTCTCGGTCGTGACCGGACAAATCTTTCGAGACCATATGTTCGATAATTCCAAAGAGCTCGCGCTCTTTTGCGTGATTGAAGAGTCTCGGACGAGCTCGCACTTTATCTCGTGCAAAAAATCTAAATTTTTCGTCGAATCGTTTTGCTCCTCGGCGACCATCTGATCCGATGACTGAAGTACAATTGTGACAAGACGTTGGAGTCGTTGACGTATGTAAAGAGGAAATGCAATTTTTTTGACAAGCGTTTACTGTAGTTTCCTTTGGACCGGTGCGGTGGGTTAAAAAATTCCAGCACCATATGGTCGATGTAGCCGTGGCTGATGATGATAGCGATAATGTCAAGAGTCTTCAGAATTCTAAGTGAAATTTGTAATTTGATTTATATTAATCGCTAGACGCGTTGCTTACCATTTTTTTGCTCGAAGTCTAGAATAAAATAGTGGCGATGAACTTCTGTAGCATTTTTACTCTCAAGGGAATTTTTTGTGGCATTGCGAGATTGTGTTTGTAGAAGTTGGCAAAGACTTGTGAGATTATCTCTGAAGTTGTAACGCTCTATCTCTGAGGAAATATGCCCGGAATTTAATGAAAATTCCCCTCTTAACATTTTGTCTATTATATATTTTTCTATATTATAATATTTATGTGATCATTTCAAGGCAAACACACACTAAAGCAATTCAACTTTTTATAATATATATATGTATATATATATATATATATATATATATGTATACATATGTATGTATGTACATATGTATGTATGTATGTAGAGCTTGTACAAAACTTTTTGGAATTTTAGGAAGTATCATTTTGGTGTCCGTTTGCTCCAGTATTTCAGTAATAAATGGAACACTTCTACATACATACATGTGCTTCCGGGGCAAACGGACACTTCACACAACTAGAACAAAAACCTATTGTGATCACAATAAGCTACAAACGTTCATCGCATGTCCTAGTTAGAATATTTTAACCGCTTACTTTATAGTACCCTCATCTCCACGATTTATAACATTATACATCCCTATTTTTTATTGCACCCACACTATGTATGTATATATTTTAACACGTTGATTGCACGGCTAATTTATCGTTATGACTATAATAATTCAACATTGTCTCGAATTATAGCCATTAAAATTAATTAAACACTCTTACAAACACACGAGCGTTCACAGCGCACATATTATTATCCTCTGTAAGGACATAACCAGTTTTTTGTGTTCTTTGCGCTGCTGCGTTCATAAAATATTCCATATTCAATTCTTCACTGGCGTGTTCTAACTTTACGGTTTAATAATAAATTGTTAAACTGTTTAACTTCTCGAACGTACGTGCGTGTATGCATCCTCGACGGCGCATTGTTTCCCGAGGCTGCATCGCGTTCTTCCTACTGCATTTTATGCACTTAAACGATTCCTTTTTATATTCGTCCGCCTCTATTTTATGTATTTATGGGGATACAGGACCCCCCGACGGGTTTCGGGACGTCTGAGAATCCTTTCTTACCAGCATTAAAATTATCTTTATACGCCCCGCGATAATTCAAAGTTACGCCTTCCCAGATAAACGACTCTAGTAGTCTATAATGGGGAGGTGAAGTCGTTAAAGAGAACTGAATCTTTTTGGCTATTGTATTTTTATAAGCCTGCGTGTAATTATAAACAAACTCTTTGTATAAAAGTTGTCAGTTAGTAGGTAGGCACTGATTTATATAATTTCGAAAGTCCTTTGTAAATATTTATGATTGTGAATAAGCGTTTTGTCAACCCTTTTTTTTTAATCATTACACTCCCACATATCTATTTGATGGGGGCGCTAGTTTCGCCAATATTACGCGTGTGTGTAAATTTTATAGGAAATTTTACGACTGGGTCATCACACTCGTAATTACCTACATTGAATAGTACTTACATAGTACGCGTGGGAAATTTGACTTTATATCCTCAAAGACAAAGTTTGATGAACTGAAAATTATATTTTTTTGCTTGCTAATATTGCTACTTTGAAATTTAATTAAAATACACAGGGAAAAGTGGTTTGATCGATGAAAAAACAGTATTGCAAGTAAGGCAGGTTTACATCAACTTGCTTATCTAGTCGTCTAGTTTCAAGATTAATCTCTTTCTGTAAGTAAATTAACCTTTAGATATCTATAAATGATTTTTCTTAGCTTCACCTGCTTCTTTATAACTGAATACGACGTTCATTGAATGCACTTTTTTTGTCTCAAGTAACTTCTTGGGTCATTACGAACGCTTCTGTCATTACATTACATTACGTACGCTCAGTTTTCCACGACTTCATTACTAATTCTAAATTGACGTAATGGCCGACCTATTACAACCGTAAGCTACTTTTATTTCTGTTTCTTTTTTTTTTTGCGATCCTCGTAAGTGGATAATTAGCGATTCCGACTCAAACCTAACGATGCCCGCTTATTGATTTTTTTTTTATAATTTTATTATTCATACAATTTCAATGAACGTTTGCTATGAACTATTTCAAGAATCTTTAGTCGTATAACAAAACTTAATCTATGACTATTGGGAACCTTTTTTAGTTAAAAAAAAACATTAAAGTGGAACCAATTAAAAGATCCTCACCTTTTTTAATGAAGTATAATTGTAAGAAGCTCTGCCCCCAATTGCAAAAACAATATACATATTTTTCTTTTCGTTATAGGTACATGGGTATTATACAGCTTAGTTTGAATTTATTTCACATTTCTTATCGAATCGCCTGTTGTCGTTAATAACTATTTTATGCTGTCGTTGAGACAATATTTACAACACCGTTGATGCAACAAAGGCGTAAAATCACTTGAATACAACATAAATCAATTTTATATGCAGTTATGGTGTCCATCAAAATTTTATTGCTCGAAAATTTGCTAATACAGTAGTACCAGTTTTTTGTTGAGTTTTAATAGACAATATCAGTTATAATCTACCTATAGCTTCTCTTATTATATATTTTTTTATAACTATGAAAAAATGTGCCACATTCATCATACAAGTCTCAAGCCCATTATGTCAGTGACTTGTGTACAATTTGATGATAATACGATACGCGTATCATTTCCTTTGATCCTACATAGAAAGGCACGTCTTGTATATTGTATATAGCGAATTTTATCGATCGCCTGTCGAGATTCCCTATCGATACTTTTTCACTCACGTTCGGCAAGTACGCACGTTCTGCAAATTTTCTCCAATGTACTAAATCGCAATAGCTGCGGGGTCACACACCGACACAAGAAAGTTTACCGGGAACTGTGCGATTTATCTCGAAGGCTGTTTCTGCAACAATAGCAGTAGGTACATGGAAGGAAATCAAAAGTTTGCTCACGTAACAATGTAAAAGGGCATGCAAATTCCACTCACTGCCTGTTACTGTATCTACTAATGTTTATTCGTTTCTTTGTTTGTGTTTGTGTTCTGCTTTGGATCAATTTAGAATTGTGATAGCTCAACGATTAGAGTGCTAGTAGTCTCGTGAGCGAAGGTCGGGGGTTCGATTCCCGTATGTAGGAATTATTTTCTCGACTGTTTTCAATCTAAAATATCGTCATTGGCAAGATTTGAACATTTCTAAATCCAGGTCAGCCGTCTCCCGTTTTAATTCGCCAATTTTTATTTTAACTTAGCTAGGAGGTTCCACAAATATTGGCACCATCCGGAATAATTGTCAAATCATAGTCTGTTCCTTTTCTACCATCCTCCCCCGCTCAAGGCAATTGAAGATCACTGGAGAGTATACTTCTCTAATTATTTCACAATGACAGACGGTGAAACGTTTGTCAAATAGTAAAGAGGCAACGCTCGATGTAAAGTACGCCACCTTCAGAAGATACCCTGAAGCAAGTGAAGATCACCAATGGCCAGTTTATTGTGGATCAACAGCGGAAAGGGAAGCCTAGCAAAACGGTCTCATGATATAAACCTTGTCTCGTCAGGCGATATTATTATGGGTTCTCGCCTCGGAAATGTTATAGATGCTGCCATCAAAACTGGTAGTTAAACGGAGACGTCTCCTTCGCTTTTCCACCTTTGTAAGCTACCATAGAATTTATAGTTACTTCTTACTCCCCACTCCCATTACAGGCCATTACTAAAGTTGCAGTATCATCGCTGCGATACGCAGTTATCCAATTTGCTACGAAGACCACCTTCCGAAACTCGTCAATCATAATTTTCGTACGCAAACTAAACTTACGTATGTACTTTTTTTTTACTCCACTCCACAATATGCTACAAACTGTGTGCTTCTTGAAATACGGTTCATTTTATTGTGCATCGTGCCATTTTACAGTTCGAAGTGTGTCTTGGCCAAGTGAATCTGTACAATGTTTGGTTGAATTTTTGAAGACGGGAAGTTGTGTAATTCATCAATTAAGATGCGGATCCTTTCATCGATGATTTTTTTTATGACGTGCATAGTATTGATGAATGGTTTATGATAATTTTGCTGCGCCCGCATCCTGCATTTAATTTTTAATAGAAACGCCATGCATCAAAGTTCGTTTCAATAGATTCGACAGTGCACTTGAAACACTTGTGTTGGAATCAAAAGTTCACTGGAACAGAAGTAGCTATTTAGATAGTTAATCAGTAATAAACTAGGTGCTTAAAATTCAATTCGAAAGATTATAAAATAAATAAAAAAACTAGTTGCAAGTTAGGATACGAACGTGTCGGAGTGGTTTGACGAGGCAAACTGCGAGTAACGAGTTTGAGCGCGTGTCTTTAGCGGCGGTGTTCACACGTGGACTTCAATATAAAGGTTCACTTACGCTCCTCGCACTGTAGCTTGGTGCATTACAATGTCGTTCGTTTTTATCTTGCGAGCTTGCTTCACTGCTAAACAATACAACAATACATGCATTTTACATCGAGTGACAGTTCAGTGTGAGAGAAACGGGGAGCATGTCTCGAATTCCTCGCACCAAGCTATAGTGCGCCAACTAGTTATACTTAATGGTCTGTCCGTCAGGAACGCTCGTTACACTTGTTTTTTGCTTTCATTGAAAATTTAATTGTTATTATTTAGTTATTTCACTACAGAGGAGAAGGGGTGTGTGGTGGAGGCGAATCTCCTGGGATCAAGGCTATTTAGTTATCCACTTACATATATGTACGTCAATAACTAGCCGGTTTGCCACCATGTGCCCTGATTTGTACAATAACAGTACAGCCCACAGCTTGTTTGACAGTACGTGAAACAATTGTATAGTGTACCGTTGATTAAATGGGATGTATCGTCATAAAATCACGTTGACGACTCGAATCAGCTTTGATTGATAGCGGAATGTTGCCAACATACCGCTATAAAAAAATTTACTTTACCCATACTTTTTACTTTTTCATGATTTTTTGAAAATGTCCGTGTGCCTTTGCGTTGGGCGGATGTGTACAGAATCGCTTTAACTCAAAAACCGTTTTTCCTATTACACTGAAACATTTTTTTTATGTTGGTTATTCTAGCGTGACTCAACGACCCAGGCAGGCAAGCAGACTCTTATGCCATATACATATGTACATAGTAATAGACACCACTTGATCGATATTATATTCATGGGGAACATTCTCGTATTTTTGAATGAATGAACCGTTTGTCGTCAAAAGTATACGTCTTATCTTGTAAATAAACCGCAACCGGTTAACCACAATTCCACCATAGTATAAATTGGCGACGACGAAAAACGCTTGGAAGTGTCTATTTTTCGCCATGACATCACTAATCTAGACCTTGACCCGAGCTTCGTCTATTTTGATAGTTGCCTGTTGTGTTCTTGTCTGTATTTTCGACAAACCGGAAGTGTGGCGACATTCACAGGACTCTTCATAGCAACACGTGTACCTGTCATCTTTACGTTGTCCTTCCGTTTCACGGGCTCGTGTGACTCAACTTCAAATTTCCTGTTTGCGACACACTCAGATAACGACAGTATAATTACACAAATTATTCACGTAACATCTTCAACGTACAAGTGCTACTTCTGGTCAAGGACACTACACCACACATAAATCCGCCAAATTTAAACAAAGGCATTGCACTTTATTTTCACATATAATGCGGCCGTCTTGTAGTACAGCCACTTATGTTTTATTGAGTTGATTTTCTTATCTCGATGTACATACATACATACATATTATTGTTCTCCTTTGCGTTCACCGCTCGGTATCTCACATCCAGATCTTATCTGCGTCGGTCGAATTCGCACTTTTCTATTTTAGCTCGAATTTGTCAGATCGAATCGACGACGTTTCAATTGGTGTTTATTTTTATTATTTGCCTTTAATCTATTTTTATGTTTTCGTTTTGATTCCGGTTTTTCTTGTTGCGCCGCTTCTCTTTCTTTGCTTCCGACGTGAGATCATTATCGCCAGATGTATCGATTCAATTTGTCGTTAAACATTACGCGGTCTATCTAAACCGCCTGTCATGCAATACTTATTTTAGAAAGTCGTCATTATTATAATTTGCATCTGTTAAAAAGACATATTCTTCATTGTCGATACGTCAATAGCCTATGTAAAGAGTTTTAGGGGGCGTGACTCCATGAGAAAAATTAGCTAGAGCGTTGAAGCTACTCGGAAAACGTTTACGTTTTGATTCTATTGCTGCTTAATTGGATTTTTATGCAAATCAAAAGTGTTGTACATGAAACGCACGCGTCCTCTATGATTCACATATACGAATTTAAACTGAACGACCTCTTTTTCAAGGAAAATTTCAATATATCGTCGACCCTCTGGGTTTTTAGCATAAAAGGGGTCGTCG
Source organism: Parapsyche elsis (assembly GCA_022651745.1). Taxonomy (NCBI): domain Eukaryota; kingdom Metazoa; phylum Arthropoda; class Insecta; order Trichoptera; family Hydropsychidae; genus Parapsyche; species Parapsyche elsis. The sequence goes on along the minus strand of JAGVSN010000077.1, from coordinate 399,512 downwards.
AATTTGAATATATGTTGCACGCCCTACTCCCTATACCTCATTTTAGTCTTGAATCTTCGTCGAAATTGAATTGAGCTTCTAATTTGGCAACCTTTTGGGTCTGTGACTCTTCGTTATTGGGTTAGGTAGCAACACACCGAATCTAGTTCACTTTTGTGTTTGCTCCTCCGGTCCTTTTGGGCTCCATACCCTCCAGAGATTGGTCCTATCGAGCCGACGAGTGATGCGGGTGGGAAACTAAAGGCACCATATGCTACGAACGTTTATTCAATATAAACAACGCCAGCTCTCTTCGGTCGTTCGTTCGTTCTTATTTCATCAACTCTCTTCTTCTCTTTAAAGCTTTTTGCGTTTTTATTTTTAATGTTTGTTTCGATTCGCCGAGTCGTGCCGCTCTTTGTATGATCCATCTTCGAAGAGCCGACCTCGTGGTTCTTTCATCGCATCGACCAAATAAAACAATCTTATATATACATACATATGTAGGTATATAAGCTCGTTCAAGATGCTTCTTTCATGTATATCTCCTCTGCTACTAGGTACGTGTGCGGCTTATTTATTATTGTACGTATACAGAAAGCTTTAATTTTATATGAAGTTTTGCTCGGTTGTGCATCGCAGCAGATTTATGAACTGTACCGCGCTGTATTTTTGCCTTATCTGACGTTTTTCAGCAAACTCTCGCCATTGTTTACTTTTTTGCAGTATCTGCCTCTGTTTGATAATGCATACACAAAACAATAAAAGCCTTGATTGATGAGTTTAATTCAGCCTTGGTATTTGTTTTAACTATCTATAATAGTATTCGACCATGTTAACTTTTAACAATAAACTAGCAGAATCAGCGAAAGATACGACAAATTATAATTTTATTGCTTTTTAACTTACAATTAGCCTTGTGTCATACATTGACCTTGTTTAGTACATACAAGATTGCATATGTATCATCGTTGAAATTCGGAATTGGTTAGTTGAGCAAAGCAGTGACATCACTTTTATGGTTTAAACGCTGTAAGATAAGGGACTTATGAGTGTTGCGCAATTTCCATGTCAATATTACTCTGTTCGCTTGTAAATTGTAGTAAAATTTTTATGCTATTGCAAAATATGAACGTTTTGTTTTAAAAAAAATGTATGCGTATGTACGTTTTGTTCAGTGGCGTGCGTCGAACGATGCATTCTACAAGGCCGCCCCAGGCGCTTCGAAATTGTGTCTCGTGTGATATCTATGTATTAATTCTTATTATAGTTTTTATTTTTTATTTTGCTTGCCTTCACGGTCTACTTGTTGCCAATTCGAAATCTATAAATTGAATTAATGCGATTTTAATTCAAGGCAAATTTAATATTGTAACAAAACATTCGTACAGATTGAAGGAAATGTGTATTTGTATCAAACTTTTATTGAAGTAAGTACTTGCCGTTGCCCTGGTGCAAATAATTATACTTTTTCAATAAGTATTTAATAAGGTGATATAATATACATAGTCATAAACTCATAATACTCGGGGTAAGAATAAGTTAATAGCTAAGAATTTAAAATTAAGTATCTTGTACAGGGACATTGTTGAACACCATGGACTGCCAGAGGTCTTAGAAATATAAACAAAATTGATTGATTTCTGGCTACCTTAAAACAACACCTCTGTACAAGTGCTAATAGATAATTAAGTTTATTTTGTAATTTTAGCTTAAGTTACTTTTTTGTTTGTAATTAGCTTCTTAAGCTATTTTAATCAAATAAGCAATAGTCAATCTGTTTCGAATGTCATTAGCTGAAGTCATGAAAACCAAACTTTGCATAGTACCTCATTGAAGTACCCTAGAATCAAAACTTACTTTCCAATTTGAGAATGTATAAAGAACAAACCTACAGACTACCAAGAATACTAAGAATATAACAATTTGCAAAAACAATATATTATTCAACCGATAAATGAGCATAGGAGTATAGGATGAACTTATCTAAGAATTAGAACGTCTTAACGTCACCTCTTAATATTTCCACAATAAACTATTCGATATTGAAACTTTGAAGCGAGGTCTTTCCAAGCGCATTTCGATTACATGCCAACATTGTAATGGTACTTTATACCACCGCACAGTGCAGTGGTAAGATACGCGATTCGTTTACCGGCCGTTATTATTCGGCTTTTTTCCTTTTATATCATTTGGTATTTGAACCGTTCACGGCTCACCGGCTCTAATTGTTTCGCGTACGTGTAAAGTCGACTTGCAAAATTAACAAACGTAAAAAACATCGTCTTTTCGATCGATCGGTGACAGCGCACAGTGTTACTTTTTTATTCGCATTCGTATAAAATATTCTCTGAAAATCTATGAACTTTTATCACTGCGTATACCTAGATATGTATGTGTGTGAATACACATCTATCAAAAATGCCTAATGTGCATCGTTGCGTTGAATTTATTACGCAATCGGAAGTGCGCGATTTGAAAGTCGTAACCGTGACTTTCAACAATGGATATGAATGTACAATTTTTGATATTCAAAATTTTCAGTATGAAAACGCATCGTTTGTATTTTTTTTGTGTTACCGTGCGTCTGTTTGCTTAACCGTCTGGAATTCTCGCATAGTCGAGTTTTTCTTCGTTCGAATCAAGGTTGTGAAAATTCACAAATTCGACAAGTCATCATCAGATTTAATATACATACATAGGTATTTGAACGACCCAAGGTTTTATAAGAAAAAAATCAAAATTGAGATTGCCTCTGAAATGCCTCATACTTCTGGTATCATTGCAACGTGCACGTTTACATATAATTTTTTTTTTGATTTTCACAGTTTGGTTCAACGAGTCGTGATACGGTCATAATCGACCACCGTTCGATCAATATTTAATATGCACTTTTTTTGTATAATTTTCTTTTCTTTTTTTGATCGTAACTACCGATTTTTATCGACCGCACGATTTTGTTACGAAACATGTGATTATTGTCTGTTTTAGCGCGTTGTCCCGTCAAATGTGACGGCTAAAAGTATTTATTGTAATAGTGTGATCGATTTTTTTAATGCTACATAGTCAAAGGGTGATGCTAAATTAATCTGATTCTTATTAACTACATTAGCACAAACGATTTTTCAATCAATGTTTTATTTTGACTAGTTTTTTAATGTTTCTTTTTTTGTTTGTTACAGGTAAGATTCCAACTCTTCTACTATGTGACTAAATTATTGGAGCAAACTGGGTAAATGTGTATTTTTTTTTCATTTTAAAGTTTTATCTGAAAGATATTCTCAATCCTTTCAATTACATACCAGTGTATCTCATTTTATATCCCTAATAGCAATATAACTTTCACCAAAGGTAAATCGTAACTTTATAACAAATTGAGTTATTTGTCGTTCTTAAAATCCGCTTTACGTTAACAGTTAATTGGGTATTTGCTTTTTAAATTAAAACGACCCAGATTAAACTTCCTTCAATTTCTATTTTTTTTTTATGAACGATTTGCCAATCCAGCTCCGAGCTAATTATTCGCAATCCACAAATCGAGTTTGTGTAATACACGTTAGATTAGGGGGACAATTGCATCTAATAGAAATTTTGCAATTATAATAATTTAGATTGATGCTACTGATGTTTTTACTCGTGTCGTCGTAACTTATACATATATGAATTCTGACATACATACAAACGTAAAACATTATTATTTATATGGCGAGAAATTCGCAAAACACCAGACGTAGGAAGGAAAACACAACGATAAGTTTACGGAAGTAACTTTTCCGAGCGACACATGTGAATTATGACCGTTGTTTTTCCTCCCAGAATTTTCTTTTTACCTCAACGGACGCGCTATGAGGCGTGATGATACAACTTTGCGGTTTCGGACACGCAATTGCCCATAAAGTGAACGCAATTTATATCGTCTTGCCGAATTCTTACTTATGAACCCACTTGCTCTAGGTACATTATATGTATAAAAAATAGCTACGATCGATTTTGCCATTCGTATAAATACGCGGTCAACGTCCTATTGATGGTCTGAGCCACACAGATTGCACAATAATTGTGGAAAATTGTATAGGCGAGTTTTTACGTTTGCGAGTGCATCGCCCCGTCAAATATGACGGGTGGCATAAAGTTTATTGCGTAGGGATTGTGTTTCGATCGTGAACTCGAACTTCATCCGGCTATTGTGGCCAGAGTTCGTTTGACACACTTCAACCTGTTCTCGTCCAATAAATCTATCCGTTGAGTGGACTCGTCGCGAACGCTGGAGAATCCGAGTTATTTGCACCTCGTGGCATTGGTTAAGGTTGCGCCATATTTGCGCAATTCTCGTTATGGCACCGCAATGGTTGGATCCGTCACCGGGTCGGTTGGTGTTGGAACTGCCGGAACATGAGGCATCCCCCTATATGGTTAATTGTTACGGTTTCTATGGGAAAACTTTGTCGCGTCTTTGGCTCGATTCATCACTTAACACGTCGCGTCTTATCGCTTGTTTTTTTTCCATTGTAAATTTATTGTTATTTGACTCATCGTTGCTTTGATACTGTTGAGTACTACGGGGAATCCAATCCATACAATAACTTGTAACGTTTGCGGTCTTTACGTGAATTGTGGAACAGAGGGTTGGCTAAACGCCCTAATGTTTTATGTTATTGTATGGGTTGGCATCTCTGTAATACTCTGTGGTTTCGAGATGGATTTTACAGCAACGGGCTTTTGATTGATGTAAATTTTTAATGTTGAACTTTTCTTGTGCAGTTGGGTGTTGTGCACTTGGTCGCTAATTTATACAATCGATTCAAAATTTCATCAACAATCTATGTAGTCTTCTGATCAAAGGTGTATGTTGCTTGAAGTTCTTATTGATTTATTTTTTATTTGAAGGAGTTGAGCATCTAAGGATCCAAGCCCAATAACAGGTTAATATAGAAATAATGAATAGGTGTCCATTTTCGGTGGAACCGTTTAACAACTAAGTTAGATAAATTCTATCAGAACTCGGTCGATCTCGATCTAGTAATGTTCATATCTATATTTTCACGTATTTCTATTTGTTGCTAAATAATTATATGAAATTAATATTTGGTGATGAAAAGTTCGAATTCCCTAGATTTGCTAGTGTGTATTGGTTATACTTTTGATCAGTTCAGAATTTATTGTTCACGAGCCAATTGTACATGAGAATACCAATGCAGGTAGATTTTTAGATTAATTTGATCTGGTTAATGTCAAATTTATCAATGCGATTTCTAATTTCTTCTATAATTGAATTGAGCTGTATGTATGTATGTATGTATGTACATACATACATACATACGTAGCTCAATTTAGATATCCGTCTGCTAAATGAGTATCATATGTAGCTCGCAACTTGTGTGTTATAGAAATAGAGATGGTACAAAATAACTCATCGTCAGTATGTACAGATTTCATAATAAGTATGTATGTATGTATGTAGGTACAATAATTTACAAAATAGTACAACAAAGCGTACGCTTTCCAATTTTAATTGACTGCGACATGATTTATCCCTCATATTCATTTGTTTAATGTGTTAATTTACAAGAAAGTTGACCGCAAGTCGATTTTCTTTAGGTGTGTCGCACGACAGCCACACCTTTAATGTACTTCGCGTAAATTTAAACGACACACCCTTCTGCTAAAAACAACAATAGACTTTGTAATTGAAAAATATTGAACGCATCCTGGTTCAGGACTCTATGTAGGGATAAAGTATGCTGCTTCAGTCTGATTTAAGACTATTGGAACAAGTGGTTGTTGGCAAGCGGGCGTGGGCTAACTGTTTGACCAGACATGTCTGCTCGTTAAATGGTCCACACGGAGGCTGGGACACGACCTTATCTCGCGCTTCTCCACTATTCTAATTGGACACTCGTGTGCTTCCTTTTAGACGATATCTGCTAGCTTCGAATGAAGTGAAGGTTCTGCTTAAAATTCTCATCGTGGCCGCTACGAATATTTCAATTCTCGGTTTGATCTTATCAATTCCACGTTCCGAGTATGTATGTAAGTACATATGTGTGCTCAAAACTAATCCTCTTACGTTTTTGATTAATGGTTCCTTCTTTCAATCGTTTATCTCGGTGCCGCGCCGTGTCGCTGTATATTCCCTTGTTATTATGAAATGTTAAAAATCCATCACTGTTGAAATTACCATATGAAAGATATGAATATGTCCAATGTATGCTAATCTACTTATTTTTTTTTGATAATATCTTATTTCTATGTATAAATCACTTGATCCTGTCTTCAGTGCTTTCTTTGGGTATGCGGTTTCATAATTCAAACGACCTGGAAAACTTTTCGGAGGGTGCCTACACAAAAGCTGAATTTACAAAGTTTTAATTGCATTCCGGTTTCGTTTTTCCAATCCCCCTCCTGGAAAAACCTACGTATCCTATTAAAGGAAAAGTCCTTTAAACGTTTCAATCAATAATTTTCCAGTACCCATTTGATTACGCTTTGACGATTTTTGGCCCATTTGTGCTGTTTGTTTTGAAAATTTACTTGGTGCAATCAAATTTTTATTTACGCTTGGTAGATTCGACAGAATGACTTCATTTCCGTTGCGTTTTTATACCACAGTTCATTTATTTTTAATCTATGTAATGAATGACTCACACTAACTATGAGTGTTGCAACTTATACTTCGATATAGGATTCCTTTTTCACCTGTGCTGCCGTTTTTTATTACATATAAAAACTAATCCGCTCAGCCTTCAAAGTAGAACTAAAGCTTTCAAAAATCACACGAGACACCTTTGAAATCCCAAAGATTTATATTACATACGTCAAAGGAAGTTCGCCTCTGTGGGTGATCAATTTTTGAATTAAACCATTCGACTTTTTGCCCCAGGGCTATCTCGCAAATAAAAAGGGTTGACACGCCCTTCACCCCAGTCACTGTCAGTTAGCTAAAAGCCAGCGTGCATTGTGTTGCGTGAATTCATTTCGCCTCGCGACATTTATGGCTTTTGGCAATTCTGCACAAGAATGGGCCATTTAGTCCCTTGTTTCCCGTCGCCATGGCGACAAGCTTCCAAATAGTGTCCTGCTGGCATCTAACCCCAAAGTGCACCCTCTCGAAGAGGTTCCTTTGTTCGACAACACTCTCTGCGTGCTAATGTTGCAATTGTGGGTTTAATCGATTCTGTGGGTCCCCGAATTATCTGCACGCTTGCACTCTCCAATCCAGTCTGAAGATACTTACGTTCTATGAATTATTCATGCGCATAGTAGTACCTACGTACTACAAATAGAACGACAATGTTAATTGTTTTATTTTTCTTTTTCGTATGCGCTTGTTTTAATTTGGGGCGAGTAACGACGATTTGTTACTCGCCCAACAAATTGCACCAGATATGTATATACGTGGGGTGAAAAAAAGATTTAGAGGGCCATTTAGCTACCCGCAGCTGGTATTGTTTGGCTTTGACCAAATGAGAATAATACTCCGCTGAGGATAATTTAGACGGAATTGTTTGCCTTTTTATATGTGTGTACATACAATGTACATATCAGCCATAATGAAATGTGAGATGTCTGGGTCATGCAACATGCTCGTATAGTTCCTTTTTGAACGATCGTTAAGTTAAATCAACTGATAGTAGATTCATGATCACTGTATTGGGAGTATTGAGTATATATGTATATGTAGGTAGATTCTGTGTCCTAGGTCCCTATTGAAACACTGAATCGTTTCCCTATCAAAGCTAACACATTCAAATGTTTTCAATCTGGCTTTATAGTGTCTAAAGGTTAACCGCGACGAATCACTCTATCGTTGCGAGACACCGAAATGGTTTATACCTAGCATTTATCCTTGTAACGAGTACCCCCCGATTTCATTAATGCACCCTCATAGTATGTCCCTAGACCCAGGAAGCGGGATTTCATCAGACATTTTACCCTGCCTCCCACCTTTCGTCGGCTGTTGTTGTCCTTCCGAGCGAACATCCGGGGGATTCGCCCAACAATCTCATATAGGGTCGCTGTGTATGCCTTTTGGATAATTTCGTCATCCTGTCTGAGGTGCATGGCCCTTCCTCTCTGAGCACATGTGTCGTCGTCGTATACAACACAAGATAGAGGCTCTTTATGAAGAAACCGGTCCGTTGACTCCTTTGGGTTGTTTTTTTTTTTCGGGTTTTAATCCTGCTGTCATTGTAACTGTACTTTATAATCATACGATATAAAATTGTGCTTATTTACACACTCAAATCTGGAGTACTACTACAGGCACACTAACCCTCTTCCCTCTTGACCGTTTGTTGTAATTGTTAGTTTTGTGATTTTAGGCATGTCTCGCATTGAAATTTATTACATGCGGGTGTTGTGCATTCGTTTTTAACCATGAAAAAAAAAACAATCAAAGCCTAATCGGTAGGGCGTTGGATTTATGAATTGAGGATTCGTGATTCGACTCCCAATAAGGTTGAAATATTTATTTGATTTATTTGACATATACTGTCTGGTAAACATACAAATCGTTTCTTTTCCCCACAGAAGGAATTAGAAACCCACAAGAGTCTTTCCCAGAAAAAAATCATTATGATAGAGAGTACAGATGTTTGTCCATGTGAAGAAACGACTCTTGAAATCAAACAGTAGAATCAGACATGGCTTTACAACAAGCGCAATCTTTCTGTGCGATCAATGAACTTTCATCTGAATAGTTTAAAAAATGAAGTTCCAAGCATATTTCTCGATACGGCAACATAATTTATAGCTCTATTGATGGCATGTTCACACATCATCGCTACACATGTCTTCGGCTCGAGCAGATGCCTCATATCAGATCAGATAAGTAGATAGATCGATGAGATCTGAAGAAACCAGTCGACCCGGGAAGTGGTAGCCGCGTCGGTAATTAATGATTTTACGATATCGACCGAATGATTACTATTGTGGTGTATCGTCGAGATACCCACATTTACCGGTTTTGCTGTGACACCAAGCATCCCATCGCCGAGCGTCTCAATCAAACGTCGCTCTATTGTTCCACATATCTCAATCACGGGATGAGTGATCGCTCGACTATACCTAATAACGTTGGCGTTGACATGTGCTTCTTCTCGGATTGTTCACCATAATTAATACGGTCAGTGTCGTGTCTACTCGTCATCATTACACTAGTTTTTAATTTTTGAAATTCAGTACGACTTTAGAGATCTTCTGCTTTCATACATATGCTTATGAATTGTGTGTGTGTGTGGTTGTTTTTTTTTTATCATTCATTCTATCGATGTTTTCACACCTCGACGTTGTGTACTGCACTAGTATCTCCATTAGCAGATATTGCATTTTTAGAAACTTGCTTGTAATCGTTGCCAGTTTTTGCATTGCCGTTGCACATCAGATGCAGATGGTGCGATCGAATTAGACCTATAGACAGGACCGGTTCTCGGTAAATGTACACACTTACCGAAGGCCACCGGCGATCTCGCCAGACGCCACGGCTCTCCTCAACACCTTCATTTGCATCCGCTGCTAATGAACTGCTCAACATTGAATGGCAATAAATAATACCAACATCGATGCTCGGTGTGGTCTCTGGAAGATTTACATGTTATTTGTTAGCTGTTACTTTGATACACTTAGAAATTGGTTCCAACTTTGTGTGGTTTACTTCCGATCCTTCTACCCGTGACGGACAGTAGCCGTTTAGATTCCGGATGGGGGAAGTCGAAGAGTGTATTTTCATGTGGTTCATTCAAAAGCGATCATCTGAACAGCCAATATCTGGTCCATTATTACATGATAAGGCGATATTTTTAACACAAGATTGAATGGAGATCCAAACTTCAAAGCAACTTCGGGTTGGCTCGAAAAATTTAAAGGGCGACATGGTCTGACAGCCTCAGAGGAGCAAGACCAAGAAGACAAGGAGGAAATTGCCGATGGGGGAATATTGCTCCTACACATTCTGAAGCTTTTCAATGCTTTGATGTTGCTATGAAGTGGTTTGAGAGACAGGAAGAGTGTGACTCGAGATAACTTATGTATGTACGTACATACATATGTCTCCAAAGTATACGTGATTTTGGCGGCTTCGAAAAGGACCTTTAAGCAAAAATCAGTAATTGAATTTCTCACAAAACAATAATTTTTATGTATGTATGTATGTATTATGTGATATTTCAATAAAAAATATTCATACTAGATGTATGAATTTTTCTCCTCTCGATTATCCGGACCATCTTTATGCCCGTTTGGTCCGGATATTCGAGGTTCTATCACATGGTGACGTTCAGAATAGTTAATTTTTCAGGGCAAAAGTTTTAAAGTTTGAACTGGTCATTGTAAATCGGGGGACTTTATATAAAAATGATAATTGTACATATTTTACTCTAGATTTTTAGATTCCATTTCATCGTTTTTTAATTTACACAATTAAAATTTTCAAATTGCATACAAAAAGCCCGGACTTGTCACTTGTGTTCTCCCCGAAGCACTTTTGTACTTTGCGACACCAAAAAAAGTTGTGACGTCATTCGGATGTGTCTGATAGAATAATTAAAGAGGAACAAAGCATTCACAACTCATTTTCCCAAAACCATGGACATGTCACCTCTGTGCTCTGAGGACGCGATATGAATATGTAGCATAAAAAAGCGTGGGTATGTACATATATTATCCATTGAACCATTTTTGCTTTTGCATTTTATAATAAATGTTTTTTATTACCCTGCTGTTTCGATACCAAACAATGGACACCTTTGCAATTCTTTCAGTGTGGCACAGTGACACATATTATATGCAAACTGTAATCGCACGTGGTTTTTACATTGTGTGCGCTTTTATTGTACTGTTATTCATCATTTATATGTGTAGATCCGAAATTGGCACACGAAACTTTAAGCCAGACAAAACTCATACGTAATGCCTTATAAAAGGTATGTATACCTTCTTTACGCAGACAAAACTAGCTTATCATTAGTGGCACGCGTTCACGTTTTTTCCTTGTCACCGTGTCAACAACAAATCTGCTAAGACTGATTTTTTTCGAGTTTTCTAGTCTTCGAAACGTTTCAATCGGATTTGCTTTCTCAGCACGAGCTCGTTCAAAGGACGGGCCATGACCATGTTTGGTAGGGCGTATCTCGCACAAGGAACTCTTTGGCGTATCGCATACATATAAGAAATTGCACACAAACGATGAACGATGATCATCTCGTTTAACCCGATGACTGACTCGAGTTTATATACCTCAGATTCAACTTCAATTAACCTTCATTGTAAAGTCGTATAATTTTTTTTATTTATGCACGTACAAAACGCCTCAAGCTAAATACACACAATTTCTAGTAATCTTAAATTGGTGCTGTAAAACGTTTCTTGTCCTAAGGGCACGCGATATTGACCACCTGTTAATGCAGTACTGGCGTGTCGTTAACTCGCAACTTTAACCGAACACGCGCGCTTCACAATCCAACATTTTAACCTCTTGGTGTTCTCTAGTCGCGTATTGTTTTGTCTCGAGTCTGTCCCAGATCCAATGACAATTCGTCTCGAATCGAATGACAATAAATTTATGTTGTAGTTGTCGATTTGTTTCACCGGATAAGTGGAGTTACCGTAAATCGAAGTGCAGGTATGTATATGCGTTTCTAAACATTGCGGTTACAATTCTATCCACACATAACATTACTCAATCTTCCCGTTTAGGTTAGTTTGCGCTAACAGTTGAATTTACAATGCAGCGTGCGAATCTGAAGTATATCGACTTGCATTTTTTTAATATATTTATTTGCCGTTTGTGTGTACCTACATATTTATGTGCGTTTAAACGGTATAATGTGCTTGCAAAATGTGTGCAAACTCACATTCAATTACGCTAAGAGGAGACTAGGTCAGATGTTAAGTTTCAATTTATTCTTGGCCGTATCTGTCTTGTTTATACGCTACCAAACCATTTAATTTGAATCAAATTTTACAGAGCTACTTTACAGAGCCCAAAGATCCTGCAGGTTTTACACGATTAATTCTTTTTTGGGTTAGCTTCTATGCAATGTTTTGTTTCGATGGATGACGAATCACAGTTGGAGCATTTGCCAGGTTGAAACAGATTGATTAAATTTATAAGTATATACATTTGCACCAGGGCAACGCCAGGTACTTATAGTTAGTTATTAAACATATGGCACAGCTGTTGCTCAATATGTAATCGGCATGATATGTGGTTTAATATGTTCTTAGCATCACTATTCTTTTTGAAAGGCATACATAGTAAATTAGTGAATTTTCCTCAAAAGTTCAACGGTAATGTTAAATTTCAGTTCACCATACGGTTATTTTACAAATTTGCGTGCAAAATTTTAAAAGGGCTCGTTTTCCTTTCGTTCCCACAAAAAGTATGATTAACTTATAATAACACGTTAAATTTTAAACCGTATTTTCCTCTTGGCGATATTTACATATAACAAAACGAGTGCAGTTCACGTTTTACGATCCATTGTCATTAGTTTCGATGCCGCGCCGCTCGTTATAACTGCGATTTTTTTGCGAACTTCACATCCATATACAGACATTACGTCATTTTCATCCGATAGAAACGTGATCTAACACAACACATTGCATAGGCGAAAAAAAAATTGACCCGAATCTGCTCGTTGCAAAAATAAGTGTCTTGACAAATGAGTGCATTTGTTTCGTTAGACCGTTAGTTATAATTTATAATATGCTGAGAACATTATCCATGGACGTCAGATATGATTAATGTTCCAATTTTCGCATTATGTCTTCTCGATTGCACATTTCTTGTATTGACTATGATTAGATTCCCAACCATCTTTAACTTGAGTTTTAACATTTTTCGATCAACTGTGATGTTCTCATTTGTCGAAATAACACCACTGTGCGAATTCCATGACCAAACACTTTCTATTTGTACAGAAGGGCGCCAAACTGTCCGCCAGTGTTTTTTCAGCCTCGAGGCTAAAATAATACAGTTGGGGTGTCGATGCGTTTTAGATTACTCGTAGGGGATAAATAAAGGTTAGCATGAAAATAATTCATCGATATAAACTGGTTTAACTTTACAATCTTCGACCACATGGATACGTTGAACTTTGATGTGCTAGTACGGCTCGTCGTCCACCTTGACCACTTAGTCCAGTTGGTTTTGATTTTTTTTAATGATTTTTTTATTACATGTTACGTAATTAGCGGTAAATTATGAAAATAAAACCATCACTTTGGTGAGTAATTAAAGTTTGAATCGTTTTAACCCTTTGGTTGCCGGTCAATTATCGCACTATTAAATTGCCAGTGCAGTTGGACTGGTGGCATTTTATTGCATTTTCTCGCGTATACACGTAATAGGATGTGAAATCGTGAAATCTTACATTGCTTATATTAAATGCCCAGCAAAAGCCTTATCGGGGACTAAGGCGCGTGCATTTTCACCGCTTTTAGACGCATTAGATGCATGCGTATGTAAAAAATTCAAAATATAAAGTGAGAGCTTTATACAAATGCACTGCACAGTGTACAAGTTGACCCTTTGTGAACGACAATACCGATGATTATTTTCGTATTAACTTTTTTTTTTAATGAATGTAACTTCGGTGTAACATTTTCGTAACGATTGTCGGTCAGTCGGCTGCCATTCACAACAGAAACCAATTAAATGCAATAATTATATCTCGACCGTGTTGAGTGTTGGAACATTATTGAAAGGCTGTGGCAGTTTCCTGCTGTATTTATTTTTTTTTTGCTGTTTTACATTGTTCGAAGTGTTCGAGTGGGTGTTAACGGACACGCGACACTTACTTCGCTATTGAAAATTCGTTCTGTGAAGTTTTCTCAAAGTTTTGATCTTTTGATTGTAAAGATCCATACCTTAAAGAATGGGCGTACATTGTATAAGTACAACCTCATAATTTTTAATAGAGTTTGTGACCTTTCAATCTTTGTGCATAATAATTTTTTTCCTGTTGTAATGCGGTAAAGAGTCGCGACCTTTCACAGGAGATATATTATAGTTCTTAGAAGTCACGAGATGTTTTTTTTTGCCAATACATGTATATTTTTTATTTATTTATCGCCTCACGGCGACAACAATAGAGACGGTTCGATGGCAATCGGCGCCATTTTACCGAAGAGGGTCGCCAATTACGACTCTGGGTTTTGCTAAACAATGGTGTGGGTGTTTGCGTGCGATTTGCGGATCAAAATGCGTCGCTATCTTTGTGTATGTGGTCGTAGGTCTTGATCCTTTCCCCGCCCACGTGTCTAGGACTTTTATTTATTCGCAATACTCAATCATAATACGCCTCTGCAAGTTTGAAGACCTCTACATTCTCTAGTCTAGTGCTATTTATCTTTCTACGTATATAAATTTAGATCTTTTGAATTGCTCAGTGTATTGACGAGCGCTAATTATAACGGTTCAGAAGAACCCTAGTATAGGTAAAAATACTAGTATTGCTCTTAATGAATTATGCACGAATCTGAATTGGGGAGCAACCCCAAAATTGCTCGTGAAGAATTAACTCGTCGGGTAATGGATTTTTTTTCAGACAGGAGCATTCCCCTATTTTTCCACTTTCTATCCCAATACTAGGCAATTCGTTCGTGTCGGATATGTTGATTATATTAGTTGATAACTATTAAAGTACCTGGCATTGCCAGGGTAATTTTGTATCGCAAATAATTACGCTTTGTATCTGCAAGATCATAAAGAAAAATTGTGCAAAGTTTGGTAACGATTAGTCAAAAGATGTATAATAATTATATTGTATTGAACAAACAAACAGACATTACATTTCATATATGTATGTACACAGATAGAACAACAGTTTTCGTTCGAGTAAAATGTATCGGATCTGCTCCAGTAAATCGTTACTCTTTCGACTGATTTTATTAGTGTAGTTTGTGAAGCGTCGGAAGCTGCCTCTCTCCCATAGATCGTTTTGATCTCACGTTGTTTTATTGACATTGATTACACCACTAACTGCACACTAAATTTCCGAGTTAACTGTACATATATGGTTACACAAACCCGATCGGTAATACACTCGTATGTACACGCGCATACAGTGTCTCTTCAGTTTTGTCCAACAACCTTTCTCTACGCTATTATCTTACCCACCCCCGTATAAGTACTTATAATCGTTTCGATTTTAACCGAGATGAAAGTTGGGGAGCAAAACGTTCGCGTGCACGCGATTCTATTCTACATACATATGTAACTTATAATACCACTCGCAACTAAATTACTTTTGAATTTTTCCTTACAACTTTCCCACACGTCTAAAAATCTCCAACGTAGTTTCCATAGTTTTTGACACGAAAAACTATTTGTTGTGGGCCCGTTGTATTATTGTGGCGTGTCTACCGTTCAGATCTGACAAATGACTCGACCCTGCTCTGAATCGTTACATTGATTAATTCGTTTCGTGTGCTATGGGAAACGCCTGCTCTTCGTTGATCAAAATTTGTTGTTTACTAACCATTGTATTATACAACACTCGATTAGTTTACCTTACCAAGAATTTAATTTCGTGATCAAATCTAATGTGTACACATCTTTCCGTAGTAACTTTTTGCTTGCAATAACTTGATCCTACAGTCATCGCACGTGTGAAATAATTTATAACTGTACCTACACGTTCTGTACAAATCTCGCAAATGAATCCGGAAGTATGCTGAATAAGTTCTAATTCAGAAAAACATTCAAATTTCCGCTACCGCGTAGGTATAACGGTGCAAAATTACGTCATCGTATTCCATTTGTATAGATTCACTGAAAATTACGCAACCCGTTGTTGTTACATTGTACGTACTACATATGTAGTAGTAACTACGAGGTGAATTTCGCGCAAAAAGACAATAATATACATACCTACGTAATGGAAAATGCTGAAGTTTGTAACGAACATTGTAGGTTTGTGTAATGGTTGCAATCTTCCCCGTAATAAATTTCCAATTAGCGAGACGACTTTTGTCGTTTTACAACTTCGGACTCGTAAACATTTTATTGGACTTTATTGAGTTTTGAACGACAGTTCATTTATTTACAATGCAAAACTTGCCGACCGTGATATTTTTCATGTGGCCCTCGAGCCCAAAATTCTGTGTCGCCTTTGAATTGTTCAATTTGAAAACTTGTAATTAAATAACACTGAAGTTTAATTGATGTGTTGAAACGCATCACGCACTGCTCATGATAGAACTAATTGAAAGCGATGATACTAAATAGCTTACGTTCTAAAGCTCAGATAACAAACCATTTCTTGAAAGTTCTTTGAAGAATTTTTAATTGAAATAACTTTATAGCACATTTTATACTATTTTATAATAAATACTACTAGCTGAAGCCTTCCAGCGCTTCCCGGGTTTAATTAGTTATACTATTGCTTTTTCTGAACTGGCAATAGTCTGTCTATCATTAGCTGAATTCACCTTAAACAAACATATCCTATTGCACACAAGTACTCTGTAAGACCCGCAGGATCATAGAAAATAACTGTACAAAGCTTAGTTTGGATTAGTCTGGCGGTGTGGGAATCCATGTGTAACAAATTGTAAGTAACAAACAAACAGAGATAATCCTATGTACGCTATTGTTATTGTATTCATAAGTGCAACATCAATTTGTAAAGGTGCGTTAACATACATTAAGGCTAATTTTATTTTATTTTTTGTTACAGGTAATTTACCGCAGAATCGTTGATACAAAAAACAACGACCGAGAACAATGTGCGTATAAATCTGTTGTCGGGTAAGAAAAATTGTTTGAAAATTTAAAGCGAAATAATACACCTGTCGAATTTGAACACCTGGTAAAAATCTGTAAGAATATAAGTTCATTATTTATCCTTACGAATTTTCGACACGTCAACGATGAAGAAGTAAAAAAATGATTGATAACTAACTATCCGCACACGCTAACTAAAGCATAGGAATGGAGATTGCGGTACACGCAACGCAATTATTATCGGAACAAAACGATTTTGTAACGTAAGATCGATTCGCAATTAGTGTTCGATAATTCGCAAGATACGATCAATCAATAAAACCGATTTTTACACATAAAGTGTGAGTAATTCAACGGAATAGAAGACGAAACTCGCATGTCGAATTCAAATAATAACCCCACCAACCATTAATGTTAATATGAAACTCGAGTCTGTATCTGTTATTAATAATTTTTGAGACACCCCTAGATCGAGAGGTGTTCACGCTGAGTGAAGTTCAATATCCGATCTTTCATTATACGCCTTCCCCTAAATTGCAAACGTGTAATCACAATTCTTTTGTATAATACAAATGCGCATATGTATGCACGTCTTACTCGCCAACTAACGGTTCATTTTTGCTCTAGTTATATTTCGGTCATTTTTTCTCCACACTGCAATTTTACAATCGATACTCGCAGCAGTGTAAAGGTTAACCAGACACGTAAAATTGCCGGCGAAGATTACACGCACACGTTTCGAGATGATTGTGAGACGCGCGTGTGTGGATTTCGTAATTATCTCGTCAAGTAAGTGTTTTAACCCTTTGCGCGCCACGGCAGGGGTCTTTTGTCTTACAAGAGCAGATCGCCTCGGGTGTCTAAATAACAACAATAACAAAATGGTTATGAATTATGCAAACGATGTTGAGCTTTGACGCGCGCGATTCGTTAACGCCGCGGGGCACTCAAAGGGTCAACGCGGTTCGATTCGACGCTTCTCAAAACGACGGTTAAGGGTCAAATGTGTCGTATTGTGGTTTCATTTTTGATTTTTTTGCCGTTTCTTAATATGTAAGTATTTATTTGATTTAATATATGTGATGGATGACTGATGAAATATCGTTGTGTTGTTCTTGGTCTTTTTTTTCGATGCTTAATTTTAATACTTAAACCGTCGCGTGTCTATAGAAATACTATAATTAATTTTTTCCATGATCTCTTCATTACTCCGTGTTTGAGGTAGTGCGTGCTGATCGTGTATTTTGTTGATGGGGTAGTTAAATCGTGAACTAATAAAGTCTCGGTACTATAATATTTATTCAGTTTACATTTTCAATAAACAAAAAATGATGCGTCTCGATTCTATCTTACAGTAATTTTTCATCTCTTACAGTAATCATATTGTCATATGGTTACAATTTCAAAGATCAAAGAATTATTTTCAATAGGACAATTCTGTGGCAAACGAACACTACATTAGGTTTTTCGCTCTTGCTTCAAGTATCCTGTTAACTTACTTATTTATTATACGCCTGATGGGGATTTTACATAGAAAATACATAATATATTACATTGTATGTACCTATATATTAGAGCAAACATAAAGCACAAAAAATAAAAAATAAATTATGTTGAGTTGATAAAAGAGTTGTTCAGTTGAGTCGAGTTGTTAATAGTCAATCGTTGCTTTAAGGACGACAGATTAATATTAAAACAATCAATAAAATCAAGAGTATTTATTACCATATTTAATCATTTAGGGGATGGGAGAATGAAGATAATATTTGTTACGTGAAATAGTATCATTATAATCTAATAATTTAATTTTTTTTATTTGTTCGTTTGTATTGATGTTGTTGGAGGAATGTTTACGTCGGTTGTTGCACTTACTTGTATAGGTATAGCCATCACAAAACTTTGTGATTACAGAATCGAGATAATGCATTTCTGTATTGTAATTTTGTAATACATACATAGAAAAACCATTAAATTCTTCAAGCTTCAATGCAAATACAAACCAACGACTGTACTTACATTACAATTTACATATATTTATTCAAATTTGATTAAGGAACCCCACGTTTGTCAATGTCATATATAAAACTGCAGTTACCGTGCGTGGAACCGTTTACGAATGTATGTAACTGTCTGGTTGTGAAACAGCGTCAAATTGACCGGGACGAATTTTCACGTACTGCCACTTTACTACGCTATGCTTTCAAAGCGAAAACGAAAAAAATAACCTTTTCGTACGCAACATAATTATCGGATGGCGTGAGTAAATACCTAACTGACAAATTTTTCCTACAACAATCACGTCGCAAGATTTTTCGGCCTATCGAAATGCACCGTAAGGGTTCACATCAGAACGTTGACACGGACACCGTCATTAAATAATACGTCACGGACGCGTGCCGGACGTACCTACGTATATACCAACCAACCCCCCAACAAATCAACCCTTCACTCAAAACGTTCATCAATCTCAAACGAAACTCGCTTATTAGAAATTGCAGAATATTACCAATCACTCTTGATGATACATCATTAACTGCCACCAAATTCGGTTACATCCCGTACAAACTAGGTACATTTCCGTGAACGTAGATTACTATCTGCAAGTGCATACGTACACATATTTCCGTAACACACGTTATTGTATAAGCGCTATTAGTGAGCAAATATGTACCTGAAAAGGACCCCACTCTGTGGTGGCTTCATTAATGACGCGATTGCGTGCTACCTTACAATTGCTAATTATTATCGAGAGGCTGCCACTGTTTTCGGTATGCAAAGTATGTACCGGTCAGATGTGGATAGAACATTTTTAATTGACATTTTTTTTTAATCCAACGTAAGGACTATAGGTGGAAGCATCAATTAGCGCCATTGTTTCTATGTAGAGATGTACACTTGTTATATCTGTTTTCATTTTTAATTTATTGCTATTGTTTACGAGCTTACGTGCCACTTGTTTCTTGCGTTTATCAATGGATCGTAATTCACGTGATCGTATATTTTTATCTGTCCACTGTGGGTACTGTTGTATAAACTTGAACTTCAATATGGAATGTGTCATTTAATTCCGCAGTTTTTCAACAGTATCACAAGAACAAGCAACCTTTGATCTTTCGCCACCGTCTTATCATCTATTTTGTCGTACATTGTAATCAAACGCAAGAATCCTTGAACATTTGTACGTAGAGTTTGAACGCTACCGAAACCTTACAAGCGCAACACTCGTATACGAAAAATCGTTAATAGCCAAGTTCACATTACAAGTCTTTACCTAATCTAAATATTTACAACGTATAGCTACCGTCAAAAACACGTAATCGATTTACAGTTACAGTTTGTTTGTCCACAACTCGATCGAAATGCATCTTGTGCGGTTTTCTTCCACTGATCAAAATGCCACCACGTTGCAAGCGCGCTAGAATTCCCATAAAATGTATGTGTGCCTTGAGGGCTTTTCGCGTCGAGACTCTGATGAAAGCTCTAATGGTTTTATAATACCGTATTAAATCCGTCGAAACCGGTGATTTCCCGACCGATGATAATGCTCAGCGAGCGGGCAGCATCCATTACACAATTGTTTGTACATATTATTATTGGGTAGACGCAGCATTTGGGTCATTGGAGCGCCGATATACGACCTTATTTATTATGCGAGCTCATGTCTGTCTTTTGTACATGTATGTAGGTACCTAGAATAACTACGAATCTAACGGTTAGTGGTATTTTCGGTGATTTCACGTATGATTACAGGTTATTATACGGTGGGCTTTTGGGTGGGTTGTGCAGACGCTATCTTCGGCAAATATTTCCGTGTCGTTAACCCTTTGCACGTGTGTGATTTATGCGTTCCAGTAATGGACCGAATGCTATGATATTATCAGCAGTGTATTGTTAGTGTGTATAGGTGCGATCTTCCGATATGTTAAAACACATATTTAGTGTTCGTCTTCGAAGCCCACCTCGATAGCGCTTCCGGTAGGTCGTATAATGAATGGTGATCCAATCGCCCGTTTTATTTTTTTTTTAGTTCTAAAATTTTATGTAGGTTGTAATATTCACAGTGAATTGTGTTAACAGTCGGTTTAACCGTGAAACGTCCCACTTTGCGGCGAAATTAATTGCGTACACTCTTCGCATTTGCATTTGTAATGCGCTTTTCGCCGAATTAGTATCGAGCTAATCGGCAACATTTTTTCATATGACCTTGTGTGTAATTAAAAATTGTGTATATCTATACATATTTAAAAAATTATCGTTTATTTGAATGTTATTTAAATTTTATTACCGTGTTTGTACCAACTTAACTTGTACGTGTGTGTTATACATACATAGAATATTAAATTAACATACTAGCTTCAGTATTACAATACAAACACATATTATGTACATACATACATATGTGCATATATCATATTTATTTAATTAAAATAGCTTAAGAAGCTAATTACAAACAAAAAGTAACTTAAAGCTAAAATTACAAAATAAGTTGTTTTAAGGCTGCCAGGAATCTATGTATCAATTTTGTTTATATTTCTGAGATTTTCTGGCAGTCCATTGTATTCAACAACACCCCTGTATAATACTTCTCCTAGATCTACTTAATTTTAAATTCTTAACTACGTATTAACTTATTCTTACCCCTTGTATTATGACTATGTACATATATTATATCCCCTTATTAAGTAGTTATTGAAATAACTACATAGGTAATACATTCTTATCTAACTTTAACATGCACACTTTTAAAGGTTTACTTACATTCATCCAATTCAATTAATTCAAGATATTTCTTATACTGGTTAATCTATTTACATTTAAAATACTCCGCATAGTTATATTTTGTAATTTTTGCAACCTATCTTTAATTACTGAATTTAAAAATGAACCATAATATATAAAATGAGGACGAACAATTGTATTATAAACCAATATCTTTGTATTTCTGGATATTATATTTCTTAATCTACATAATATGTAATCCTACTTATGTATGTATATATGCCATATTGTTGATTTAACTTTATTAAGATATGTACGTTGTATGTATGGGGCTAGATCAAAGTACTTTAAGAGGTGTCCGTTTGCCCCAGAAAAGCGTCTGTCTGCCCGCTTGTCTGGTTCGTTGGGGTCAAGCTAGCATTATCAACATAAAAAAATTTAAACAAAATTTTTTCAGCGGTGTATTTGACACCAAGCTGCTTCTCCCTAAACCTAAAATACGTGTAGTTGAAAATGGTCGATATTTTTCAATGTTTTCTATTTTGCTTTAGAAATTACTATTGAGAAATCGTCAACGATGACTTCATCCTTAACGGGATTAACGAATCCGTTTTCTCTCTTGATTGTCGTAGTTTATAATAGGCGCAATATGCACTCGCGTGCATAGTGAAATCAAAAGACGTGATACGATCGCTAGAAATTGAAAACACAACAAGAAAGAGTCTATCGATATCTTCCAAATAAGAACACATTATCTCCTTTTTTTGTAGCGAACGATGTATAAAATCATTCACACGTGTGAAATCGAACGAGAGCTCACTGTTTTTATGAGTTAATAATTAATCCCCTCGCCTGTCAAAACTCCAATTACCCAACATGAAAGTCCTGTCAGAAAATAAAGGCTGCTTTCAACGGCAAAACCTGTCTGATGACCACCTGCGAAATTTTGGAATAAAATTTTTATTAAAACAATCTGCAGTACCCTACGTGCATGACACTATCAAAAGCAAGTGTGCACTTTTTACACTTTCCATTGATCTACCTACCTAAAGTTTCGTCAGATTTAACGGTAGTCTTTATATTTGGGACTCAATCGTGCAATCTCAAAAAAGGTTAACGCGTTTCTCCGATCGTTCGGTTAAATTTAACTGCTGCTATTTCCACTGTGGTATTTTGAATTTCTTGTATACACCTACCTCGTTGTTCGTTTCGTTTGCTGCAACTTATTGTTAGTCTGCTTTCGCACCATACATAAGTTAACGCTTTCGATGACTCTTGAACAAAAAAAAGTTGTAGAAGGGAAACTGAAAGAGGTCTGTCGGCTACCGAACCGGACCCTCTTCTCGAAGTACCTCTTCCACGGTCTGGTCACGTTTAACGGCAAACGTAATTAATCCAAGTAATTAAAATCGATACCATTCGACGAGGACTCTCGATCTCCGATGAAGTCGTCGGAATCTTTGCGTCCGAATTTCCTATCGTGGATTTCGATCAGTTTGTGATAAACCGTTGTTCTATCTCGCGGTTATCTCCTTGTACCCAGAACTCGAACGGAGAAAGGCTCAGTTTGAATTTACTACCTCGTATGCCAGATATATAGATATCATAGTTCAAAACACGTGCACTTCGGCAATACATCGATAGGATACCTACAGTACATATTCCAATGTAATAAATCTGTTTTGTTACCGTTAATCTATATAATATTATACCAGTTGAGTCCGTCAAATACGTCTAATATATGTATCTGATATGTATATGTATCAGACGTAGGTATACATACATAGTTCTCCAAAGCCTTCAAATATTCCGCATATCTAATCTATTACTCAATTTTGTACCATTATTAGAGTTGACGTTGAAATTCGATACAATTGTATAATTTGCTCGTTTATTTCTTTCTGGTTTCATTTGCCGCCTATACATTGAAATACAATCCTTTCTAATTTCGTTGAGCTGATAGCTTGTTAAGTTATTGATTTTTTCGAATCATTTGGATTTTAATGTATGAGTTTCAAGCAGGTGTTCAGTAAATCAATAATAATATGTCTGTAGGCTAAATTCATGTTATTATAGCTTCGTAATGCAAAAACCATTTGATAAATTGATTATGTCAATAGTTAGTACGAGAGTTGTACTCTAATCATTTCGATCTACTTATTCTCGAGCTTCATCCTTTGAATTTAAATACTTTTAACTTGATTTGTGATCGTAAACTAAACTAGAATTTCTAGTCTTTGGACAATTCGTAAATGATTTGACTGATGTGTACGACTAGTCGTGTTCGGACACTTCTTACTGATAGACCCGTCAATCACTGAAACGTTCATTAACTTTCAGATCATCTATCTATGTATGTATCTATCTCGAATAATTACGCACTTTAGAAACTTAACATTGCGGATAATTTTCCAACGATCGAACGATACCTTCAATGGGAAACCAATTAAAAAGAATTCACTTTCGTCACGAGCTTAAAGGTTTCGAACGAACTAACGTGCATCTCATACATCACTTTCGTTCGTCGAATCAACTTTGAACCCTTCGATTCACATTCGACCGATCATCAGTCAAGATTTTGATGATTATTTTTTATTAAAAAGTATCGTGAGAATGTGTAATCGATATTTTACGTATCGAAATCGGATCTCAGTGCAGTCGGGAATAGTTTCGGCTAAAGATGATAATAGTCAATAGTTAACGTGTGCGCACACCTGTCGTTAAATATTTATCCACGTCGACGCTTAAAGGTTAACTGGAATTCGAGACACAAATATAAATAAGCAACACAAGTTTGTCTGTATTCATATTTTGTTTATTTGGAAACACGTCTCTTGCGTTTGAAGAGCGGCCAACGTTTTCCATGGAACCATGTCCGACATTGTCAAGGCTGAAACGTACATATATATTTTTCAACTTGATACTTGGCCGAGATCTTTGTACATCTTTCAAAACTTTCTTTATGAAGCCTAGAATGCGTGTCCGTTTTTTTTTTTTTAGAAAAATAAACCTTGTAAACGTTACACGTTTTAACGCTTGGCTCTCATTAATATTTCGTTTGTAAGTTCGTCTACGGTTACGTGGTTTGTATTTATTTACGAATGTCAACGGTTTTTTCAGTCGCCCTGAATATTCAATAGTATACTAGTCATTGATTTATTTTTACTTGACAGTAGTTAGTCACAGTTTAGCCAAGTAGGAAGAGTAGTTTTCGAAGATTTTGAGTATTGCTAGTGCTACTGGTAAGATTTTAATCCAACTGTTGAGACGGTTCCTTAAAAAAATGGCACATAACCCTCTTTCTACCCTTCGAATTCATTGTCGCTTTTCTATTTCCTCTCCAAAGTCAACAGAAAACTACCGCATATTATCATTCCCGAAGAAGTAGAAGTAGTAAGTCGTTAGCTAAAGCTAACGCTTTAATGACCGTTAACGCTCCATTAGAAAATTAGCATAATGCCTCTCATATGCCGGCGCAAAGTGCAACGAAGATGCAATTTTCGCCATCCAAAGGAGTTTCTCTCGATGCATTTTGCAGATTTTAAGTGAAATCGAGAATAGCGACATCGATAGTGTGGTCACGAAATCGAGAGGGACTTCTCTTGTGTCGTCTTGTGTGTGTATGTCGAGAGAATATTGCTGAGACAATGAGCTACGGGCTACCTATCTAACCCTTTCTCTATCTCGGCGATTATCTCAGCAATAAATTCCCCAGTATTGATGTATCAATACTGGCAAAGTTCACGCGAAAGTTCCATATTACGTTTAACACTTGTGGACACAATTTATTTATGACATTTTCCATGTCTCCGTTTTCCCATTGTGCCGTGTTTCTCGAACGTTTTCTACGTACAATAAAACTTTGTTCACACGTGGCAACTTGATCAACATTGCAGATGCCGCCAGGACAGTTTCATCACAACAAGAAAAACCTGTTGCAAATTCATAATATTCACTTTCGTAGCCTTAGTGTGAACTGGGCTTTAGCTTTTGACTAAAGTATCATTAGTCAGTAACCATTAACAATCTATGTAATCTAATTCTTCAGAATGGCAAGCGTTCAACTTCAGTCTAATATTCATTAACAAATATTTACAATCATTATCCAAATTTGTTTGGCGGTTTATAATCATGAGCGACATGCATGTAATCCATCACGCTTGTATACATACATACATACATATTACATACATATATACATACATATGTATGTAGGTATATGTATTTCTTTACGCGCTTCCTATTCAAAGATCATCCATGTGGAAGCGTTTGGCTCTTTATTTAACATCGTGTACTCGATAAACCTGAATAAATCTCTCAAATCTTCAAGTCATTAATCACGCGTTTCGACTTGCGTTAAATGAAATTAACTCGAGATTAATGGTTTTCGCGCGCGTGACGTCATATCGTGTAGTTATTTTTTTCCCACAACCTTGATTTTTTTAACCGAGAGCGTGTGCAGCGAGCTGAAATTAAATTTTAGTCTCAAACTTAAGCAAATCTTCGTATGTGTGTTTACATATATGTTTAGGAAAATTGACGGTTTTCCGCATGCTCAATTTTAGTGTAAAGGTTAATTTGTGTCATGCGACCGAAGTCACCTTTGATATTGACCTTGGTCATTAGATGACACTTTTAAACACATTTTAGCAAATATAAAAAAAACACTGCACTTAATGTATTTTGTTTCCATTGTATACGTACTTCTTTATCTACGTATTTATTCTTAATTCGTACGTAAAATTGAATTCTTGTCTATTTGTCCTTTAAATATTCACACTCACGTTGACTAATTCAGATCAAATTTTGATCCTGCAGGATGATTATATATTATTAAATATATATACATCCATATATATAAACTTCTATATAATAGTACATCCATTGTTTTCATTGGAAATTTGAATGAACGAACAATATACATACATATGTAGGTACGTATACTAGTTATACTCATATTCGAGTACCTACCATTAATGAAACCTTTGATTTTTTGAACTATCACATCATACGATCTAATATCCATAACTCAATCTCGTCCTACATAAGCCCCTTTTCCGATCCTATCTCTTGCTAACTTACTTCAACGCTTGTCCAATTTAGTTCCACTTTTGTATCCAGATTGGTAGATGTACTCACTAAAGACCACATTGCTTCGGGCCATGCATTGCATATCGATAAATCACGCCCGGATCGGGAGTCCCACACTATATTGTACCAACTACCTTTTCGATGCCGGCATTTTGCCATGCCGATCATCATCATCATCACCATTGATCGATACGATACGATGATGTATTAAGTGCTTCGGATTCTCGTCTCGACTTTCACGCGGCACTTTTATCTCCTCCTTGCTCGCGTCATTATCTCTTTCGTTTCGTTTCTTTTTATTTCACCGTCCGTTTATCGGGCTCGGGTAGAAAGCGCTTTTGCATCTCTCTGACCCTTTCGATCAGATAATTTGGTCGTCGGTTTTCTCGTTTGCGTATAAACCATACGACTACCTGCATATATTGCATACTCTCATTACACCCGTATGTGTGTACGGAAACCAGCGTGACTGGATCTCTTCTCTTTTGACCTGACGATGTACCAAGTCGAAGGGATTGAGCCATTATTGTTCGAGCTGTTCGAAAACAAACGTTTGACTCTTCTTGAGGTGTCTTCATAGCTAGTTCTTCTATTGGCAACAATTTGTTTTAGTGTGATGGAGACACCGTTGATCGAGAGGTCTTCATCGTATAAAATTTGTTTTGCAACGTCCGCTTGTGTTTATTGATTTTTCGATTGCACCTTCTTGTATTATGTACATATGTACATACATACATAGGTACTTGCGGCGAAAGCAAAAGATGATGAAGAGTCATGTACGATATTGTAATTGTGAAATCTATTTTGTAATACGTCGATTAAAGTGTGCAGTCGAAGAAGGGCGTAATTGCATAAGCTCGATTTTGAAAAATGCATATTTTTAAATTCAATTTATATTATACCTTATTACCTGGTACCTGGCTTTTACTTCTTCCTTTTTATGAACTGGTATACTGTATCATTAGCCAGAGTCATTGAAGCAAAACATTTATCTAAAAGAATAGTGTCATGTTGAACTCAAGTACAGTTGGTCAAACAGTATTGGAACCCATAAGAAACAATCAATTTTTAAAATATAGACATATGTACCTATGTAGGTACTTATACATATGTAGAGTATACTCGTATGTACATTGATGGTCAAATGTATGCCTGTTTTCTCAGATACATACATATCTATCTAGTGTGTTTTTTTTTATCAAGATATGTAGTATGTGTCTATGTATCTGTTTCTTCTCGTTGCATATTTTAGACGGGGATAAAAATGCGAGTGGCGATGTACTCGAGTAGGTAATCTATCGTCTCAAAACAGAGACTATAGAAGTTATGTAGTCCGAAGACATTTTATTTCGATTCATTCCTTACACGTAGGACTTACAATTACTGCCGCTTTAGGCTTAGCGAAGGTTACAGCATTTAGAGCGCCATAATCGGTTTAGCTCGTAATCTGCAGTGACACACGTTCAACCTACTTTCGCCCAACTAAACAACTATGCCTAGTTTGCAAACTCAATAAACATACCGTGTACCGTTTGAATTTTTACAATAATCTCATGTGTGCTTTCAGGTATTGCAACGCGAAGTCCAGTCGCAAGGTCGCATCGTCAGCTCGGTGGTGAGACTCTGCAGACCTGGATCCTTGGAAGCAGCTGCTCGTGCACTCGAACATCGTTGGCACGTACTCTATCTGAGGGCTTTGGAGTGGCAGTTTCATCTGGAGGCTTGCTTGGCTCGCATAGACACACAGGTCAGTGCCAAATTCAAAAGTTCCACAAATAAACGTGACCGAATCGTTCGGTTTTCCCCATTTCTCATACATACTTGCATCCGAAGATCGCGTACTCCTTCAGATCTGATCTCCAAGCTAGCAGAGTACATAATAATCGTGCGGTTTGCGGTCTGTTCTCAACTCTGTCAGAGTATCGATACTGTGTCATTAACTTCTATAGGCAATTAGCTTCTGCGCGGTCAAACGCTTTCCACTACCCTCAGCGTTTGCAATTATTCAGATTTACAATCAATATGAGTCTAATTAGGAAGTTAAGCCATACATATATTTACATAATATTCTTTGATTATAAGCTTAAAATCTTGTACGTATCATTGTTGATTTGAAGCCACTTTCTCGATTGCTTATCACTCATCAAGGAATAGATGATTTGTGTGCAACGAACCCGTCAATCCTTTTTACGATTGATGGTGATCGGCTATTGCGGTTTCTAATCTTTGAGTATTTAACCTAACCGAACGTGTGGTTAATTTGTGCTTTTCTAATCTAGTTTTTGTAGGTTTAATTTATTCAAAGACTTTAAATGCCCTTCTCTGTAATATTCATAACAGTTTTATAGTACCAGTTGTACAAACTGTAAACTCTCTAATGATGAAATTACGAATTCACACGACTTTCATGGGTTATATTGCGGTTTTCTGAACTTGACTGACTCCATTTGTTTTCGATCTCGCACTTGTTTAACTCGTTCACAGGCTCATATGAATGTACCTGTATAATATGTACATATGTATATTGTCTCATATAGTCGATTCGTTTATTCATTACCTTTTTTTTTTTTGCGTATTATTTATATTTTTGATTTTTGACATACGGACACGCACCTGCATTGCCTAATTGGAAGTGAGGCATTCATTTCAGGCAATATTTACATACGTAATTCGACATTAACGAGACCATTACATTGTCTAATACGGTCTATAAAACACGATCCGTTTTTTACACTGTGTGTATTCTTTTTTAGGACGACGTGCATTCAATTTTATTAGCGTTGTATGGGCGTGGAACATCACTTTATACCGGAACATAATAATAACCCTTACGCCTCGCGTGCCCGTTTATACCTTCTGTGTATATTTCTATTGTAATTTATTGTGTCGCGACCGTAGTTCTACATATCGATCACGTTCCCCTCGTATCGTTAGTAGTTTTGCATTGGAAAACTTTCATGTTTTTGTGTCGTGACAATTTGTACGCCCCAAGTCGACTGATTGTCGTCGAAAAGAAGATTTAGAAACCGCGAGTCGAGTTTTGTGGTACTTTGTCGCTTTTGTGCTGTAACCACGATCCATTGTTCTGAGAGACGTGGACGAAGAAAGTATTCGATGATTTGAAAGTCTTTTCGTCGTGTTGTTCTTTGTCTTCTTTTTGTCGTTCACACATTATGCACCATGCGATTGAGTCTACATGGAAATTGAAAGTCCTAGTGTTGTCTTCACACACTTCAGCATCATTAATCTTCTATGCGACGTGATCTGAGAATTTGCATTGCGCATTGTTTTGTCATTGGTGTTGTGTTGGCAACACTCAATCTGTCTCAACTGCAACACTACATATGTTAGTGCTACCCAAAATTTTTAGTACTGTGACCCACTTTTCAGAATGACAAAATTTCGTTTATTTAAATTTGACTCGTCCAGTTAGTTACAATGAGAAAAATATACTCTCACCAACTTTTTGGATCAGCTCATTTTCTGCCCACTGAGCCATTTCATCGATTCCGTGTGAAATCGTGTTATTTGAAAACGAAATCGTTTCGACTTCTTAACTTCTTTCTTGCACTTATCATCAAACATAACTCCAACCTTGTCTTTTATTGCTGGGAGCACTAAAGATTTGCCAATTGTGTGCAGCTTTCAATATTGCTGGTGTAATGCGAAAGCTTCGTTTTCGATGATAAGGTGGTAATAACACACTGCGACCGTAGATTTTTTTCGTCTCCATTCCACGAAAATCCAATTTTTAAATAGTTGGATTTTTTATTTTCAAATAATCTAAAAAAATAATTCACATTTCAAAAACTTTTCACGACCCCCCCAAAATCGGCTCGCGACCCACACTTTGGGAACCGCTGTGTATAAGTCATTAGCTGAAATCATCGAAATGCAACTTTGTATGGCTGGTATTCGAAAGAAATATGTAGGTATGTATGTCCTATCGGACTCAAGTTTCCTGAATAAGACCTGCAGGATCATAAAAAATACTTATGCACAGTTTATTCACACAAGAATATATGTATGTACATAATTCTATACATGTTGAAATAGCTTACAGTTCTAGAACTCTGAGATAAATTCTATTAAAAATTTCTAATTTACAACAACATGCTGCATTTTGCACTATATTTTTTGAATACCGATCGATTTTAGGCTACATAGGTACTTCCGCTTACTCCATATGCATGTAAAATCTCAAAGTAGTTGGATATGTTGTATAAGTCTTGTCCCAGATCTGCCCACACTGTCGACCGCGACCTGTCACGGTCAAACTTGTCAGCGGCATCGTAAAGGTTAACGCGCTCTAACAACCGACACAACAATGGATGTTATCCATATGATGCAACGCTATAGAAGTACACGTACAAGCAACACTTGCCATTTGTCATGCAAGCGTCAATTACTATTGACTTCATATTCCTTTTAAGGCAATCTCTCCTCTACTATACCGTACGTTCATAATAACCCACCGGGAAGAATTTCGTTATCCGTAGAATTGAGTCGAATCTTGCATAAATCTTCAGTCGCTTTCCATTATTGTAGTTATATCTCCATACTTGGCTCTACGCAACGCAGCGTGGCGTTGATTAATCGATTGTATTTGTTAAGTTATGGCCAGATTCATAGTATCCTGTGGCTCTTTCGTCGACAGTCGTAATTTTAGGTGTTCCTAGTGTGTAAATAGCATTACTGAACCAACTAAGCACTAGTATTATTTACCGTGATCGATATTGCCATTAGTGGGTGTGATACGATGTTTGCATTGTTTGAAAGCACACTTTTTCCAAAACCGCTTTTATGATTTGACAAAGGGCCCCCGAGTTGTTAGCTCTATTTGCCTTTGCATTATCGTTTACTATCCTCGTTGGGGTAAAAATTTCAGTCTTTCCACGTGCCGAGGCACGTACTTGCGCGATCCAAAGTCAACGTACAAATAATAGCCTCATATTTTCAGCTCTCGCTCTTACTACTGAGAAACCTCATTTCGTCTTCTTTTCATAGCTATTTCCCTCTTCTGCATCTTTCGAGTGTTAGCGTAGGTACACAATTTTCGTTTAGTATGTGTGGAAACTTCGTTCAAATATAAAAATTCAAACCCCTACTCGACGTTGCAATTTTTGCATACATTTAATGTATCAAACTACCGTGAGTTCAATTTAAATAAAAATTTTACATAATTATTATTCATTTACGCCGGTAGTGTTCTAGTCATGTAGTGGAACAAGATTTTAATCCATACAATTTGATGGTTTTTTAATCTGTTCATCTCACAGTCTCGGTGTCAAATCATCGTGGCTTAAACTTTTAGTTATACAGAGTTAAGTTATACTCTAAAATAGTAAAAGTTTGTGTATTTGAAGTAATGGAGACCCTCTTGAAATACATTCCCCTTTTAGTTCTGGGTAATTAAGTCCCCTTATACTTCAATTAACACTCCCCAGATGGAATACGGTCGTGGATTTATATTCAAAGCACCACACATTTCGCGCTAAGCACAAATAATACTCACTTTAACCCTTTCGCGCGTTACAACAAACCGACCACTATTGATCTTGAGTATGTATATGCTGGAATAATAATAAAAAAAATACCACGATTGTTCAGACTGACGTGTCGTGCCAGCCAAAGGTGTGGCCCTTTAATGTGTTCTCCCCCGTTTGTGCTTCTATAGTGATTACTCGGTAAATTTATAACGCGTTAAGATCCCACAATCCTACCGTTGCTTTCTAGATTATTCAAATGTAATATAATTAATTTTATTTGGAAGCTTTGGTCACCTCTGCTTCGTATGAATTCTGGCTGAGGTCAAGTTCTCGGTCGAGTCGTATCTTCCTACTTCGGTTTTGTTGTACCATTTCTGCTACGAATGCGAGTTATTTCATTTGTGTAGTAGCTTCTAAAATGAAGTATAGAAACACTCATAAATGTTTGCGCTTCGAAAGTCAGTAGCTCGCTTGTCGTCTCTGTACAAATACAGCTACTTGGGTTCATGCTTTCTTATTGGGAAGTGTCTGTTTATGTAGTGCGCACTAGGAATTTGTATTTTTACTCACTTTGAAACACAAGTATTTAACGATTTGAATTCATCACGTGATCAGAGCCACGGTCTCGGTTTTAAATTACAATAATGCGTATATGCTTTTATAGTATCGTTTTCCAATAGTTTGATCTATTGTTGTATTTTGTTAAACATTCACAAGCACGTAACGTTACACCCCTAGCACTCAGACTCTCCCCAAAGGCCTAAAACAATTTCAAATCGTTAATATTTTTGTTTGAGCAATGGCCAACTGCTTCAATACCCAATATTGCGCACAACATATGGCCTCACTGTTATTATCCACATTATTCTTTCCCAAACAGAATTTTATTTATCCCATTTATGTTTGTGTATGCACTTTTGGGGCACGTGTGCACCTGGCTTCGTCGGGAAGGACCGCACACACCTGCTCTTTACCTGAAGTTTCTCATCTGCTCCACTTCACTCGGTAACACGATACACCAGGATGCATTTTCGCATCGTATTTATTAAATTAATAAAAAATCTGAGTGCTCAGTACAATACGCTCTCCTCTAAAGCGTATTTGTTCTCATTGTTCTGGATTATTTGACCTGTCAGATTCACCCGCTTGTATGTAATGTGCGCACGTGCTGTATTTATCATGTACCTGAAGGTGGCAAGTACCTGGGGAGTCCATCAATCAAACTGTCATCCTAGGTGCATGTGCAATAGTACCAGGAGGTCGACCCCATATAATGAAGATGGTATCGTAAAGTACGACCAGTTTGTAATATATTAACGCCTTCGTTACGAACAATATCCAAAACTTATACGAGGAAAACTCAAGTCCTGGAGCTTTTATGTACGTGGGTGGTGTGTTGTTCGTTTCATCAGAAAGCAGGTGGTTTATTCCTTCGTCGATAAACTATAATAGTACAAAACGTTGATCCTGTCCGATGATAAATTCTATTGAATAATAACGTGGCAAACCCACGTTTGCGCTGTACCTACTACAATATGTAGTCGGGTTTCCACATGTGAATTTTTTTGCGCAACTTTAACTTAAAGGCGCGAACACTCGGAAGCGAAATCGCTTGCGAAAATTTTCGCGTCTATCGTCGTCCCATTCGCACCGATATAATTCACATTGGTGCGAATCAACGACGATAGAGCGCGAAAATTTTCGCAAGCGATTTCGCTTTGGTGTGCTCAGGCCTTTATATTGTTTCTTTGGTCGAGTGAAGCGGTTTCAGTTTTATTGATATTGTTTTTGACCTGGTTGAACCCTCCGACGCAGATTTGGCAGCTGCTTGCTTGCGGTTTGCAAAGTCCAGGTGCTATAAGTTTCATTTAAAACCCTCTTACTCACAATGGATATTGTTTTCACTGTATAATTTTGTCGGAACTTTTTATTGCAATGATGCGGTTGTTTCTTAGTTTGAAAATATTTTTTCTCTTCTGAACTGCATCATCTTGAATAAGCAGCACATGTGAATTTATTCATTTCCTTTAGCTTTCTCTCGGTGAGATTTCTTCCCATTTTTGCTATGCGTTCGATGCGGTTTGCACTAACAATTTATTTCGCTCTTTGACTTCAATTGAATATGCAGCCGGTTTACGAATGATGAAACTGTCCAACGAACGAGCACAATAAATTGTAACCTGTCGTCGAGACAAATTGAAGGTTTGAGTGATAATTTTAATGCGATTACATTAAAATTGGACAAGTTGAATCGACTAGAACCTATCATTCCATCGAAGCTGAATCCTTTCGCAAAAGAACAGACTCCGGGCAATCATAAGGATGCCGTAAAAAAAAAAAAATGTCACCAGTGAAAGCTCGAGCGAGCTTTCATCGATCGATACGCAGCAGCTGTGTTAAATCCTAGTGTTGCCTTCTTCAACCAGATGTTTATCTCGCTAGGCCCGCGGCCTACAATTACCATAATGTGGCTCGTGGATCGATTATCGTCGCGGCGATTCAATCGTCCCAGTTTCATACGAAGCTCACACACAACAATATAAATCACGATTATAGGAGAACGCGCAACAACCACGTTTCATCTTATTTGTTCGTCTCTGTACCCATCTGAGAAAGATAATTAAGTTCTAGATACCGAAGCCTAGAGTGCTACCGACGAAAAAATTGAACTATATACATCTCCTACTTCTGTCAAAAGATTAATAGATTATTGATGCGTGTAATCCATCACTCGCTCATTGTAATGCTAGGAGAAATTCAAATCATTACGTTTTATTGCGATGCTATTGTCGTACAACGATGGGTTGAGCACTATAGTAAAATCTTACTTACAGTTAATGGCATATAAATGTTGCTTTCATATTTAATTCGTTTTGAGTTCTTCAACCTCAATATCACACATAAATCAGTGCATTGGATACTTTATAGTGTAGTAAACGCTTTGTCATTGCATATACATATATATAAACTTCAGTTTAAAAAGCAAAAGCGTGACTCATACGGTGCAATGCACATTTTCCACTCAGTTTTTCCCCTTTACTTTGGGACCTTCATGTGCGATGGAGCAACACTTGAAAAACCTTTTCCAAGACAGACAGACGGACTATGTATAGGAGTTTCGACAGATCTCGATAAAATGGCGTATCGTGACACGCGGACAGAATTTTCCACAGATTCTCTAACGCCACCCTTTGTGTACAACAAAACGAGTGCTAGGTACATTGAAAATTGTTTTGTATTGGTTACCCAACGCGATTGTTGCACCTATTATTGTGTTGCCCAATCGGCACTATCGGCATTTCGCTCCTTTTACGATCTATCTGTGTATTTCCTTAGAATCTGCATGTTTTTGCCGTTGCACAATTCGAACCGTGCACGTGCTCCCATACAATTGTATTCACGCTCAATTGAAATGCACAGTCGAGTGATTGGGGATAATTCATGATGATGTATCAAAGAAGAGATGAATCACTCTGGATGGGTAAAACCTCAAGTGTCCTGACCGCAAACATTACCACAGTGCTGCAATTTGCAATTACGACAACCGAATTTGACCTCTTTTTCGATTCCTTGTACTCGAATGCAGGAGATGTAAATTCAAACGTGATGTGTCAAAGGTGTTATAATACAATGTATGAAAGTTGGAATTAATTCGTTGCATTATCAGAAGACGTATGTTGAAGCTTGGACGGAAGTTGCAAATAACACGTTTCCAATTATTGTACTTGAATGAGAGAACGTTAATTGAGTCGATATTACATAGGAAGCCGTAAAATCTTTGTCTGGACCGTGTCGAATGAGTATACATTGACATTTTCAGAACAAACAATTACGAAACTCAAGCACTTTACAGGTGGTAATTGGTAGCGCACGTTTACTTGTCGATTAGTACATGGCATTATCAATTCCGATACTGGAAGTATAGGTACATCACGACGCGGTTGAAAATTTAGCCCGATTAACTTGTTTCGAGTGTAAAAATTCAAGACAGAGGTGCAATGATGCAATTACGTTCGTAATCAGCGCAGTGTCTAAGCAAAATGCCATTGCTGCGGTATCCGTCATCGCAGTCATCATCTTTGTGCAATATTATATCATCGAAATCATGACCGGCGAGACCTTAAAAGCAGAGAATGGTAGCTGACGATAGTGCTACCGCAAATACACTAGCATTTCGAAAGTGAACTAAGCTTTTATCGAACATTGATGGTGTGAACGACCTTGGTATATTTGTACAATAAGAAGAAAAATCATGTAACTATCGATGTTTCCTGTTTTAACTAGTTTGATGGACTTGTACTTGAAATTTTCAGTAAATTCCGTACAGTGACAGGGTTAAAGGTAAACCACTTCTAAACAATACCTTCCTTGTGATTTATCTAACTGCTGCTACTTGAGCAACTTATCTATTATCGTGTGTACTTGCAATGTTGCATTTATGCAACTAGCCTCTGGTTAAAATTAATTCACTTCATACAAAATTCATATCTGATTGACTTTTAGAGATATGTATGTATGTATGTATGTCGTACGCGAGTAGCTTGCATCGTACGTTCGTTCGATGCTATCACAGAAGGAATCTTGATGCATTGTGCAACATTTCACCGGTCTTTTACCATTATGATGGATCAGTTCTCGATTGCGTAAGCGTGTGGATAATTAGAAGTTGTGAAGAATAAATCCGTCACGCGTGGTTCTCGTCTTCTGTGGTGGTTTCGTAGCCGTTGGGCGTTCATCGAAGACTTTTTTCTGCTTTCACGAAGGTCTCGCTTTGATACCACACGCCTATTGTGTGTATTTGTGGTACCCGTGAGCCACTTTCTCTCCTCAAGTTCACTTTATCGCCCTTCGAAAACCACAAAAATACTATTACGAAACTCTGTTCGTGTTGACCCAATTGCCATTTAGCGCCTGGAAGTAATTTAGCTGTCTGAAATTGAAACGCAACACTCTTAATCGCATTATATGTAGTGTGGGGCGCGTAATTGCATTATGATGATACCGAATTGTCACCTTTGTTATACAACAATGCACTAACTATCTATAAGTACATATAATTTCCCTTTATGTATCACTCTGCTAACTGAATCCCAATGAAAAATGACTCAATATCTAGTATGTATGTATTACTGTCACCTCAATATAACTAGTTCCGATTTTACCATTGAGCCTTTGCTATAGTGAGGCTACTACAGACAGCATGCAAAGTTTGTTTTCAATCAATTTTAGGCATGACTAGGTAGTTCCTAGTGGAAAATTACCATACAATCGTTCGAATCCAGTTGCGCCCTCGAGTGCGTCACAAATTGAAGTTTCCTGAAACTTAAACCAGTGGTCGTCCTTAACCCAAATAATTTAAATTTGTTCCGTGAAATGTTCCCATCGCACGGATTTTTCATACCACATTGTGGCCCACGTCACGGACCGTTTGCCGCATATCTTCACGTAACATCATCCACACCACCCACTACTCTAATGATGATGATGATGATGGATTCGCCTCTTCTCCGGAAATATTTTACTTATATTCCAACATTCTGCAATGTACATACTTTGCGTACCTTGTATCGCAATGATTGTGCACTATTTTAACCGACCGGTCATCCATCGATGGATATCTCTCCAATCTGCCTAAAAGCCCTTCGACGTTGTTTAATTAGAAAAACCCATTATAAAAAGTACACAGCGATGTACTTGCCAACCGTTATTTCTCAATTAAGTTTTGTTTGTTTACGATATCATCTAACGCTTTCTTTCATCGTTGTTTTTATTGACTTATCTCGTATCGATTCGAAATCTACATCACTTTGCTTATTGTCTTTAGACCGTCAGTCACGCGACTTAAAGTTTACATACATCTAAAATTAACACTTTCACACTGCAGCAAAAAAATGTGTGGCTATGATACAATCTTAGTTAACGTTTTGAGATAAAAAAACAGATCGTATACAATAATAACAGCAGTGGAAAAAAATATATTAATGAAAATACGTAGTTTTGACTTTTGATTTGAATTGGACTGAAATTAAATGTTGTTATAATACGACAGATGGAATATGAAATACCTGAATATAGACTTTAGTATTCATTTTGATTATAGGCTTGCTAGATTTTGTGACTTCAGTATTGCTTAAATTAGGGTAACTTCTGTTGTTTATTGGGACACGCGAGCTTACAATAAGCACGTGGGGTAATGATATTAGTATCTATCGATAGGACACGAAGTCGTTTCTCGTATTCGTCGTCTTCTTCGATGATGATGATGGGGTACACGGAATGCGGAGATGCAGAAGACCGCAGCACGTGATCTGGTTCATGTCCCGAGTCAAAACCGTGTCCGGCTCCACTTCATCGTCATCATCATCATCACGACTATCCGTCGTCGTCGCCAGCTCTCCACCTGAACGTTTATACATTTCGTGACAAAGCGACCTTTTTCTCGTTCGTTTTGCGTGGAAACCCTTTTTTGAGTGCTGTTGCGGTAACGAAAGTGTTGTACGTGACAAGGCGAGATCGGAAACCGAGCTCGCTTGTGGTGCCGTGCGCGCAAAATCGATTCGAGATGCTTCGCATATTGATGTGGAAATTTGTGGTTGCCAAGTTGGTTCTGATCGGTCGCTATTGATCATACATTGCTATAGCACAAGTGTGCACTCACAGGCTTGTACGAAAGTGTGCACTTGTGATATAATTATCCATAAAATGAGTCCCACTATTGCAATACAAGCAATTCTTCCATACAAATAATGTGTGAAAGAATTAAAGACAACGAGCTTAACTTCTCAAAAATCCTTTAAGAGTGAAATATTGCGTGTCAGGGTTGAGTATGAGAGCGAGAAAATATAAATTGGGGCTCATTTTGTTGATGTTATCTTTACACGAAACGTGTGTGTGCTTTCCATTTGGATATGTATGGCTTCTAAGAAAGAGTGTGCTATGTGACATTTGCAAATAAATTATGTAGCTGTTTTTCTTTGCTTTTGTATCTAAAAACATCTAACATTTAACGACCGAAGATTTATACTGCTATGGTCAAAATGATGTATGAAATGATCATTAGCTCAATTTCACTCTTTCTTAGAACGGCATTTGAACGTTGAACTCAAATATAACTTAAATTCATTAGGTCTCACTTTTACAACTAATGTGAAGTCAGTTGGATCCAAAGGATTAATCTCAACAATATTTCTATAATCATTGGCCCCAATATAATTGGTTCCAGTATGTATGTACATGTGTACCTACATATACATATATGTATATGTACATACATATATATCTAATACTGAGTAAACGTTACGCAATTGTAAAACCGTTGATCTAATTTATTATAAATCTATAGTACATTTTTCACACGTCCACTCACAATAGTACTTCTCAATCATACAATATTCAAATCGAGATCTATTCATCCTCGGAACAGGCAATGAAGATGAATATTCGTGACCGGCCGAATGTTGCGCAACAACATTGTCCTCGTACATTATTTTCAATATGTACATAACTTTCATTCAGCTTCGACTTGGACACCACGATGATATGCAAAATGTTAAAAGCGTAAGAACGACCCAAACACCCGAATATTTTTCTTCCCCAATATGCCATTCACCCTCAAAAGAACCCTCACTTCTCTTTTATAAGAAGCTATATCCTCTCGGGAGGAGAGAGGGTTCTATAGATTCACTAAACGGTGATTTCCTCTGCGGTTAAATATTCAGATAATGTTTCTGGATGTACTTGGGTATCGTACAGTATTTTTAATTTTTACTTCTCTCCTTTAGAAAGTCGTAACGAATTGAATTCTCCACGATAAGACTTTCTTCGGACATTTTTTCAATTCCTTTTCCTGTCCTCTCTGCTCACAGTGCAAATATTTCGTTCTTGTTTTTATTCGTGTCCCTCTTCACAAGTTTCGTAACTATTTTGTAATCTTCGCTCGGGAATCTCACAAGAATGCGAGCCTATAATATAATCTTCGATCTTCGTTGCGTGAGACGTTCCAAAATTGGTCTCAGATGATATTTCAGTTGTTTGGCGCCAGTGCTGAATTCAAATTAGAAATTCAGACCGTATATGGTCACGTTTGTTTATTATGCACACTTCGATTTTACGAGATAAACTTTATTGGGTTGAATCGAACTGGGTGACACGAATACTTCGATTTGTAACCATTTCGATTCGTTTTTTTTTTTTTTACTCAACATTGAAATAAATCTAAATGCCGATTTGAAACAAGGAAAGTTTATATCAAAGCTTATGCCGTGAACGTGTTGTTTGAGCGCGAGCTAAATTTATCCAATGAATAAAGCTAACTCTTCTAAGAACAGATGATCTGTAAGTTCAAACTTATTTTAACACGTGCGCTACTCGTCTTCCGCACTTTCTAATTTGAGATCGATTTGAAAACAATCATAATTATGTAGGTAATGGAAAAATTTACCTCAAATTTTCATAACGAAAGTGAAAATTCAACATCGCAATTTTCTCCTAAACAGATTATGATTTATCTGTATTTTTTTGTTAAAACCTACCTACGTGAAATTATGTACATATACATTTCATCATCGCGGCCAATTAGCGCGAAACGTGTGAGTCATCTCGCTCATGTCCCATCTCCACCTGTGAAGAAGTTATCGAAGAAGAATCTTCGTAATTAACTTTCTCCAATCGTCGTTGATTGGTTCTCTTACATGTGGATGACCAACCATTCGTTGACCGTTTTTAAATAGAGCTCATTCTTTTTCGAACACACTATATAGCACTGTGTAGATTCCAAAACGCTGTTTGAATAGAAGAGAGAAATCTACATTGAACTTCAAAAGCGGGCCTCCCGAGGTGTTCGATATAAAGTACACTTGTAAATGATAGATTGGATTCAGTATTATATGTACGTGCGTTCTCTATTAAAAGTAGCTATAAGTACCCGGCATTACCTGGGTTACAAATAGTTATACTTTTTTCTCGAGATACGTATAGTTTTGATGAACTCTCTGTTTCGATTGTAAATACATACATACATACTATATCAACTGGAACTTGTATAGAATTCTATATTTATCGACTAGCGTGATGTTTTAACTCAACTCAACAGCTTTCAGATATTACATTGTACATACATATGTACATATTAAACAATTATACATATTAACGAACAGACACAAATAAAATTACTACACGTAAAAGCGAAAAATCTGCTCACTGGTGAAACGTTACTTAAACGATGGATAAACAATTCCCCTAATGTTACGTCACTGGTTGCCCAGCGTAGATTTTCGTGACACGGCCATATACGAGCGGAGCAAGAACGACGCCGTGTACAAACATACCTAGTTTTATCTAAATAGATTCAAATTAAGTATGTACATTCACAATGCACTTGTATCCCACTAGTTTAATTCTGCACTTGACGATAACAAATCTACTTTTGTTTTTGACTTGTTCCTACAACACACTTTGGACTTTTACGACCCTCACTACATCTGCCATTTTTCTTTTGCAAAAATTTGTTCCCCTCCCCTCAAACAATGTATATATCGTTCTTTTGGGGATGACGCCTAGGGTGCATTATCAATGATTTATCGCCATATTTACCTTCCCGTAATGAATTTATTAAATTCAAATTATTATCTTTTCGGTATACCTACTCGTTTCGCACTTTCTGCAAATTTGAATGAATTTCACAACATAATAGAAACTTATTGCCCGTACAATGCGCGCACTCAGCGGTAATTTAATTAATCGATTCGAGTGAAATCTCGAATTGATATCGCCATTAACTCTATCGAGATCCGAACACGTGTAATTAATTCGGTATACTAACGTGTAATTTAGTTGATGCTTCGATAGAGTACACTCGGACAATTAATATAAGTTTCCATATTTGAAAATAGTACAGAGAGAGAATGTGTGATGCGTTTTTTTATGTAATCGTGAAATTTTCACTACGTTTTTTCCTATTATTAACTTTTTGCCTGTTAAAACTAATTGTAAGTACATACATTATTGGTGGTTTTTTATGAATAGTAAGATTCCTATCGCAAGTACGAG
This sequence comes from Parapsyche elsis, assembly GCA_022651745.1. NCBI lineage: Eukaryota > Metazoa > Arthropoda > Insecta > Trichoptera > Hydropsychidae > Parapsyche > Parapsyche elsis. The sequence goes on along the minus strand of JAGVSN010000077.1, from coordinate 357,461 downwards.
TATTTCACAACTTTCGCTTTATACTTTTTCTTGGAAACTCTTGGTTTGTTTATTGCTTAACGTACAAGTTAGCCAAGTTCTACGTATTTCAAACTTTAGACTACGAGGGTCAATATTAATTTAATTAATTTTATTACCGTCGATTGTGAAAGTTGTCAGTTCGGTGGGTAAATGGGAAGGGTAGATTTATTGGCTTCACCCCGCAATTTATTGATTTTCCCCGAAGCGACGATAGCAACCGCTTTTTTTTTTTTTTGAAGGGCGACACTGTTTATATTGAGCCCTTCTCGACCGATTCAACCCCTCCATTTGGTTGAGGATTCGAATCATCCGGATACACTTTCCGATGGACACACGTCTAGTCGGAAGGATGCTTAAAAGGCCGCAAAGGACGCGTGTCAATTTGTATGGGTTTTATGGTGTGGAAAATCTTCCAGACGTGAAAATACCCATCCATCCCCTTTTCAATAAAAATATTATCGAATAAGGGTCGAAGACATGTTTGACGTATGATGTACAAAATCGATTATACGAAAACGACACACGTATGGGTACGGTAACAATATTCAAGTATTAGACACATTTGTCACTGTTGAGGTGTGAGGTAGCTGATATCTAAAAATCGGGTTTGCCCGTCATAGGACGGTAGATTCTAACCCCACCCTTGCGCGCTGATTTTTACAATAACAGTATAGTCCGTAGCCCGTTTGAACCACTGTGAAACAAGTGTAGTGTATCGTGGGATTGAATGGGTGTATGGCCATAAAGTGGCGTTGTCGACTCGAACTAGCTTTGTAAGATAACGGCTTGTTGCCAACACAATTTTTGTTTGTTATGTTGACAATGTTAGCGTGACCGCAACGATCCAGAAAAACAGACAGGCAGACGCTTACGCCAATACAAATACATAGTAATAGCAAATAGTTAACTTTCAATATCATAGTAAATTTGTCTCAAAGTTTTGTGTCTATACGCTGATCAGTCCCAGTTGGCAATTGTAGCGAATGTACTCTGTTTACTATGATAAATTGTGTGTTAGTCGTTTTTTTAAATAAATTTGAATGCCAATGTACTTTTTTCGCTTTAGTACCAAATTTTCTAATCCCTTCAATAGGTCTCATTAGGGTTATCGGGTCAACTTTCCACAAGTTTAGAACGTATGCTCCATTGTTCCAATAATATTCGACGCACGGAAAGGGTCCATTGTATATATGCGCAATTTGCAAATTTGGGAAAGTTCAACTGATCTATCTATTGTATTGTGGATATTATGAACTAGAATGTACATAATGTAGCATTGTATGAATCGATGTATCCTTTTGAGAGTAAATCTAAAGGTTGCATTTCGTTCTCGCATTTCTTGCAGTTCTTTCGTTCTTGCATTTCGTTCAACTACTCATGCAAGTTAAAAAGTTATCTCGAATACCTTGTATGTATGTACCTACATATGTATGTTTCCTTTGACTATCGATCGTATGCGACGAAAATTTTTGTTTGTAAACATCTTCTGTAAATTTACTTAAGCCGACATTTTCGCAACCCCCTCAACGACGATTTTACCCCCTGGGGTTTTCACAATGCCCACTTAGGGCGATGCAATTTCGCGCAATAGATATCAGGGAAACTTCTTACGATATATGTATGTAGGAACTTACATTGCATAATACAGTATACATATGTCAAATTGTCCATGTATGTATGTATGTATGTACATACATATGCATGTATGTTGTGTATTTATGGGTTTTGTAATGCACAGTTTATTATTTATGTTTATTTTTACAACAAAACTAATGGACTTAATACTGGCTTCTTAGCTAACCCTATATTAGTGTATTATATTTTTATATAAATAATATACCGAATAATTCAAAAGTGAAAACAAAATAATCGATAACGGATATTATCAATTTATTTATATAAGAGAAAGTATAGATGAAATAATCTCTTTTTGGTGACTGATTCATTCTAAATTTTATTTTATGTGATGATACGATTTATATGTATGTACATACATTTTTTTTTTCATTTCAATACAGATCACACCCTCCATTTTTCAAAATTTGCTTATCCCACAACTATCGCGTGTATTTGAATTATAGTTTCAATATAAATAATAATAACGAGCGTACGAATTCACCCCTCTGCAATAAACTCAATATTTTTAATTGCATTATATCGGGGAAAATATTTATGGCGACTTTATTGCACCCCTTGTGTATACAGTATCATGTATATTATTTTTTTAACCCCATAACTTAATTGTGTTTTCATTTGCAACCAAACAAAGTTTAAATATTTATTAAATTTCGCCGCAGAATCAAAATATGCAAAATTTACAATTTGCCATGTCGCAAAGTTGACTTTTAATTTATTCAAACGTTTCTCGTGGGAGCTGAATTTTTCGGTACAACTTATTGTTGATGATGATGATGATGATGATGATGATGATTCTTCTTCGACCGATGCTCGCCTCGGCTAATTGGCCACGTTTACGTGACGCCAAAACGTGACGCTCGGCTACCGATCGAGCGAGACGCGGTCAAAGGGTTAAAAACGGCTCTAGGCTTTGTGTCCGAATCTGCCCGTTAATCGAACCGTGCTCCACAGTATAATATTTTAGTATTTATTTGCAAATTTACTAGTTCAGTTCTGCGAGTGTTAACGTCATACAAACGCGCGGTAGTTATTATTTTTTTTTTATATCGCAACAACGTGCATCGAATTTCCTTGTACGTATAACTTGATAATATTTCATTTGTGTAAAAAGATGCAATAGTCCGTAATTTCTTTGGAGTCGCAGTTAAAATTTGGTATTGTTTGTGATCCTGGATCGTCCTTTTGCGATTTCGTAACACTTTCACTTTTCTTAGTGTAGATTATAATCTTGTTATTATCGCTAATGTACGTTCAGGTAACTAGAGGTTCATTTACCGCGTGTCCTTCGTGTGGTTATGTTCTTTAGCCTCTGTTCTAAACGTTTTAAACGCTATGATCTATAAAATTTGGTTCTTCGATACTTTAACCACATGCGAAAATAATACAATACGCATTGACGTTTATAATCATAATAAGCAGGTATATATTTACATACATATATTAAAATTATCATAAATGATAATTGTTTTTTTTTATATAGAAATTATTTATTTATTTTATACCTAAAAAAATGTTAATATTCTAATGTATTTTTATTTTCAGGGCTCGTCTGAATTATTATCTTTGAGTGATAGCGATGAGGGACCGGTGGTGAAGCATCCTCGTCTCTCTGGCCCGTTGGATTATGCCGAATCTATTAATGGATTCCGATCTTCTTCAACAGACGAAGACTCATTCTCTGAGGTACCCACAACACTCTTTATTAGTACAGAGCATAATTTTGCATGACCTGCATTTCGTTTGATTATACTGTATTTGATTTACAATATTGACTTTGTATGTATGCTGAGACACATGTGCAAGTAGTCGACGTTGAACGTCGATCGTGCAAACTGCATCTATGTATTTGAATTTGCTTTAATGTACTCTAATTTTGTGTGTGTTTTAGGACGATGGTGATCATGATGATCAGTGCGACGGTCTAGTTCCGGAATGCTACTCGTTGAAAGATACGTCGGCCGGCTCTGAAGCGGACACGGAAGGTTCTGTTATCGACGATGATAACGATATAACGATGGCCTCCTTGCAAAATAACATTGATAACAAAGTAGAAATGCCTTCGATCGCTAAAATATCGAGTAGTCCTACGAAAGAAGATCAAGTTGTCATCGATCCATCCGACATTGATCACGTTAATGAATTGGGTATGTCTTTCTACTTTCTTATTGTAAGTCTGTATGTTTTTCCATTAGGAACACTAGATACTCTTCTTTTGCTTTCATTGAAAATTTAAAGTGACCCCATAGTTACTGCTATTGTTAATTCACTCACATCTCAATAATAAACACCTGTTGATCGCAAATAGACACTTTATATAGATAGATAGTCAGCTTGCTGTGAATTTTGGTGTAGGGAATGTTTAGACAACTTACCTTATTGACAAACTAGATACTGAATGTACGATAAATAATAATTGACGTTGTAAGTGTATATAATGATTGTGTAATATTTTCAGATGTTGATTCAACTCTTAACACCTCGATGTATGACGACGATCAGACGGTGCCCGTGACTGTGATCAAACGGCCGAAGAAGCCGATAGATTTGTCGAAGTTCAATCGTTCCAATAGAAAGTCTAAGAATTGTGCCACATTTTATTTTAAACATCACGACACGGATTCCGACAGGCAGATGGTTTCGGGTGCTTCGGGCACCGAGGATAAATCTCAAGAGGAAACGTCCGAGGAGGAATGGACTTACACTGTATGCCCAAAGAACGGCTCACCCGATAACTCCGACATCATGACATCCTCATTCGAACAACAATCTGACCTGCCCAACGATGATTTGTCCAAAAACATACAAAGCGCACGGCTCAAACTCGACTTCGAAGACTCAAATATGGCTAAGTACGAAACCGATGACATACTGAATGAAAAGAATATTGCTATGGATCAGAAAATTATTGAATCTCAAGATGTCGACGTTGTAGTGAAGCCGATTGAAAACATTGCACATCAACCGTTGTGTAGTAAAGAGAGTATTAAGCGTCTTTTGAACGAAGCCGAAGTTATGGTTTTGAAAAAAGTACAACAGATGAATGCGGCGTCTGCTAAAAATTCAGCTAAAAAGTCTAAGGTGGCGAGAAACTTTAAACCTTTAGAATTAAGCAACGACGGTGGTCGCGTTCATAGTCAAAATAAAATATCTCGCATTAAAGAATGGCTTCAACTTCAACACAGCGATACTACTCAAATGGTACGTTTCATAATATGCTTTGTCGTTAAACCACTCATGTGATTGTTTACTGTAATTTATGTTTAATTTTTAGATTTTGGATAGTTGCGATGCATCCGGTGAATATACTACTGGTGATAGTGAACCTGACAGGCTTTCAGTAACGTCTGAAGATTTGTCACCGAGCGTTGCAACGTATCGTAATGTCGCTTCATCTCAGGAACATAGTATCAATGTGGAAACGCCTACTAATCACAGTACACCTGAACATGCAAAGGTAAAAATTTACGTTCCAAGATATTCATTTTTACATTCAGATACACCGTGAAATTGTATCTAAATATATTTTTCATTTTAGGTTATTCTAAGAAGTAAGAGGAGTAACTCTCAAAGTGCAAGACCTTGGTCTGTCTCTTGTCTCTCTCAGCTTTCTTATGCCAACAAAGAAACACCAAAAACAACTAGATCTGGAAGTACATTAAACACGCCAATAGTTGATAGCGAAGATACTTCAGCAGCGTACGGAAGAACATCAGGAATGTCTATTTCGGAATCGGCATTGAACACGCTTACGCATAATCGCGATATCAGAGGACACTCACCGAAAACTGGAAAGTATAAATATCAAGGCAGCACTAGCAGCGTAAAAACAACGATTCAAGTTAGTTTTTTTATCCATACTTTTTATTAAACTTTAAAGTACACATTGTAAACATTGGTTTTTTTTTTTCATTTTAGGGTAACATTTCAAGTTCCACAACCATCAACGAAGGTTGGAATAACGGCTTTGGAAACTTCGACGACTCTAAACAGTGTTCTATCAGGAGAAAGCGTTTAAAATTGAGAAAACGTCAAATGGGTGTCAATTCTAACGATTTAGAAACTGAAGAATTGGGACAAGCTCACTTGGAATCGTTCCGTAAAGCGAACAAATTAGTTAAATCCTGTTCATTTTCTGGCAAAGCTTCTCTATCTCAAAAAGATCTAAAACAAGAAAGGTGCACTGCTAGTGATCCATCTTCATCGAGAAATAAACGGTAAATATTTTCATCATTTTTTTATATCAAATGTACGCTGGAAGCATTCTTAATGTTTTTTTATTGCAGGTTTGATACTACATCTACATCTGATAACGACAGCGATGATGCTATGAAAAAAAACAATCTTCAATTCTGCATCGGTCGCAGTACTGATAGAACTTTGAATGCCTCGTCGGAAGATCAAGACAACGACAGAAAACCAACATTTAAGATTGGTCCTGTTGGTGGAATCGTTCGTCCGAGATTGCCTCTCATCAGTATGGACGTCGTCAACAGATCAACTCTCGCAGAATTGTGTGTAGATAGAGATTCAGATGTCGATAGAAGTGTACAGGCGGCTGGTACCGAAGAACACAGTTCACTTTCCGAACAGGCCTGGGATTTCTACCAGGTTTGAATTATTTTACTAGCTTTAAAATATCATTGAATTTTCTGTTATTATGAAAGTCACACGTGTATTATTTTGTTTACAGGAGAAGTACAATTCTGAGACTTATTCAGAAGCTCCGGATTCCGATGCGGCCAGGCGTTTGTTGGAATGTGACGACTATCGTGCGCATTTTGATTCTCAATCCGATTGCTGTTCGAGCTTATCTGCCCATCCTGATCACGAACCTAGTCCTCTGATGAATCGAAGGAGAATGCGTGCCCCAAACTATTCTCCGACCGAAAATGGCATCAAAAACACTTTAAACAAAGGAGCCGACACTGCCAATTATGGATCGTACGGTCGCCGCAGCAAAAAATCATCAACATCCAGCATCGAAAGAAAGAAATCTTTAATGGACAGCCTAGAACGATCAAAACGCAGTCCCGAAAATCCAGAAAAAATTAAACGAGTCAAGAAACTATTGAACGATAGCTTGAGAAACAACAAACGGTCATCGATATCAGACTGTGACGTCAATCGCAGAAGATACACATCCTCAAATTCGACAAATAGCGACGCTAACAACTCTTCGTTAGAATATCAATACGTTAAACAGCAGAATTGTAACAAAGCGGATACGGATTCAATTAATAAGAAATCAAGGAAACAATCGTTTGAGAATAAGATTCCGCTATCGGTAGAGTTAGCGTTGCACGACTCGTCGAACAATTTAAACTCTGCTGTTATTGATTCGCCAATTAGACGTAAACGATTCTCAAATAGCCACTTGGACGACAGTTCCGACGGTGGAAACGATGGAAAAACTCACTCGTTGCCGAGAAGAAGAGGCTCGGGACTCTTGTCCATGTCCGGTTCTAACATCGACGGAAAAGTTCTGGATTCAGACTCGGACATAGACGACGTGCAACATCTGATCGAGAGATCTCGTTCTCAGTTAGAGGACACCGAATTGGTTTTGTCTAAAGAGGACGTCACAATGGATCTGCTACAGCCAAACGACTATGTAAGAAATCATTTTAAATCAGAAATAGCTTTAAGTGACGACTTAACCCATAATGAATGCATCCCAGATTTGTCAGATTCTAATGTTGATAAAAAGAGGTCTGATAAAGACGGTGATAGTCGAGCATGTTTTACCGTTAAGTTTTATTTTGCCGTCGCAATCTTCTCAGTCGTAGTTTTTGTCTGTTTGAATACTTACAGGTATTGATCTATTTTTAATTATATAATCTGTGAACTTTACAACACAGATGTGTGCTTTTAATTATTATAATTATTGTCTTGAGTTGTTTTTTTTATTAACTTTTGTATTAACATGTTTAGTAATCGCGGCTCATCCAATTATTTGGATCAGTAAGGGTGCTCTTTTGTAAAATACGAAAAAAAGCTAATAACCTTCATTTTTAAGTAACATGTATAGGTTTTATTAGTATTTTTTTCTTCCCCCCCTCCAATAATATTTATTATTTTTATTTTTTTTAACATTGTGATATAAAATGTAGTTTATATAAAAGTAACTGTGCCTTTTTAATTAAGGGATAGGTGTAAGTAATCTTTTTTTAAAAAATGTTTTATACAGTTTATTATTACCACCTGTGAAGATACTATATTTTTAACCCAGTGTTTTTCTGACTTAATTTACGAAGTTTTTATTATACGTGATAAATTGTACATTGGCATGCTGTAGAATAAAACCGTTATTGATTCAGAATGCAGTCTATTATTTAAAACAGCTCTATGCAATGCCAGATGATTTTGCAACATTTTTCGGTCTTTAAAATTCCGTTGTTTGTTTTTTTTTGCTAAAAATCAATACAGTATAAATATATATATTTTTATCTTTAATTAAATAATACAATTGATAAAACGAAATATTCAAAATTTATTCAATGGTCTTATACATACATGCATATTGTATTTTTGTATCTAGCATTTTATGGTGCTGTGTTTTTTCTCATCCTTTCTTATTTTACAATTAAAACCATGAAAGAACACCCAAGCTGTCTGAGTATTGTGTTTTTGTAATTTTTATTAGTGTGAAAATGTGATGTTTTACCATTACCCCAATTTTGCTTTTTTTTATATAATCACAAAAAAATTTTTTTAATATTGTTTTGGTTTGGTTTTCAAAATTTATAACACTAGTTAATTCTTTGGTTTTCACTGCATTGCAATTTATTACATTTGATACACAAAAAAAAAATACACTCAAAGTTTCCACACATCGAACACAAAAAGGAAATTGTGAAACACTAAAAACAAAAATCTGAAGATGTTACTCTCATATTGAAGGTAGTTATTTATTTTTTGTTACATTATTATTATCAAATCATGTTATCACAAATAAAAATAGTTAATTATTCACTTTTTCACATTGTAATATTAAAACAATCACTTTAAAATTGCACTAATTTGACGTTGAGGAATTCCTTTTAAACATTGTTATAAATCACTAGCATGCTTTGTTATGTAATGATTTTATTTTGCATCTCTACTGGTAGTATTATTTGTATGATAATTTTTGTGCACATAATAAATATTAGAAAGTGAATGATAATTAATTTTAAATGAAAAATAATTACTAATAGCTTTCTTTGAATATTACATATTTGATTGATCATCATAATTTTTCTAATATTTATAATTATTTTGGAACCATGAGGATGCTGTATATCTATATATATTTTTTTTCAATTAACTCTTTCACTGACACATTCACAATATTAAATCTGTTCATATCTCTCACGTGTCTCACCTATAACTTGTTGTATCATATTTAATGACATCTAACTTGTGATTAAGTCAGTGAAGGAATTAAAAAATCACCATATACATACATAACTTAACCAACCTAACCACGCACTTAATCCGTTTTCTTAGAATGAAATTGTGACCACCTGCCGAGAGAACATACGTTGCTTGGAAGCTGTCCTATCCAGAGCATCTCAGGGGGAATCTAGCGTACTTTCATCACCTCAAACAAGAGAAATCAAAGGTTAGTTTAACTCCACTCACAGAGTCGAATGTTCAATGTTTATGTTTTTATGATGCAAAGATCGTCGTTTTTCAAAAGTTGACCTTAGAAAATGTTTATCTTTGAACTGTATCGCACGTTAAATCATCGAACAAGATGTCGAATGGACCGGTTTTTCTATTTTTTGTTAACAAAGATGCACCGTTTTAATTATAGTCATGCTTTCCGTTAGCTATTCTATTTTTTTTAAACTACTTATTTATATATTTGCGTTTCGAATGCCAATGGTTTGCATTGACTGGATTCACTACGTGTTATTTCATACACCTGCGTCAGTAGCGCTTTTGCTTTGGCGCCGCTCGCTCGTGTACCACCGTTTCTCAAACTTAATTTTGTAAATTTAATGTAATCAAAATCACTTTTGCAATCAAATTTTGCACTTGCACATTTCAATGATTTGGTTTTTCGTCTTACAATCCGATTCAAATTATGTCAATTTTTCAAACATGAAGTGAAGTGAGGATGCATTTTTCGTTGCATACATTCCTTACGAAACTGCATACGAACAATGCGCAAAATTGGCCAACGAAAAACAGTTCAGTGAACTCTCGTTTGTAATCTTTTAAAGTTTTGAAATTGGAATAGTTACTACGCAATAATAAAACGACAATGTCTGTCGTTGGATCGACTCAAACAGACGACGTGGGTGAGTGTATAATCTAATAATTTTCTCCAAATTATAATTGAGCCGTTCAATACAGACGTTGTTGCTTTTTTTTCAATTGTGTGTAGGTTTTGAAGTTTTTGAACCGTTCAATGGTTTGTTTTTTTAACACAGTGGCATATCATCTCTTATGAACATATACCTATGTACATATTAAATCATTTATCGTTTCGCTATGTCAAAGATACTGCTATCTGACATAGCGAAACGATAAACGAGAATTTAAGTCGATCGATTTCAGTGCCAAGAGCTTTTGGTATTTTTTCGCCTGTTTGATAATGCGCTATGCTCTCTCGCCAGTAATTCGACCCAAATCCATTATTAACTTTTTGGCAAACCGACCGATGAGAAAGTTTGTACGCAACGTGTTTTTCCTCAAACTCTCAATATACGACGTTTTTAGAACGATTTCGTTCAATGCAATGCAATGAAAACGTCTGTGAGAATATTTTTCAGTCTTTTTGCAGTTGAAATGTGTATCCCAAGGTCATTTGAACGAAGATTGAATTGTGCACTTAAATGCACTGTAATTGCATTTCAAATTATAGTCGATGTTTTATATAGCACCATTTATTTGTAGTATCTGATTTCATACTTTGGGCTCGTCCACACGCAACCGGTTTCATCCTCAAATATAAGGATGACATCACGATGCCTTTTGTGTATACGGATATAATAAATTTATATTGACCCTTGAATTGCTCATACATATTTTTAAACTGTGTAAATAGGTATCTGCTATGTTGAAAGAAAGATCGACAAACCTAAACATTCAAAAATTTATCTCAAGCTTTGACAAGCATTAATCAATAGTTCTTTAAATATATATACATACATACATTTTATATTGATATTGTACTTTTATAATAAAATTAGATGTTTGCTTAACCGACTACTTTTTGGCAATGAATTGTTGTAGAAATTTTATGTTGGTACTAGATTCCTAGAGCCCGTTGACGATCAACGGGTATCTATTATTGACGTATGAGTGGGTTGACAGTAGCGGTAACCGTGGAATGCGGGAAATAATTTAAATTTTCGCGTGTCGCGCGTTCCTGACCTATCTACAGACAAATAAACCGGCTATTGAGTATATACATACATAATTGTAAATTTCAGTTGATACTTATCAATCTTTTATCTAACGCTCGGTAATGTTATATTCAATTTTCTTCAATTATTTTAACGATACTCCAATCCATTGCCATCTCTAAAATGGATATTGGAATGTCACTCTTCTGTTCAAATAATACAACAAGGAAAAAAATACCACTTTTTATTAAATTTTATTTACCATTCTTTATATTAACGTCTCTGATTTCAATGTCAATTTATTGTCATTTATACAAATTTCAAATTACATTAATTTTTCACAGATTTATCTGCGATTGTATCTATCCCATTGCAACGAAGAGTTTCTCAAACTGTTTCAAACATGTTATGATTTAAAAACGTCAGTTTATTTACGTCCACGTTTCTTGCGTCATCCACAGCAAGGATGATGATACAATCGATATATTTGCACGCTATCTATTTCACAGGTGGAACAAACATCATACGAAGTGTAACGAATGGTGGATAACTTTGTAGTTGTTGTTCGTTTTCCTTTTTATTTCTTGGCAACGTCAATGCATATTTATGACACAAAGCTCGGATACTGATACAACTGTAACGGTATATAAAATCCTTTTATGTTTGTTACATTTCCGCTTGCCGCAAATAATTAATTCGAATAAAGTTAACTTGCGGTACGGTACACCTTGTAGATTGAAAAAATTTAACCGTTTCGAGTCTGAAGCTTCACAAACGTACATTTTTTTGATATTAGATCTTGATTGATCTAATGTCTTCCTTTTTGTGAAAGCGAATTTTTTGATCTGGGAATGTTTCATTGTTGTCGTGGAATTTAAAATGTTTCTTTTTCCATATCTGTTTATGTTGTGCCTTTTTTTCCCTGTTTTATTATTTTTGTTTTTTGTTCAAAGTCGATAACATCTTCGCGTGACTATCGTGACGACGCAAAAGCGAAAAGTTTTCTAACAATAGCTTGATCGAAAGTGAAAATTATGTCTCAGTGCATATGTATTAGCCTCAATCGTAAAGGTTGATGCTTGACGGATTACATATTGGCAAGTTTGATATCAGATTAACTCACCGCTGGCGGCCCTATAGTGCTGAAAATTTAATTGCAATTTCAAAAATAATCGCCAGGCTTCGGTTTATATTGGTCAATGGGTTAAAAGCAGCAATAAACAATGATATGCGAAATTAGAGAATGCTATAGAAATCCGCATTGGATTGCAATCGAATTGTTTTAATATTCCATTTGACTTTTTAACCTGTTCTATGCGGAAACCGCTTTCTTCAAATCGATCGATTACTTTTTTTTCCCATACTGTTTCGCTTAAAGTGTCTCGTATTATTATTTTATTGTTTCTATCTTTATTATTATTATGAGGTAATTAACATATTTTCTCGTTTGAAGGTTTAATCATTTGCAGTTTAATAAGACAGGATGCGTTTATGTGGCCGGTAAAACCGCTTTTACGGTGTAAATTGATTGATTATCGACATGCATGCATTCATATATTTTCTCTTATCTATGCTTGTTAAGATACCGTGCAAATTTTCCATCTGCCGTAGAAAGCTCATATTTTTCAATCCACTAGCTTAAATTTCACTTTTTCTTAACCCATATAACACTGGGAAACTTTGACTTTCTAAGCTTCTAATTGAAAATAACAATGTGATGTTAATGAGCACCAACTTGAATTAGTGTGAGTATATCTAGAAACAGAAACGGCAAATGGATATTTATTTATTTATACAAATTATAATTATTAAGATTATTAGGATATAAGGTACCTACTTTCTTCAGGAAAACCATAATCGACGGTTATACATTTACATAAAAGGCGTCTCTAAGCCTTGTGCGTATTCCCCGGACAACTGTAATGAATGTGATATCATTTTTTACATTTAATATTCATTTCTCATATTCATGATTCATGACCAATTTCAGTATACGTATGTATTGACATCATATTCTATTTGCATTGAGAAGTGTAGGTGTACGATTGTATGCCTCAACTAACACCTATGCAGTTCTATTGCAAACTCTCAAAGTCACCTTGCAATTTGCGGCTCTAGTTTATTTGCTCTGAAATCATAACTGATGTGTGTGATAAGCTTCGCGACTTATCATGTGACTTCCATCTGCAGTGGTCGTGCAAAACCAATTACTTCAGATCAGATGCACTTTGCACAATTTACAATTCCGTTCGTTAGTGACTTTTCAGGGGGTACTTTGCATAATAACACTTGCGGTATATGCATATTCGAGATGCATTCAATGCAACTATGTATGTACATACAAATAGATATAACTGTGACGTCAGATACCTGTAATTGTCCGTCTATATAGGCGTGACAACGGGTTCACTTTTATAATTGCCATATTCGGCATAGTTGGTATTTTCTCCGTTCAATTACATACATACATATATCAGTGTCATCATCGTGTGATGACCGGTTCTCTACAGATTTCCCTTGTGTAACCTTCACCTTTTACCAGTTTTAGTTTGGTTCATTTTCAGGTCACACACTTTTTATGTATGTAGTTTGTAAACGCCCACTGCTATACTTTTGTGTATTCATTACTTATTGTCTCGAATATGTCACGTCTTCCGTTTCTGGTTTAAGTAGCAGCTGGAGACATTACCAGTGGTCTTAGAAACATAGATAGTATTGTAAATTCAATTTTTTTTATTTCAAGTTATGAAGGTTACCAATTTTTATTACTTTTTTATATGTACATTCATGAGATTAGATTGCATTCCTTTGAATGCCACAAACTTATTAAAGTAATATTGTGACCTACGGTTAGAAAACCTACTTTATTCAGCAATCCTCTTTCAGTAGTAAATTTAGAACTTATGTAAATTATTTAACTTTTACCAAGTTTGCTTCGTTGGAACAGTTATTAAACATGTCTTTTCTATAGCAAGAAAGTTTCAAATGTTTGATCCGATCAAATCTAACTCCACAACAGTAACTACGTCGACCTTTTCAGGCTCGTCAACAAGTTTCTTGCTAATTTCTTCATCATTAAAATCTCGGCATACGCACCATTCTCATTCTCTCACACTATCAAAAATGCAACACGTTCAATTCTAAAATCACTTTCTTCGATTGTGGAAACGTTCGATGCGTGACTTTTAGATCACTCCAGTTTACATTAGGCCGAACACTTCTATGAAGATTTCCACGTGAATTCACACAGTTGTGTGTGGCGTGAAAATGCCCAAGAGAAAGTACATAGTTAACTGTTGTACGCTATTTTTCCACGTAGCTTTGTTTGTGCTCATGCATATTAATCGCATTATTATCAACGCAATGGGATCGCACCGTTAGTTTTCGAATTTGGTAGTAAAAACGCGTATTATTTATAGGGCGAGACCAGATGGCTTTGATTCACTCTCATCTGAACATGAACCGCTCAAATTTAAATCTTAGAGGTCAAAATAGTCGTGCATTTACGCAGTATGGTGGATTTCACTGGTTTCATTTAGAAAATGCCTGTTTTAAAATTCAATGAGCGTATCACGCTTGACTGGAACGGTATATCCGACAACTGCACTTCCTGCAACAACACTTTCAGCTGGTGTTTTTCTATTTTTTTTGTTACACGTTGCTTGTCAAACCGTGACGGGCAATCGGCGAATGGATCAAAGTTTGATCCCATCGTTGTTTTTTTCGACAATTGCAGTTATTTTTACTTTCACCGAGTGATGCGCTTCAATTATTGCTATCGTCATTAGAGTCGTACGTGTGTCTATTCGATTATGATTGCATTGGTTTATTTTTTTTATCGGTTGTGTATGTATTTTAAAAACAACTGTGTCTACAAAAAACGACTCGCATCTGGTTGAATCATTCGCTTTTTCTCAATTTTGCATTTTAGATTGGTAAAATGTTAACAGTTCTGTTGCTATGCATGTATAAAAATTCGGGTGTGGCCAACCCATGACTTTATCCATATATTTGAGGAATACAAACAGTAACGAAACTAATTTTTTAAGTACGCAAGTAAATAAAACGCATGCACAGCACCACACCAACCAACACATATACTGTGATATATGAAATCACTGTCTTGAGTGCGCGCGCGTATGTAAAATACGATCTTCGGCATATATTCAAATTAGAAAAACTGCCACTTCCGGTCGTCAGATGTTGACCAAAATCACAGTATCTCTTACAGTTAACGTAAAAACTATAGATATGAAATTTTGACTTGATCGCCACGGCAGTTTCGGAAATATTCTGTGGTAAACTTTTCGACAAAAAAAAAACTCTACTTCCGGTTGACTGATTTTAATGATTTATTTTTTCGTAACTAGCAATTTCTCTCAGAAGTACAACATTACAATATTGTGACGATACTACATATTTAAAAGGTCGAAAAAAATAAAAAAACAAAAAATCGTTCAAGAGTAAACTGCCATTTTCGCTAGTCAGAAGTTGACTAAAATCACAGTATCTCTTACGGCTAACGTGAAAACTATAGATATGAAATTTCGACAAAATTCCCGGAGCCGTTTCGGAAATATTCTGTGGTAAAAGAATTTTAGAATTTTCTACAAGAAAAAAACCCTACTTCCGGTTGACTGATGTTGACCAAATTCCTTATGGCTCTTACACCTTTCATGAAAATAATAGATATGAAATTTCAGCTTGATAGCCTTGATAGTTTCGAAGAAAACACACATACAGACACACACACGCATAAGTACACTTGATAGTTTCGGAGAAAACACACATACAGACACACACACGCATAAGTACACAGACATACAGACATTTTTTTAGAAATCATGAAAACGTGATCAGGGGATGATACTCGATACAAATCAGTCAAAATCTCGAGGTCGAATTTTCGCACGATCACAATACTTTATCCGATTAGGATAAAGTAAAAAGCTCGACAATCAAAATATGTTTATTATTAGCATATGAGTGAGCTAATAATAGTATGGGTTAATGAATAAAAAAAACAAGTACTTGGAAAGTTCCTAATGAGTACAAACACAGGCAGACATACAATTTTAAGCTACTATGCATATTTATAATCATGGATACTTGAATGGAAAATAGTGCGCAGTGCAAGTGTCTGTTAAAAATAGCAGGGAGTGTTTTTTAAGTGCATTTATTTTATCCTTTAAATTCCTTAACCGCTTAGGTAACTAGTCATATGAAATTCTTCACGATTGTTATGCAAATGAGATTTTTATAATATACCTATAAGTATAAGAAGAATCAAATGCATATTTTAGATGCTTCTTTTTTTTGTAATGGTACAATTTAAATACTAGAACTAATAGGATTTAAGTGTGAATCCATAATATGTTTTTTTTTTTTATAATTATTTATTGTATTTTTCCAGGTATGGTGACGCGATGGACGACCAACCTGTCAATTGGAGAAAGGCGTTCTGCAGCACGGAATCTTCGCAGGGAATTGCTAGCTTTGAAAGGCTCCATTGCTCCGTTGCCTTCAGCTCCACTTCTACACACTAGACCTCAACTATTGAACCGCTTGGATCAGCTCAAAGTAAAACTTTAACTGAACTTATACTATATCAATAATTTAAATTATGTACAATTCCATAACAATATCAATATTTTACTATACAGAAAAGGCAATCGCTTCTTCAAGAGCAAAAATCTGCCATGTTGAAATTGAACGTGTCTGTACATAGGCTACTGACGGACGTCGGAAATAACACCACGTCCGGAAGTGTCCTTACGGATACTTTGTGCCACAATTTGAAAGACGAGGTTAACGAATTGTATAGAATTTGGGAAGAATCCAATGAAAGGTAACCGTCATAAGTGATGTTCAAATCACAACTTACTGATTGACTTTGTATGTTAATATATTTTGAATGCTTTTAGGACGAATACTGAAATGTCGTCGTTGGAAGGAGTAGTAGGGGCTTGGGGAGCTTGGGAACGAGGCTTAGCAGAATTGCACGGTGCTCTACGAGGAGATTCGGCTACCTTGAGATTGATCGAGGCTGCTCTAGTGGCTGGAGATCCGGCTCGTGTAGCACCTCACGTTTCACACGTTGCTCGTCTTCTTTCCGAGACTACGCATCATGTAATTTATATTGATTTTCGTGTTCAATTTTGTATTTACATATATTGTGTTTAGATTGTTAATGTTTTTTTTTTTAATATAGAAAGGTGAATGTGGTTCTTGGTCTGATAGTGGTATATCAGACTCGGGATCGGAGCAAGAGCTGTCAGAACGTGAACGGCGATTGGAGGGATTACGAGTGTTAGCGAGAGCTATGGAAGCCGCTTTAGCACCTGGAAGTCAACTTTTAAAAGCAATTACGAAGGTATAATACTGATATGGTTTTCTGATAAGATAATTTTTCTCATAAATTTATGCCCACTGAACACGAAATCTAATAGTAAATACCTGATTGCCTCCTATTTCATAAATATAAGTAAGTTAAGTAAGGCTAATGTAAATCTTATTTTTACAACATCCCGCTATGCTTAAAAAAGAAGTCATACGCCCAATGAGCGCTGCCAGTTATGACGTATGGATGTGAAATATGGGTGCTGAATTCAAGAATTTTACGTAAGATCCAATGCACACGGAGAAGCATGGAAATATGTATGCTTGGTATAACATGAAGAGATGCAAGAGGAATACATGGGTAAGAAGTATGACCAAAGTGGCAGATATAGCGAAATGTGTGAAAAAGTTGAAGTGGCAATAGGCTGGACACGGCGAGAAATACTGTAATGGTATCCGAGAGGATGTGAAAGAAAGAAAGGTAGGCTGAGTGGATGATGGGCTGATGAATTGAGAAGAACGTGTGCAGTCGAGTGAATGCAGATTGCTCAAAACAGATGGGAATGGAAGAGGATTGGATAGGCCTTCATCCAGTAGTGGATGGTGAATGGCTGAAAATGATGATTACTCGGATTCGTTCAGAGTAATAGACGGGAACAGATTCGTTTTTAGTGAGCATAAATTCCTAAGAGAAGTTATATCTTGTCGAAGAAACAAAAAAATTGTGATTTTTCGACCAAATTATAACACTTCGAATTTTTTCCAACAGCGAATGGATCAGGCTGAAAACGAGCTGCGAGCTTTGCAATCAGCTTGTCGAGCTCTCATCGTTCGAACGGCTGGTGGAGTTGTCGGCAGCAGTAACGTTAACGTCGACAAAGATGCTGCTAACGCCGATTACATTCCAGCTGCAGAGTGAGCATTCACACCATTCAAATATTAAATAAACTCAACTATTTCTTGGGATAGTTTTATTAAAAATTATGATTGGTTTCAGAGCGTTGGTGGCGTTGAACGGTAAGGCATCTAAAGTTATATCCTCCCCTGACGATCCAGATAATGAACCTGGCGATGGAATATGTAGCCGAGGCCGAAGATGGGCTTGGTGCGCTCTGCCGCTTCAGATCTGTTTACTGGCTTTACTCTGCGCTTGTTTCCTCGGTGGACCGCGCTGCTGCGACGCAGTGAACAATCTCGGTTCCGGATTTACTCCGCACCTAAGATACGTGAAAGGTCCGCCACCAGTTTAAAAGACGCCTCGTCGTACTTACTGTAGGATTTTTTAAGCGATGAAATTCTGATGCTCTGTACGGCCGGGTACCTTTGATTACATTCCGTGAATGAGCCAATGTGTGAATGTGGATATTGTAATCAATCGCGGAGGTACCGTCAAGGTGTACATCGAAGCGATGATGAATTTATAAGATTAGTGTACGTTGTACAGTATATTTCTTTTTAACTGTACAGACCGTCATTGATGTAGTATAGTCCGGATGCAGAATGGCCGAATTTTGTAAATATCACATGCAAAACGGTTGAATGTTAAATTGGATACAGCTTGTTATATCAATGGAGAATTAAAACTACCTCAAAACATGAAGTAAAAATCAAGAAAATATATCTAAAAGATGTGTTATACATATATTAAATTTATATCAATGACAGAGAAAGATTTTATTTGAATGAATTTTTAAGATGAGAGTAAAATGGAATGATTTTTGTATTGTAAATGATTTTATGATTGAATGTTAATCATATAAGATGGAATGATGTTTTTTGGTAAAGGTTTTTAGTTTTCAGTTTTTTTTTATTTCAAATGTGTATGTTGTGTAATTTAAATTTTGATACTGTATCGATGATAATTTTACCATTTGTCTAATTTGCATAATTGTCACAATTGAGTCGAGTTTGCTACAAATACGCATATTTTTGCATACACAATGAATTTGTAATATATTTTTTATGTATACATATATAGGTATATTGAAATTCAAGGCAAACATCGACATCGGTTTGCAGTCTTTTAATAAATTCACCCTGATGATAAAAACTGGGGGAAATTTTGGTCAAACGCGAGACGTGTTTGCGAGATCTGATACAGACGTTGATTTCTAATCAAGAAGCCGGTAAAGTTGCAAGTTGAGACTTTGCTACATGTCGGTTCAAGATTGAAACTCTTCGATTCTGTCGAGATAACGTTCTGATGCATCTCGCATCGTACAAGCTTGTTCTGGGTAAAATTTCTTATTTCGAATAATGAAATTGCTGAACGATGCTGTGAAAGCAATGGGATATCGTCGATCGGTATTATTTGTCGACGTGTAAAACTTAAGGGATTTTACGTGGGTCGTAATTTTTATCATATCGTAATCTATTGTGCCAATATTTTTTTGTTATTTTCAGTCATTTTGTACGTTTCGTCAATTTTAATTTTTTTGACATATTTTTATTTGATGCAATTTTTTTTGATTTTATGTTTTAAATTTATATTGACTACAAGGCACATTGTAGAATATGTATGGACATGTCTTATTCTTTTTTTTTGAGTTTTTGGAATCCTAAATTTCATTGACCACGAGGGATTTGTGTCTCATTTTACTTAAATATAATTTCAATGGGATTCCATTTTGACATTTTAATTAAATATTAAATTTATGATGTAAGATTTAGTTATTATTTAGATTCTCAATTGTTCAAACATGATTTTCATGTGAAAATGAATGAGACTTTATTGTAACTTATTTTAGCCACGGATAAATGTTGTCTTGTACATATATTTGAGGAGTTTTTTTAATTTCTACAATAAAAATCCAAGACCCGCTTATTATAATCAATATAAGAATTCCTTAAATATATTTACTTGTGCGTGTGCTGAATATTTATATGATATTTAATTTAAATCAACTTAATGTGTGCATCAGATAATTTTGTCGTTGATAATATAAAAATAACGATATGTATTCATCATACTGATGTGAAAATCAAAGTATTAATGCCACGATTGAATCTTTGTAAACGCGTATTATAATTTCATCGTATCAATCAACTTAGTATTACATTACTTTTTCGATACATACTTGAATATAATGTATTTGTGTTGTGATAGAGAAGTCTTATAATCATTGTGTTCATCATAACTCTTAAATTGTATTAATTTAGTCATGTCAATCCGTAGTTGGACAAAAATTTCTATGAAATTTTTCAATAACGACATATACCTGAAGTTCTGTTATTATTATTTTTTTATATTGTTTATTCTTATAATACACAAATATAGTTTGTGTATATCCCGTACAAAAGATTCGTCATATGATGGATCGTCTCAATTATTCATGCGAGGTTTATAAAAGTGCAATTATTTTTGTTTTCTAGTCGCTTTCATTCAATGAACAATTTGTTCTTGTTGCATAAAATATCGCCCAGTGATGCTCTTTTGTAACTTCGTAGCCTCATGTATCTACTTATATATACATTTATAATGTATCTATTGTAGTAAGGTATAATAAATCATACCATAGTGAACATTTCCACACTTCATTCATAGCAAATTCAATATAATATATATATTTTTATTAGCATCGTTATAAAAACACTTTCGGATAAAGCAATCTATACTTTAGAATACAACAGTTGTTTTAACAGGGTTTCAACTACGTTTGCTATGAATGTTGTGTATTTTTTAAATAAATATTAGGTTTATATTATGAATCTTATATTTACTGATGTGTGGCCTTAATTTTATTATTACAATATATCAGAGTAATTTTAAGGACAATTATAGAATATGAAGTTAACGCTAATGTTTAAGTGTGTTTGTGTCCATGCTTAAAAAATAGTGCACACTGGAGTTAATCGAGGTTTTTGTATGGAGATTTTCTACCTTTCACTATTGACTATCTTTAACGAGTCAAATCTAATGAATATGCCTTACGTTACGTTAAATTCACCACAGTCACTTACTGGAAATTGATGAGAAAAATGAGTTAATAATAAAATAAATTTAATAACGATGACGATAAAGACTTGTTACTTTTGATTTATTAAAAAACATATATATTTTTAGTGGTTTTTAGTGAATAACGTAGATAGTTTGTAGTGAACAAAAAAAGGGGTTTTCTTTTTACAATCAATTTTTCTAAAATTTTATACTTCTGCTGGGATGAATAGATCTTGTTTTGATACTTCTTGCGACGAGTCAATGATTGCTGATTATTATTTAGTAAATCAATTGCAAGATATTCTTTATTGGGAACTTTTGCTTTGAAAAAGTGAATTCCCTAAGTAGGTATTTTTAATTTTCATAATGGTACCTAGTAATTAATGTCACTACTTAAATTATTTTTCAATTAAATTTATTGAAACATTATTTCAATCTTTTATTATGACGTTTCCATGTCCTCTTTTTCCCCTTTCCTTAACTTTTCATTTGCCCAAAGCTAAGACAATTCTGCAATCGACGAGATTTAAATTTTAAAAGACTAAATGATTTTTTATTTTTCTTGATTTCATCAACTGAACAATAATATTGGTACCATTTTTGTCTTCAAAGGTATATGCTTAAAAAAGAGGGCATATAATCAATGCATACTGCCAGTTATGACGTATGGATGTGAAACATGGATTCAAGAATGTTACGTAAGATCTAGTGCACACAGAAACGTGGAAAGATATGACCAAACCGGGGACCCCCCCCCCCGAAAAAATCAAAAACTTGATTTATATCTACTACTTAATTTTATGATTTAGTTTTACTTAATCAAAAAATATAGACAAAAAAAAGCGTTATACAAACATTTGTTACCAACCTAACCTAACCCAAACCTCACGTTAATTTAGGGTTGTCAGATTTCAAATCAAACCGGAACACCCTCCGAAAAAAGTCAAAAACTTGATTTTTACACACTTAATTTTTTGATGAGGTTTTACTTAATTTTGACCACTTAATTTTTATATTAAATAATAAAATAAAATTTATAAATTTGAACATTCATAGACATTTAAATTTAAAAACAAATGACAATATAATGTAAAGATGGAACGAACATATTAATAAGAATAAAAACAATATATACTTTTTTAAATTATGTAATAGTAATAGGTTTTACTTCTTTTTTTTATACTTTTCACTAGATTTGGACTTTTGCAATAGTACTTTGCTGATATCATAGTTATCAATGCACTGTAGAATACTTTACCAACATTATCCACTGAAAGCCTATTTCTTTCGTCTGTCCATTGAATCTCCATTAACGAGAATATTCTCTCCACATTACCATTATGCCCTGGTAAGGAGAATATAATATACTCGCACATGCGATATAAATCTATGTACATATATATTGTTCGGGAAATTGCATTTCTATTTTTAAAAATATTGCTACCCATTTTTCTGCAGCTATTTTTTTTATTCCAATCATCACTTTTTAATATAACAAATTGATTAAACCAAAATTTGTCATTTATTCCAGTACTTTTCGTATTTCGTACAAAAAGTGCATCGCTGCATATTTAATGTATAGAAAAAATTGTAAACCAGGTCTTTTGGGCGTCCAGATGGGTATGTTTGAGTCACCGGGACACGAGACTTATGTAAAACCGGTGACAATCCCGATTAATCGGGACGTCTGACAACCTTACCAAAGTGACGCAATGATATTCGAGAGGATGTGAAAGAAAGCAAGGTAGACCCAGTGGACGATGGGCTAATGAATTTAGAAGAATGTATAGAGTCGAGTGGATGCAGATTGCTCAAAACCGATGGGAATGGAAGAGGATTGGATAGGTCTTCATCCAGCAGTGGATGGTGAATGGCTGATAATGACAATGATGATGCCATATATGTAAGTTGTGTGAGCAAAGATGAAATGGAAAGCTGTTGAACAATGGTGTGCGCTGGGTTAGGAGATGCTGCGCAATATTGCCATTTTGGAGAATGCAGCGAGAGAGAGAATCCCTACAATTATGTAATTATTTTAATTTCTACATTTATTTTCAAAGGGGACAAATTAAGGTTCTTGTCGTTTAGCCGCACGCCGGAAGTAGGCGTACCAACAAAATTGCTTCCCACCGTTTGACAATCGCCTCCCTGAGAGTGTATTGGAGAAGCGTGTATATGTGCATTGTTGACATATTGAAACGTCAGTCAAGTGTGAAATTGACCAATAATTGAACTACGTTAATACATCAATAATAATATCACAAAATTGTTTGTTGATTATCTGAGTGGGCGTTGTCAATTCGTGAAATATGAATCTCAATATTCCAATGTGTCCCACATTCTCTGGAATACCACAGGGTTCCAATTTGGGTCCATTGTTGTTTCTTATATTTATTAATGATATCCATACAGTCATTTCTAATTCCAATCTGTTATTGTATGCTGATGATCTCAAGGTGTACAGAGATATTCGAACGACAGCAGATTTCACTGCTCTGCAAAATGACTTAAATTCGCTGTGGGAATGGGCATCTGATAACCATTTACCATTTAGCATAGAGAAATGTCATGTCGTTTCTTATTCCCGATCTCTTGCACCTTTAGTACATCCATATAGTCTTGGTGGAAATATATTAGAAATGAAACCTTCCACAAGTGATCTCGGGATTACGTTTGAAAGCAGGTGGAAGTTTGTGGTGCATATCTCAGACATATGTAACAGGGCGTCAAAGATGCTAGGATTCGTCGTGCGTAATGCTCATCATTTCAATGATATGAGGGTATTACGCCTTCTTTACGACACTTTGGTCCGCAGCATCTTGGAATCTGGTTCTATTATATGGAATCCCAGAGAAGTCAAGTATAATTTACAGATTGAAAGAGTTCAGCGGAAATTTCTCCGATACCTATACATGAGACAATACGGCTACTATCCCTCACTGTATCCTAGTGCTTTTGTTCTAGGTGCATTGGGATATAGCACTCTGTCATCTCGTAGGGATAAACCCTTGAATCACTTCTGTAATTTATTGAGAGGTGACATATGCAACCCACCAATCCTCGAGGAGATGAAGTTGTGGGCTCCTGCACTTCCGGGAGTTGCGTACGCGTCAATTGTTTCAGGTTGTCAGAGCGAGAACCGGTGTCCTTGCTGACTCGCCCATTGCTCGAGCCATTCAATGCCTCAATTCACTTGCGCAACATTTGGATATTTTTTGCGCTACGCACCATCAGATCGCCACATTTCTCATGCACTTTAAATTCTGATTTTGTTTGTAATAATTTAATTTATTTATAATTGATTTGCTGATTTTATGTTAACTTTTAATTTGATTCTATTATTATTGTTATTTAATTTTATTATTATTAATACTTTCTAATTATTATTTAATTGTGTTTAATTTAAATTTAATGTAATTCGATTATACATATATATATATATTTTTTTTTTTTTACTACCATTATTTTATATATAATGTTTTTTTTTTCATGTCTCGCCATAGTGACGAATTGGGAAACCTGTTATGTCACTATGGTATAATTTGTAAAAAAAATAAATAAATAAATCAATGATTTACTTCTAGAGCAGGGCAGATAGTCGTATAACCTTCCAAGTATTCCCTGCTATGGTATACCTGGACATTGACAACCTCGGCGCTACCATATACGAACGATGACAGCCGACAGCCGATACGATTATACTTAAAATCATTTGAGTTTAGGACTACTAGTTTGAATCAATGAACAACCAGTGAAGAATGAACCTTCGCAGCAAACTGTAACTTTGCTATAGGCCAGTGAGTACATCTTCGACTGCGACGAGACTTATTTTGATATCAGAGAGACTCGGTTCAAAGTAGTCCGTCGTCGACCAATTAGTGCTTTGTTTTACCTGGCCTACGTGTAAAACAGAGCACTAATGTTTAAAGACAATAACTATTTCTCGCACCGTCTAAGTTTTAGCTGTTTCTTTCCATTTATTTATATTCAGTTGTAGGTATCTGAACAAAGCTATCAAAGGGATTCTTTGGTATTTAAAGCACCGGCTACGAAAAAAAATCGCAAAAATTTAATAAACAATCGGCAAGTACTGGTAGATAGCATCCAAAAAATTTTGTCACCTAAACCAGAAAGTGCGCCAGACATTTGGGAGATATGTCGCAATACATTTGAAAGATCTAAATACATTTCAGCAGAGTATAGCCCTTAAATTTATTTCGAAAATAATTTCTTATGCCAGGATGGACAAATTATCGCTTCAATCTGCTTTTACTCTAAACTCACCCCCTCCTTCTATACCGTTTCAATCTCCAGCATAATCCACTTCATCAAATAGTTTCTGTACCTATAAATACTCTCCTTATCACAAGGTGTCCCCGCCAGTAAAATTACCTCTGCTGCCCAACCCAACCAGGATATCACGAATAGCAGCACTACCGTACGTGAAGCTTGCGATGGTTTAAAAGATTTTATTGTATTTAAAAAAATTAATAATTTATGTAGATATATGTATGCATGCATTTACCTATACATACCTATAGATACATGCTTTTTTTTCTTATCTCTACATTTTCTACATATTCCTACAGTGGAGTTTGTTAAAATGTGTTTTTATTGTTTCAGATGACTATTGAATGGTACGGGAAAGAGTTCAGTTTGGTTAGGTTAGGTTAGGTTAGGTTACATACTGTAATTACTATTTTATTAATAATTTGTTAATAAAATAGTAATTACTATTACTATATAAATATTATAGTATGTAATACCTACATATATGATTACCTAACCAAATTGGTCGACGACGGACTACTTTGAACCGAGTCTCTTTGATATCAAAATAAGTCTCGTCGCAGTCGAAGATGTACTCAATGGGCTATATCAAAGTTACAGTTTGCTGCGAAGGTTCATTCTTCACTCGGTTGTTCATTGGATTCAAACTAGTAGTCCTAAACTCAAATGATTTTAAGTATAATCGTATCGGCTGTCGGCTGTCATCGTTCGTATATGGGAGCTCTGAGCTCGTCAAGGTCAAGGTATACCATAGCAGGGAATACTTGGAAGGTTATACGACTATCTGCCCTGCTCTAGAAGTAAATCATTGATGTATTAACGTAGTTCAATTATTGGTCAATTTCACACTTGACTGACGTTTCAATATGTCAACAATGCACATATACACGCTTCTCCAATACACTCTCAGGGAGGCGATTGTCAAACGGTAGGAGGTACAATCACTGGGGGTACCACTTCCGGCGTGCGGCTAAAAGACAAGTACCCAAATTAATAATTAAAATTAAAAATATATCGTTACAATAATTTTAAATGATTAAACATTAAATATATAATCACATTTAAATTATTTATTCACTTCATATTCAGCTCAATATAACAAAATCACGAACATAATAAAAATTTGACAGTTGAGGTTATGGTCGTCGTAAATTTATACTTCGGCCAAATCCGAGCTAGTAACGGTTTTCGTTTGACAGTTGCGATCAGTTGAATTGAAATGTCGACTGACAATAGCGTTGAGGCTGCTTTTACAAAGCTGGGAATCGATCTGTGTGGTCTTTCTCTAGATTGGTTGCTCGTCAATAACAGCACTCGCCGACCCTTACTCTGGCTACAAGACTCGCTAAATTCAGAAAACGCACTCACACCACAACTTGCACAACAGTCAGTACATACATACATATAATGCCAAAATACCATAATGAAGTTCCATCATGTATGTATCTTAACATTAAAACTCTTTAGATATGCCGACCTAAAAGAAGATGAAATACTCACCGACAGTGAACTTGATATTGAATTTGAAAAACTTCTACTCGATAACAGATACAATTTTAACATTACCGATGATGCTTGTGATGAAGTCGAAGAGAATATTAAATTGGACGATATAAATCGTAAGATTAATTTGGCTAATGAACAATTGGATTCGCTCAATCTGTGCACCAAACAAGGATCGTAAGTAACTAGTTTTGTTCATCTTGAATTTTACATAGTGAACATAGTTAATGTAATAAATGTTTCATTTCAGAGAACTAAATTCGACATTTAGCAAAGATTTAGAATATCATAAAAGTATTAGATTTGAGAAGTTATATGAATTATCTGAAATTACAAAGCAATGTCAAGATATGGCGGCATCGTTAGAAGATCAAAAGTCTCATTTGAGAAATTTAATTAAAGATGAAACTAAAAATTTTATCTCTGTAGGAAAAGTATGAGCATTTATACCATTTATAACTTTTTTTCTTTTGGTTTTATTATTGCAACTAATTCATCGGTCAATAACTTTTCAAGGAAATGATTAGTATAGGTCGCGCAGCCAGAGTTGAGGCAAACCACACACACATGCATTTTTAGTTTACAGGCTGATGCAATTTCTTTTTTTAATATTTAATTTTAACTTTACCCTTAATAATACCCCACAGTAACTCTATAAGGTTTAGTTCTGGCTGGTAGGCGCAGTACACTATGTCCGTGATCTTCCAGGATTTTGTCAAGCACCTACAAATTTTTGGTAATTTGGCTTATTCCTTAGTATTATGTCATATAAAATGGGTTTTGTGCTTTTCTCTGGATACGGTATATTCTACCTAAACTACTAAACTAACTAACTAAACCAACAAACGATATAAAAATCGAAGACTGAATGATTGGACTGAAGGAACGTGCTGTATTTCACAAAACAATAGTGTCTCTGTTACACTCGTAATGTGTCCGCGCGCGAAAGAGTCGGAGCGTTTTTATTGTCGCATTTAGTGAAAATTCGTATTATTCACTATTCACAGACACACAAATTGTGTGTGTGTGGTTCGCCTCAACTCTGGCTGCGCGACCTCTATGACATTTGGAATATATAATGGCATGCAACTTTTTCAGTCAGTTTAAATTTCCATTTACTTTAAATACCGACCGTTTAATATATTTGCTGATCACCTAAGTACTGACCATTTGGTTAAAATAACCGATCGAAAATCGGAAAAGTTACTGACCCAATAAATATAGGCCTTTTATTATTCATTCAAATTTAAGGATTTCCGACTTCAATTAAACAAAGAGCAATTTGATGAATATTTTGCATCATGCGATAGTCTGACTACATTTTTCCACAATCACATCAATAATAATCTTCAGAAACCGTCTGAAACATTGGATGGATCAATCGATGAAGATGATGGATCAGTCGATCCGCAATCATTAATCGCTTCTCGTAATAAGTATGTCATTGAAATGTATATGTAACTTTTGAATCACTCGGTACATTTAATATTTGTATTGTAAACATTACAGATTGGAAGTTGCGATACAGAATTATATGAAAGCCAAATCTGAATTGAACGAAGCTGAAGAGATTTTAAAATTTCAACTCGGATACGACGAGAACGATAGTGCATCGTTGTACGTAATTGGTTTTACCTGGATTTATTTGCATCACACAAACATATTATATATACATATATTTCATTCCAGATCTTCTCTGTCGCGGGAATTAACTAAAAAGTTGAGACGGCTAGATTTCACCGATAAAGGATCGGAACGTGCCATCATTAATTTCGCTAAGAATCAAATTGCGAATATAATATACGGCGATATAAAATTAAAAACTATAAATATAGAGTAATTTTTTTTTCATTGTCGTCTCAATGGCTATTTAATCCAATTGTATGAATGTATAAATTTGTTTGTTTCAGATATTTATTTAAAGAGTTGACCGTCATTGAATCTCACGTTAAAAATCTCGGCACTTGCAGCAAACTCTTATCGTCTTCGCTGATAAATCAAGAGAAGAGAAAAGATGAAGTCGTTATATTTTTCTATTCGGTTGTACAATCGCTAATTTCAGACATAATGACCGTTCAAAAAAGACAGGTAAAATCGAATAACTTTGAAGATCAACACACTTTGTATTTTTAACAATTCATACTCATAATTTCAGAAAATAGTCGATAAACTTAAAACGATTCCGTTTGAATCGTACTTTATGAATGAATTTTTGCACGTTAAAAACGAAATATATAAACTGTTTGGATTCAATGAAGATATGCCGTTGCAATTAGCTCTTGAAAGTATGGATTTAAAATTTAAAGAATTTGATAAAATGAAAGATTTCATATTAAATAATCGATTTGTGAGGATTTTATATGAATATCGACAAAGGTGAGTAAAATAATTGGTCCAGTCTTCTTTGTATTTATTTCATTTTGATTGTTTTAATGCAATTGTTTTTCATTTCTAGTAAAAGTAAACTAGTTCCCCTGCAGAAATTTATATGGGATGGTGCTACAAATTATCCGAACATTTGTAACAGGTCGCTGGAACTTCATCTGCACGAATGTGAGCAAAAGAACGAATCTGATGCTGTAAAAATAAAGAAAGCGATGAATGTATACAAACAACTTTTAGAAAATTCTTTGTCGGAAACGTTGTCCTCGACATTAAAATTTTGATTTATGTTTGTTTGTTTTAATGAATTTTTAAACTTTTGTTAGATCTCTATCATAGTTGTACTAATTTAATCTTAAAAATAGCACGTTAAGGATTTAAAGTGCAATATTTTTTATAGTTATTTCACACTGACTGAACTATATTGTAATATATTTATTTATCAATGAAAATATTTCTTTTATTATCGATTCACAGTGACGATTTTTATTTTGACATTTGTATAGGCATATTACACAGTTAGAGAAATAAGTTCATTTTTATAAAAGATTTAACTATAATTATATTGTTTTTATAGTAATATTACATTATGGAGATTTCTTATGACGGAAATACGCGTACGATTATCTTATACATATAAATATTATAATTATAATAATAGTAATTTATCACATTTAAATTTTCACAATCAGTAATCCCACAGTATGTGATGTCGGCCGATTCTGGCTACAATCTCATCCTCGGGAGCGACGAATACCGGATTACTGAAATCAACTACGAAAGCTTCTGAAATATTATCGCCTGGCATAACCTCTATTTGCTGGTGATACGCACCTAAAAATAATAATAAAAATATCTTTAAAATGATACAATCTGTTTATAAAAAACGAAAAAAAGAGAGATTACACTTGAAAAGGTCGAATGGAAAATATCGCAAACGAATAAGGTCTAATAGTAATAATGTATAAAGAGGATAATGTTTAATAAGTAGTTTTTTTTTTTTCGCATTTTACGATAAATACACGATATTTACTAATAACACCATACCAGAATACACTATATTTGCTAATTTATGCTAAAATCCTAAAATATGCCAATAGATACTAAAAATCACAAAAATATATATTTTTTTAAAAAGAAAAATATTACTAAAACAACGTAGAGCAGCGTTTACCAAACTGTGGGTCGCAAGCCGATTTTAAAAAATACATACAAGGTCGAAAATTTTAAATAAGATATGAGAAGTAATTTATGTATTTTAAGCTTTTAACCAGCGAGCGTATGTATTTTTTCGATATTTTTACCTTTTGATCAAATGCATGTATTCCAATTAGGTCTTATCCGCTTGCGACATTTTCTATTCGACCATAATGTATTCGTTCTTATTGGATTCGGCCTTTTCAATGCCTCCCGAAAGGGACAATCAGCTGAGTATTTGTTTATCGTTAAATTTAATCGAATTTAAGTACAACCTGAGAAATTAAGCGTCGATATTATCTCATCCAAATGTCTCTGTTCCAGGACGGCTTTAATTCTAACAGGATTATCAACACTTCTTTTAGTCCTCGCTGATACTCTAACCTGCATTGTTTTATTGTTACGTGGCAGTAAAGGTAGTGTGAACTCCGTCTCCGATAATGGAGTCTCATCGGCTCCAAATTCCTGCAAATTACAATTCATACTGTTATTTACAGCACTTGTAACTCTAAAACTTTAAATTTATTTGTACGTACAAGGCATTTCCCGCTTATACAATAAGCTGGCTTGTTTTTACTGCAGGAAGTGCCAAATGGAAACCAGCCTTCTTGACCGTTCACCAAATAAAATCTATGCGAAATCGCCTCATCTTGACAAGCGATCCGACATGGTCTATCCGGATCCTCTGTAATAATTGATAATATTCATTTTTTTGCATTTGTTAAACATTTATTACATTTTTTACTTAATACAAACCTAAAGCAGGTGAAATTTGCATCCCGACACCGGATAGTCTTCTTACATGTTCTTTATACTTTGTACAAACGAACGTTGCATGTTCGCTGGGCGTCTTCAGTCTTCCACATCCCTATGAATGTATTAATGTATTAAAATATAATTTTTATTACATTTGATACTATGTATGTATATGGAATATGTTCATACAAATTCATCCGGTTGACACAATTGAATGCTGTTCTTCGGGGAGACTCCTTTGCTTTTAACAAGTCTGATTCCAGATCCGGGTGATACGCAATGATAGTGGCAACCGCTTGCCGAATACCACTGTTGATCGCTGGATCTTCTCCATTGACTGCTGCTGCGTTCAGAATCTCTAATCTCTCTGTTGCAATGACCGAGGTTCGATACGAACTCGTAGTCATCGTCTATATCGTTTGGTGTAATACATTTGAACTCCTAAAAAATACCAAAGATGTAACTTTTGTTCATAATACATCAATTATTTTCGACGTAGTGTTAACTTACCACACACAAGCCGTTGATGCAATGCATCGGCTTCTTTCCCAGTTTTGTTTGGCACGTTGTCCCATCTGGGAAAGTCCATCCTCGACTTTTGAGGCCTCCGTTGCGAGTTTTGCACCAAACTCCGCATGCATCTGCAGCTAATCGACGAAATCATTACATTAGTACTTTTTAAATTATCTACAATATAAAATAAAATGTAAAGTAAATCAACCATCAGAGTTCTGCCGTTGAAATCCGGTTCCGGTTAATTCCACGTCGACTTCTCTTGCTCGTAGGCAAATCTGATCGGCGAATTCACTTATAGTCATACGAGGCACATTCAAACACTAAAAAAGTCATATAGTTTTTTAATTTACCATAAAAATGAATACTATATTAGTCACAGTAGATGATCATATTGTAGATATATGTAGTTGATAGTTACATATTTATTCCTTGGGCAATTGGTGAATATGACTGTATGTAAATAAGAAGAAATTAAACTATGTAGGATGGAGCCCTTTTGGGAGAATGAACATAGTTTTTAAATCCAACATCCAGCTATGTTTAAAAAGAAAGCATACGACCAATTCGTACTGCTAGTTATGACATATAGATGTGAAACGAGGATGCTACACAAGATCCAGTGCACACAGAGAAGCATGGCAAGATGTGTGCTCGGTATAACAAGAAGAGATTGTAAGAGGAAGACATGGGTAAGAAGCATGACCAAAGTGGCAGATATAGCAAAACATGTGTGGCAGTGGGCTGGATAGAAGAATGGATGGTAGATGGACGAGAGGAATACTTGAATGGTGTCCGAGAAGATATGGAAGAAAGTTAGGAAGACCAAGTAGACGATGGGCTCACGAATTAAGAAGATTGTGTGAAGTCAAATTGTTCAAGACAGAAAGGATTAGAAAGGCCTTCACCCGGCAATGGCTAGTGAACCGCTGAAAATGACGATGATGATGATTTTTGTATTCAATTTCAACTATACCTGTGAAGCCATACACGTTTGATACTTTTTAGCATGCCCGTCACAATAAGCTCCTGCATTTTCAGGCCTGTAATATAAATTTAGGTTCAAATTATTTGTACTCAAGTATTGCCCGTTGTCAATCGACGGGTTAGTGAGCTAACAATAACGGTAACTATGCGTCGCTGTAAAAAAATAATTCAGTCAGACAGACTGAATTATTTTGAGACAGAAAGCTTTTATGATATGGTGATGTAATCCACATACCTTGGTTTGTCGCACTTCCTGCTGGATACTTGAATACCACTGCTGCCTGTACTTAATCGTCCGGAGTCACTATGCAAACATCCTGAAGCACAATCTGGGAAAGGACTCCAAGATCCCCATCCTCCTGCAACGGGAGCTGATGACGTAATAGAAATTCCACCAGCGTCTCTTCCGTTACGTCCGGCACAACGTCCTCCTCTGCACCACTGTAACATAAATTGAATTTATAATACTTAGGATACACTTTGAAATACACTCATTTTTGTATTGTGTTATACTTACTTTATGTTCTCCACATTTTGTTCCTTCTAAAGCAGGATGTGACGTCCATGTATAACGTTCCCTTCTACAGTGCAAGTCCCGGCATACTTCTGATAACGGCTGTCTAGTTGCATGTCTACTTTCCCTTCCGTACTTTAACATACCTACAAAATGATCATATAGATACTTTGAAAATTGTAATAAATTACACTGAGAAGCATAATTCAATATTTAAAACAATGTACATTGTTGATCAGCTCCAAATCTTTCCCCGGGAAGTAATCCTTCAGCACTATGGTCCAATTGACCTGCCGAGCTACCGTGATCCAATAGACACCTTGATTGTTGTGTACTGAAAAGAGTGTTTAAAAGAAGTGTTTTATCCACATTTAACTTGTTGCACTCCATTTCTTAAACAAATACTCACTCTAAAAAGTTTTGCAAATACCGTCGACTGCACGGTGACCAAGTAATTTTGCCACTTCCGAGAGTAGGCGACATGATGTAACTGCTTGGATCGCATTCGTTTTCAGCAAGCGGTCCATCGTGACGCATACCCAAACTAAAATAAACCATTCGACATTAACAATCATCAAACAAACTAATATACTTAGAAATCATATGCGTATATTTACTTGTGTCCGATTTCATGTGCGACTACATAAACACTTTCAAAATGTCTTCCTTCATTTACAGTACAACTGCTAGTCACTGTACACATTCCAGCAACAGGAGCGAGACCTAAAATCACATTAGATATTATTTACCACGCAACAAATAAAATTTACTAATACATATATGTATATATAGTATGATCGGGTGTGAAACTGACCCACAACTTGACTGCTAACTTTTCCATGTTTGCTCACAACGTACAGATCCAAACCGGTCAAAATAAGTGCATGATCCCAATGCAGTGGATCAGTATCTCCAGTAGGATTTTCTAATCTTTGCCAGGCGCAAAAGTTACTCAAAAATCTGTCTATATCATGCGGTCTCTTCAGCGAGGCCGGATCTTCGTGCAGAATCTCCAAACGTTTCAGTACAAAGTTGACCGTTTGACCCAACGTTGGATCGTGGTACAAAAGTTGAACTGCATTGATCATGGCGAGCACAAATCGCACCAGTTCCCTTTCAGTATCTTTTGGATAGTTGATGGCCATATGCTTATGTAAGTCCCGGTCGACGAAAACAGCCGTCTCAACGAAAATGGCCGGGACTAGAGATCTTTTACTTCTGTTTGAAGTTCCATTGCGGACATTATTATTGCCTGTGTTTAAATTTAATAATTTTTCCCTACATTCACTATTAGAATTGTTTTGGTTTTGTACATAGTTCTTCGGTTTTCTCCGGTACTTGCTCCATTTGTGTACTTTCCTTATGTTCTCGTCGAATACGTTCTTGGTTACGTTTTGTTTTATTGAATTACTATTGTAACGATCGATGACTCGTGATGGCGAATAGTTATCGTTGACTATTTTCGTCGTTCTGCGAACTATGACATGATTTTGCGTGCGAAGTGGAGAGAAACGTTCAGGCAGTGGATGAACAGTGTACAGAGTATTATTATATGCGATTATTCCTCGCTAAAAAATACAATAATAGTACATTACACACAATCAAAAATCACAATATAATATAAACAAATACAAAAAGATTCTATACTATTCCACCGCAAAAAGAAAGAGCGACCGTTTCACTTCTATATAGACACTCTTCGGGATCATCAGAAGTTGGAAGTTGTGATGCAGGTTCAGTTCTGTTTGCCCACCTTCTGACAAATAGGAAATTAGGATCTAGAATGTTCCTACTGGGTTCCAAATTAGCACTGATGGCATTTTGAAGCTCGTCGGCTTCTATAGAAACTCTCTTAACTACATCCCTTTTGTTTCTTCGGCTAAACTTGATCGTTCCGAGGAACAGGCCATCCTCTGAAACGTACACAACAATGGAATAAGCATCGGCGTATCAATTAAACAAACATTTTGCATGCGATCATTCAGATTTCATCCCGTAATTACATTCAACGTATTCGAAAATTGCATTTTAACGACCTCAAAGATGCATAACGACTGCTAGCGTGTTCCGTTAGCGGTTAGAGCCATCGTACCCAATTACACCTTTGTTCTATGACTTGAATCTCTTTGTATTTTACGATATGCTATTAAACTTAATATACTCAATGGAACCGAATTGTAAATACTGAGTTTAATTCAAATAAAAGTGTCAACGATTTTTTTTTTATAATATATTTGTATACAATTCAATTTACCGTATTTGAAATGTGCGTTTTTATAGTCATTAAATTTATGCACGTTAATTATTTTTAACCTAGTTTCTCTCGGGTACGTGTCAACGGCTCTAAATATTGATGGATGGCAAAAAATGAGCATTTAACGAGTTTTTTTGACACGCTTTTGGATGAAAGGGTTAACGGTTGAATGTCTACTTTAGAGCATTTCTAAAAATTCAGGGTGACCGTGTCATATTTTAGTGTCGAAAGTGTTTCTACTTTTTTGTCGTTGAATCTTCTTTCTTTGGGTCTGAAGAAAGTGACCTCAAATATTATGTCGGTGATGACGGACGCATTAATTTAACAAAGTGGCTTTTGGCAATTAGCATATGGCTGCTGAAATGAAGATCGAAACTAATTAAAATGTAAGGAGTTCTTACAGTCAGAATATAAGGTATAAACAAATCTTGACTTACTTATCAAACAATATTTGAAACAACAAAATTGTATCTATGTAGAGTGCATAACAGACTTTGATACTATAAAATTCATCAATTGAAATTACTGTAAATATCAAAACTAACAGAATTCAGTTACGGCTCTTGCATATCAATATGGTGAACATTTAAAACGTTGACAGTCATTTTATAATACAAAGTTTACAAGCATAATCGTTTGAAATGCATAATTATACGATAAAATCTAACCGATGTGCCATGATTGCCATACTTTCACGCAATCTTACATTTCAGAACGTAATATTTTTCAATTTACTCCCCATTATTCCGGCATTTTGTCACTTGTAAGGGCCAAACGCGACAGCTTAACAAGCGTGACCGTTCAAAGCCCTCAGAAATCAAAATTGCATATACCGTAGTCTGAGATAAATTAAATTACAGATACATTTTTCAATAAAATTAATCTATAACGGTAAAAAATGGCGACATCTTGCAAGTGGCGCCACGTAGCGGATACGAATCGGAATCAAAATTATTACTCATTTAAGAAACTTTGTTTAAGCGCTATGGTTTCGAATTGCACGATTTAAATGTTATTTATGCGCATTTGATGTATCCGGGGACTTTTTTTAGCACATTAGACGCCGGAAAGGCGATTGTACAAACGCCTACAATAATAAAATTGCAATTTGAGCCACAAACTGTAGGCAGAGTCATTACGATTCGTTAAATCGAAACGCAAAAATTTACATAACATTTAATGTGAGCGGATGAGTGAAAATTATTTTAATATAAGAAATGTCATTCTCGCACCTGTTATTATTAATTATTATTATTATTATACAATTATGTAGTATCATGATTCATGATACTTGTTAAGTTTAATTGCATGTCATAAGAAGAAACCGTTAGGAGACGTAATCAAATCCGTTGCATTTCTCGAGCACGGCCGTCGCGTCGCATTGTCACGGTTAGTTGGTTAGGTTAGTTGTAGACGCCATATGACATTTCCCATGGTGGATCGTGTCGATGTCGTTGTCCACGTGTTCATTGACCGATTAAATTTTATGCGACAATAGTTTTGTGCGAATTTACGGGTCACCGCCACCTTGTCGAAATAAGCCCGCGCGAAAATTTGAAACGGCAATGTCCGGTCAGGGTTGCTAGCTCAAAAAATATTTTAATACTTATTTCAAACTACTCTTGTTCGGTTACTCGCTAATGTCTATACATCTTAACGTAGGTTACCTATTTATCTTTTTATGCCCACTTACATGTAGGTACATACCTACACTACATAATAAGACTTTGGAAATTGGGTTTTATTTTGTTGTTGGGACCGGGGGGGGGGGGGTGAAGTTAACCAACTGGTCTAAGAACACAGGGATCTGAACCCAATAACAGGTTAACATAGGAATAATATATAGGAGGTGCCAATTTTCGGTGGAACCGTCTCACAACTAACTTATGTACATATGTAGATACATTGGCAAATTCTAACACGAGACAGGCGATCTGGGCTTAGCAATGTTTTTGGCAGATCTTGCCAATGATGATAACTTAGGTCGAAAAATCCGTCGAGAAAGTCATTCGACATACGGGGATTGAAGAATTCGCTCAAGAGACTAACGCACTAACCACAGAGCTATCGCCTGGCTGATACAACTATGTATATATGTATCTACAAATCTATTTTTGATTAATGCGTAGGTACTGAGGAAGTACCTAACTAGACTGCGTGTGAAATTGATAACCTCATATCCGGTACGACAGCCGATCATCCGGAATCGATCAGATAAACTTGCAATTAGTTCTCACGCAACGAATACTGAAAATCGACCGCGAAAGTCCCACCATTTTCTATAAGTTCAATCATAATCTGATCCTTAAGTACCTATACTCCCTACTTATTAAGCCAAAGATTCTCACGACCAAGTGAAATGAAATCACACAATCATTACGCATTGTGACGGCAGTTTTCGTCCTCTTTAAATTGGAAATTTAGCATTCACTTTCAAAACGAAGAAGAGTGTTCGCTCATTTCGCACGTAACTACGCGAATAATATAATTAAAATAGCGTTGCGGAGCGTGAAAATATAATATTAATATTAAAAAAAAATGAAATACATTCGACGGATTTACCGTAGACTAAAGTATTATACCGTGTTGAGTAATTGATAGTAATTTAGTAATTGACTTACCATCTCCGTCGTGACCAACTATGTGTGACCATTCCGTGTCGGTAAGTCGCTCTCTCAAGGTGTCGATCGTCAGCTGAAATGATAACAATGATAACGTTATTATTGTTTGAAATAATTAGCTAACTAACTGCATTGTACTCTTATCTGTGCGGAACTAATGTAAAACAGTGTAGAAAAAATCTCAAACGAGGAAAAGGGGAGTTTCATACACTTGACCTTCTAATTTGACATTACAAATCAATGGAGACTCTCAAATAATGTATGTACATATAGATTGATTTTTCAAAATTAATCTCAACGGTTCCGGTACTACTCGTTTGCATATAATAACCAATTTTTAAGTGTCGGTGGGAGGAAGCTCGATTTGGCTCGTTTCATTGTCTCTACAATTTTGACAAGGTTTTCAAACAGTGAATCGCTCCAAAAGTACTTACAATTTATTACAATTGAATCGATGATATTATTGTGTACAAAACAAAGAGGCATTCTCGAAAAAATTTGATGGTAAAATTGTTTTTGCCCAATATTTTGCCGCTACAGAAACGTCAGTCAATCATTTTCGTGAGAACGAACTTGTTCAGTCGGCATTGTGCAATATTATAGTTGTTCACCCATTCACAATAACGATTGTAAATAATGTAAAGAATGCTTTTAATTTAAAAGTTAATATTTTACTATGATTAATTTTAGTAAAATTAATGAGTACGTACATTTCAAAATTTTGAGATTCAAATTCTAATCGAGCTGATATTTTGTATCAAATTAATATAAGTGCACAGAGAAAAGTGCCGAGACTTGTATCGAGACCTCGGAACCTAGTAAAAGAACAATGTTATCTATTTAACTCGAATTTAGTATTGTTTACATGGCCGTGATTATGATTTGACGAACTTCCGCTGTGCGTTGTCACTTGTCACATTTGAAATTCAAAATTTTTATAATCCCAATTATCTTATTATACCTATGTACATATGTATGTACATATGGTTTTCGCGTCATATGGCGGTGGATTCTAAACCCAACCCCAACCGTGCTCGCTTGTCTGTACATTAACAGTACAGACCATAGCCCGTTTGACAGTGCGTGAAACTATTGTATAAAGTACCGTTAATTGCATGGGTGTTTGGCCATTAAATCACATTGTCACATTTCGACACTAGCTTTGACAGATGGCGGCTTGTTGTCAGCACACGGTTACTAAAAAAAATTGTTTGTTATGCTAACGTGACCGATTGGGACTGCTAACTTCTAACGTGACCACGTTGGAAATGCTAACGTGACCGCAACGACCCATACAGACAAGAAGGCAGACGCTTACTCTAATATGTATGTATGTACATATATGCATGTAGGAAATAAGAAGACAAGTGAGAAAGATAGACAACAGAAATCATATAACATACGCAGAAATCAAATCCCAAAGAAAAATTTTATATCCGATTTGACGAAAGGGCTTTGGGTATATGAAAAAATTAAAAGCGTCATATAATATGTGGGTATATCGTTTTAGGACAAATGTCAAATATAGTTAACCAATTGCATTCTACAAACAGTATCATTTGACAGTCAAAATTTCCAGTTAAAAAAGTTTAAATTACAATCTAATTTTGATAAATATAATTAGCATCAAAGTGCGGAAACCCACCGTTTAACTGTTAAGCGAATTAGCTTATGACACACGAGTATGTATTCAGATACATATGTATGTACAATGTTATCATCTCACGAATGTGAATCCTCACCACTTCTATTGCGCATGTTTTATATGCGTTTGTGACAAATTACTTAGAGTTTTGGTCACTGTGCATCTCAGAAAGAGTAGTCGTGATTCACATTAAATAGATAAATGTCTGTTAGCTTATGAACAGTAAGCCTAAGGTATGAAAAAGTATAGCTAAACAGCAAATAGTTAATATAGTTAAGTATAGTTAAAAACAACAAATAGGTTAACGGGAAAAATAGTCCTTTTCGTTGGTAACAAAAAGGACCTGCTAGGCAATGCTAATAAATAAAAAAATTACCATTGGGAGTGAAACAAACTTTACACTAATCTTTACGAGCTTTTCTAATGAATGCTGAGCATTTCCTTCATGGAGGTGAATCAAATGATGTCTTTTATCAATAGCGGATACAAAAAAACGATCCCAACCGCCGCGAAAAGGTTAAAACCACGAAAAAGTGCGATGTCATTGCATTACGCGCGCACAATAGCGCAAGGTCGTGCGTGGCAGTAGATACGCAAAAAATAGAGAATCGCTTTACATGTCGTACGTATAAAAAGAATAGAAATAAAGTTCCGTTTTCCATTGTTCCTTATTGCAGACGATCTTGACTCGAAAATGTCAGATTTTTTACGACGCGCACCTACAATTTTTTTTAAGCGCATAATTTTAACACACTCAGCTCCTTTGATGTGTTTTGCTCGGATCTAATCATAGTGTCGGTTTATGAATACCGAGAAAAGCTCATCCGGCTTATCTAGAAGCAGGAAGATAAAAGTGATTCGTAGTACGTCAACTTGACACAGAGTTCGCACGATTCTCTACAAAAGAAAATCCATATAACTGCTAATAATATAATGGATGTGGTTGTCTACAAGTATTGTGTCAGTGGAAATTTAGCTGCAGTTGCAAATCTCGGCTCGATTTCATAAGAAGCGAATGTTCATTGAGTGGAATAACGATAATGGAATGAAACGGCCCTGCATTGTACGATGTGTGATGGCATGCATTTTTTTTTTTTTTCAAAAAAAGGTTAAAATAGCTGTAATCAAGTCACAATGCATGCATGTATGTACGTGTGAAAATAGTTCCAGCAGAGTAGTACCTACATATATCTACTAGTGTCGGATCGTTGCTTTGGTCCAAGGATTTGCAGATCAAGAGGCAGAGTTGTGCTGATTGATCACTACGAGACTTTATAATAAACGTATGTATGTACATATAATCTATTTCAACTTGTGAAATTATTCACGCTTGTCCCATTTTGTACACCTTTTCTTGACCTTTTTGTACAACTCGTCAATGTCTGTCTTTGATTGTACAATTCAAAAGTAAGTTTCATCTGAACTTTAGGATGCACTTGAAAGGATTCTTGTTTATAATAGTATCAATTGAGTTGAAGAGCCTTTCTTTTTATGAAAGTTTCATATCTACTACAATTCAAAATTTATAAAACATAGCCTCGTAAGTGGACTTAAAAAGAAACATGTTTAATTTTCACAGTATATCTACTCGTTTCCTTAGTTTTTCATATTTATATTAATTTTAAAAACAGAAAATAGGAAAAGAAGTATAGGATTAACAAATTTATAGTTTTTATTTTGTATCTTCCTTATTGTATTTTTATCTCGTGATATATTTGTGAGATTAGATCAGCGGTCGGGAACCGGCGGCTCCGGAGCAGCATGCGGCTTTTGTATGAATACCTACGGCTCTCGCAGTCATCCAACGTTATGCGTGAAACACAAAACGTTTACACACAATTCACACAAAATCAAAATGAATTCTATTTCCATAACTTGATGGCTATAAAAAGCTGTAAGGTCGTTTTTCTGATTAAACTTTAAAATACTTTTTAGTAATACACTTTCGAACGCTAAGAAATATCCATTTCATTGATGAGTAACCATTAATTTAATTTTGAATATATAATTCGAAAATAATATGTTGCGGTTCACAAACATACCAATTTTACAAGGTTTTCCCTAGTTTGGCACTAACGGTTCCCGACCACTGGATTAGATCAATGAAAGAAAATACCATAAGTACTATAAATAATATTTAAACTGATTTATTTTTATTTTCCTTTTTCTCTCATTTATGCAGGTCAAACGAAACGAAAATATGAGCTTATACATACATATGTATACATACATATGTATGTCCATAATTTTCTTTCCCCTAAGAGAAAAACAATAAAATTGATGTATTGAAAAAGAAGAATGTTGGAAAATTTTAGGGTATATGAAGACTTCTAAAAGAGCTTGAAAAAAAGCCTGTGAAATTGAATCAAAACTAGACAGACGACGAGATAAAATACGAGACACAGTAATGCGATTTTAAAATGGGTCCATTTCATCTATGTACATCTAACAGCGGAAATGGTCAGTTTTGCTACGGCGTTGATGACCAAATACTACAAAACACAGTTGACTGAACCGATTTGCATTAAACACACATCCCGTCTTCTGCACGGAAGTGATTCGCAGCACTTCACACGCTCGACAAAAACACACAGATGACAAAAAAAGAAATAAAAAAAAAACACAGCACGTATCACTGTTTCGATTACTATCACCCAAATTTTAGTAGAATAACATTGGGACACTTTCGCTAGCCTTTTGGCGGAAAAGAATTTTAGCAGATCGCAACTAGCGAGTACACTTTTCACTCGGATTATTTACTATTATATGTACATATTTTGAGAAATATGTACATATTTTGAGAAAACGGGGAGAGTCTGTGGTAACGCACGAAGTACCACACCCACTTTCGTTCGCTTGGTGACTACGATTCAGTGACCGAGATAGCAAAAGCAAATTTGTCCACCTTACTAGACTCTTGTCTCTCAGAGGCCCATAGTTTCTTTGCTTATCTGAGATCAAACTATTGAGACTTTACAAAAACAGTACAATTGCACAATACACTATCAATAGCGAGAGCTACGTATTATAACGGTTCACACACAAAGTGCGTACGAGGGAAATTTCCCTTATGAACTTGTTTTCTTCTAATTTTTGGAACGCGACGAACATGTAAAGCGATTTATAATAAACGTGAACTATTGTTTTCACAATTTCGTTACCGATTCTGAAGAAATTGAATCAAATTAGGCGAATCATTCCAAATTCGCTCGATGAAACCCAGTCGTGAGTTTAGAATGTCATAACTCGGCATCTAATGAATGAATTGCAACGAAATTTACTATACAGATTATTCGTAGCGATACGTTGGCCCATTTTGACTTCGGTTCAAATCGAACGAATATTCAATTTATATATGCATTTCAGAAAGTGTGAATTATTATAGCGGCGAGCGGATTTTCAGATGTTATCGTCGTTGTTTTTTTTAACGTCGTTAGTAATTTCACAACGAAGAGATCCTTGGCAAATTAACCGAAAACGGACGGCTATTGCTCAGAAAAATAACGCAAATCGCGATAACGATCTCGAGTTTTCGTAAGGTGGCAACTATGAAGGTTTTGGCGGCACTTATGACCCTGGTGTAAGTTTCATAATTAAATACAGACGCTTTGTCATGATAATAATTAAAAATGATTTGTCTACATAGAATCGGCTAGTTAGGTTGTTAATTTGATACTTGAGTGCGAGAAGGACGAGTGAAGTTCAACTTGAATAAAGAATGCATCTAATAGGATCAAAAGTACAAAAATGATGAAAAAAGTACAAATCAAATACTTTATACCTCTATTATACAATACATGATCCAAACTGCATTAAAATTAAAGGAAATTCTACTCATGTGAATGTTATATCCATAGGTATACATTTGAGAATCACCGGTTGCCAATATCATCGGTTCCGGTTTCTTGCATCGAAGAACCGAAGAAGTGAACGCGGTCATGGACGACCCAACTAGAGCAATATCTTTTACAATTATTTTATTTAATATTTCAAAATAGTATAATTTTGATTTATGTGCATTGTAATTGGGTACACATCAACATTGTGGAATATAATTAAAGAATGAAAAGTAAGATAATTAATTTTTTAATAAATTACAATTATCTTATATTGTGTGTACCTACAATTTACCACTATCGCTAGTTTGATAAATGTTCGCTGGTGAACTTTGAGGGTTAAACATTCATTGCTCGACCAAATTAATGTTAATGCTGTTACAAAAAAAAAAAAATTTAAATAAAATACTAATATAATTTCAATGTATGTAAATATAATAAAATTATCACGTTGCGATAGTCATGGTCGCGATGCGGAATCCCGTGAGAAAATCGCATGCGACTTTTCATTTTATCTTTAATTTTCATTTTCATTTTTGTGTGCAACGAACGTCTGCGGAATTCCTTTAATTATTACGAGACAAGACATTTTGTCGATTTTAGAGTAATTAAAGATAAGACGTCGTCGCTTAAAATTTGCACATTTTCAATTATGCCTATTTACACAATATTAAAACAATCTAAATAGGCACTAACGTGTAATGTGACCATTGTGCAAAGTATGCAAAACGACATGAAACTACCATTTCATATATTTTTTATTTATTATAAAATTCACAGTTGAGTGCACTTCAAATGAACTTACTCAACATAATTTACATCAATTAAAATATTTGTACTATTTCTTCGAATAAAATGCATACCTACATATGTAGGTATGTATATACAACCTACATACATACATATGTACATATGTACTTCAACGCAAGATTTTTGAATCAACCCGACTGATTTTCACAAAAATTTCACTGACAAATTCATTTTCTAGCTTACTTCCTTTATAAAGCGGACCTTACACGGTCAATAATACAGTTATTAGTGTATCATTATTTTGTCAGTATTTTTCACACCTTACACGCTAATTATTATTGACATTATTTGCTTCAGTACCAGTAGAGTGACCTAGGAGAGTGAACCAATTTTGTCTTGATTGGGAGAATGGATTTAGG
This sequence comes from Parapsyche elsis, assembly GCA_022651745.1. NCBI lineage: Eukaryota > Metazoa > Arthropoda > Insecta > Trichoptera > Hydropsychidae > Parapsyche > Parapsyche elsis. The sequence goes on along the minus strand of JAGVSN010000077.1, from coordinate 312,521 downwards.
GCGAAAAGCCTGTTTAGCAATAATTTTGGCTATAGGAACGAAACGTCGCGTTAAGCGCCGCTATTGGATGAAGGAATGATTGAAAAAACGTGACAAGTATTCACACGTCAACTTATTGAAAGAAATAAGTGGTGTGGAAGTAGATAATTATAAAAACTAATTCAGAATGAATGAAGAAACATTTAATAAGTTAGTTGGAAAGTGTGATTGTGTCTTTTCTGTCTAAAACCGTTTTTAGACAGAAAAGACACCGTCACGCGGAGTAGTTTGGCGGTGAGTGAAAGATTGGCCTTAACCCCGAGGTACATATGCACATACATATCTGGCCACTGGAAGAAAGTTTGAAGATTTGAAGATTTCAGCTGTACTTTCACCAGCCTCAATAAATGTTGCAATTATTGAACCTGCGAAGTCCTTGTATATGTCCGCTTTAGATATCACAGATTTTCCACGAATATGTACATATAGGTACATATGTAAGCACGAACGGTATAACTATTTCATCAGAAATGTACCCGGAAAACGCCTTCTTATTCTCGCTTATTGAACATTGGAAAACTTGCATTTTTTCGTACAGAGAGATAATATATTGGAAATTTTATGATGGCCAGATATAATAGTGAACTCTAAAGTAGAAGATAGATACTTAAAAAATATATTTTCTAGCTCGTTATATGAAAAAAATCCAGTATTTCCGCTAAGCCAGGCGATATCTCAGAGCGTTAATCTCTTGAGCGAAGGTCCAGTATGTCGAAATGATTTTCTTGATGAGTTTTTCGAGCTTAATTAATTGTCGTCATTGACAAGATTTGGACATTACTAAATCCAGATTGGTCCTCTTCTGTTAGACTTTGTCAACTTATATAAACTTACATATGTAGTTATGAGACGGTCCCACCAAAATTTGGCACCTCCTATACATATGTACATTATTCCTATGTTAACTTGTTATTGGTTCTACTTTTTATGCTCTTAGACCTGTTGGTTAACTTTTCCCCCCAACATAAGCGAGCGCTTACTGTGATGTATTCTAATAATAGGGTACATCTTAAACAAGTCAAACACTAAACAAACCCAACTAATTGCAAAAAAAAACTTTCAAACAACTTAGATCGTGTTGATCGTTTGACGCATTCTGCATGTGCAACATACTAGAAACACAGTACATACACGACCCTTTGTTTTGTATGCAAATTAGACTCCGGTTGGACACACCTGACCGGCTATTGTACACCGGCGAACCGGCCGAGGTCGCTCAAATTTTCAAAATAAACGGCACTGACCCGCAATATTATATAGGTATGATCAGAGATGAAAATATGAAGCGAAACCAGAATATGTGCTACCATGTATACAACAGTGTGCGAAGGTCGGCTAATTAGACCTCCGAATCAACAACAATGGTGGGTAAAGTGTGCTTTTATTGGATAAGTATATAATATAATATAAGGCTCGCGGCGGTGTTAAGTATATTCCAAAATGTTCGAAACGACCTCGATAATCGCCTCGTTTTTGATACTAAACAATAAAAAATCACATGAGAATTGGGTAGACATATAATATACTCACAGCGCGAGATTTCAAGTTCAACATATTTTGAATTTTGTTGAAAGTTCGGCGACCGGTTAACCCTCTCGGGTTCACGTCGTCGAATGTGACCGGAGACAAATCGCTTCCTTGGCGAATTAAAGCGGTTAAAAAGCGTAACCGACGTTCGCCAAAATCACCATTACCCATTTACGAGACTGTCAGGTCTTCGGCTCTAGGGAAAAAAGCTCGTTTGTATTTAGAGTGCCGGAAATTGCCGGAGATTCGACTCAATAAGTCAAAAGTAGTGTCGGAAAATTTTACTATGTTTGTATTTCGCTACAGTGCAGGTGCGTTTTGAATCGACGTAATAAATTTTAATCGTTTCGAAATTACTTAATTCGTTATTGTAAAGCGAATATATCTTAGACAGAACTATTATAATGTGTATATTATATACATTAGCGTAAACGTATGCAAATCCTTAAGGCCCTCACAAACCGAAGCGGATTATTATTCGCGAGCGGATAAATACGCTCGATGGCATGTGGTGGGAGTTGTAACACATTTTGTTACAACCCTCAATTATAATCCGCTCCGGTTTGTGAGGCCCTTTAACAAATAATCGCGATTTTATGTTCATACACCCATTCAGTCTACGGCACACTATACAATTGTTTCACGTACTGTCAAACGGGCTACGGGCTGTACTGTTATTGTACAATTAAGTTGGAATCCACCGTGATCCGACGCGCAAGCCGGCTAGTTTTTAATATTGATAAAGTATCTAATATAAAAACGAAATTGGCATGTTCGATGTTACTATAACGACCGATAAACGATGTACAAACAGCTGTAGCAACCAAATTGTTTGGTCAATGTTTTGCCTGTATACATATGTAGCTGGCCTGAGGATTCGCATATTAAACATCAAAATAGTCGACAGACAGACAGAAAAATCAATTGATAAAGTTTATAATCTTTAGTTCGACTAAATCTTATAGTAATTGTTATTTAGAGACGCTCAAGACTTGAATTCGAGGGTAAAAATTGGATTCACTGTAAATAAATCTTGAAGAATCACAATTATGGAACATTTTATGAAAATTGCCGATCTCTGAACTTGAATTAGTACAGATGAGCCATAATAAAGCATCCGCAAATTCCCAGCAATATTTTTACAACGCACTAAAACGTACATATATTGTGTCTAATTATATTTAAAACAATTTAGCGCGGGGTTAAGGAACCAAAATGGCTTTTTGCCGTCTCGGCTTTTAAATGCGCAACAATCAACCAATTTGGAAAAGCACGAACGAGCCCACAAAGAAATATTAAACATAATTATGAAAAAAACAACAAATCTTTTCTTATCGAGCAAAAAATACATACAACGCGAATGACTCGTTGTAATGAGATCTCGTCGGTCATCCGATGAGGATCTGACGCTACATGCATTATTAGAAAAATGGTCTTTAGACACAATGGTCTTAGTGGTTAATTGCCGTTTTCTTGTCGGCGGTAACGGCTGTTAACCCGACGCCACTGATTTTCCGGTTCACAGCTGCATACGTTTCCTGCCTAGGTCAATTTCAGCTCCTTGTGTGAACGCGAGGCCAGTGGCGTGCCAAATTCACCGCAATAAATTGTCGATAATGGGATTCGAATGTCTATGAATTCAATAGGCGATATTACTATTCAATTCTAATTTAACACACGTATGTACGTTTACAATTTTTTAGACACACAAACAAGTACCAAATTAAAATACAGGATTTATGGAGAATTTGCACTGAAATTGGATGCAATGCTAAATACGAATTATGATGAATCATAATTCATCATTTTCAGCCGTTCATCATTCACTGCTGGATGAAGGCTTCTGCAATCCTCTTCCATTCCTGTCTGATTTGCGCAATCTGCATTCACTTGACTCCACACATTCTTCTCAATTCATCAGCCCATCGTCCACTCGGTCTACCTTGCTATCTTTCACATCCTCTCAGATACCATTCCAGTACATATTTCTCGCGTCCATCTGCCATCCATTCTTCTCGGTATGTGTAAAGCCCATTGCTACTTTAACTTTTTCGCACGTTCTGCTTATCTGCCATTTTGGTCATACTTCTTACCCATGTATTCCTCTTACGATCACTTCTTGTCATACATCATTCCATGCTTCTCTGTGTGCACTGCATCTTGCGTAGCATTCTTCAATTCAGCATGCACGTTTCACATTCATACTTCATAACTGGCAGTACACATTGGATGTTGGATTTAAAAACTATGTTCGTTCTTCCAAAAGCGCTCCATCTTAGTTATATTTCTCCTTCTTTACATCCAGTCATATTCACCAATTCCAATATATTGTACCAAAAGTTTAATGAGATTCGTCAGTTTATTATGCTGTACTTAATACTTAGAGTATGAACTGCGACAAAATAGTCGGACAAGTTTCAATCGATATTTAATTTAATTTTTTATTTATTTAATTTAACATTTTAATTATTTAATTTAACATTTTAATTATTTAATTTAACATTTTAATTATTTAATTTAACATTTTAATTATTTAATTTAACATTTTAACTATTTAATTTAACATTTTATTTATTTAATTTAACATTTTTAATTTAACATTTTATTTATTTAATTTAACATTTTAATTATTTAATTTAACATTTTAATTATTTAATTTAACATTTTAATTATTTAATTTAACATTTTAATTATTTAAATTAACATTTTAATTATTTAATTTTTTAACAATTTAACATTATTATAATTTAACATTTAATATTTTAAATAAAAAAATTTTTAACCACAAATTCAGATAATTATATAACATTTTATTTTATGTAAAAATTGTTTTTGATGAATCTCTATATTCAGTAGTTAATTTAAATTAGATGATTATTTTAGTACCTTGATGCATTGCTTATGCAAATAGTTAGACAACGAACGCCACTGAAAAACACAACTATACATAGATTGTTTACACGATTTGAAGAATCACAAGTAAACGTCTACTAATTTGTTTCATTGCTTTAAAACACAAAGAACAATTAGCACGTCGTTGATTGCTTCAAGCTCAATTTTAGCATGCGAAAATAATAATTAAAAAAAATTCATATTAAACATTCGCGTATTGAATACTTCTTAATAATAATAACAACAGAAAAGTGAACGACATGATACGGATCAATTTAACGCGAAATTATATTAACGTTTTGAATTGACCGGTCACGACTCATTCGATAAAAAGCCGCGCAATTAATCACAAATTACGATATAATAATTGATTACATACATTAATCTGAGTGACCAAGTGCTTTTTTTTTTGAAAACGAAAACTTTAAATTGATCGTTTTGTATAAATCGCTACGTAAATATTGATGGATCGTGAGCGCTTCGTGAACACTATTCGTGAACACTTTCCAATATTTGAAAGTACACAGTACACGGTATATGATGTAAAGCCAAAGTTTTAACTTGTCATTGTGAATTATTTTAGTGAATAAAATCGTACTAAAGATCAACATTCCTCTGTTCTAGATCATATACAATATATTTTTTTTTAGAAAGGTCAAGGAATTTATTTACATAAGTAATGAATGAATGGAAATGGACATTATTTATACCTGAATGAATTCTTGGTATTGTGTTATTTACACGGATATTTGCCCCTAATTTGCCTTGCGCAATATCTCAAACTGTGACAAATTTATATAAAAAGATAGAGGAAGTTATGTGATCTTGAACTACTGGCGCTTTTAGCTTGGGCCTAAATATACATATATGTATGTATAAGCCAATCAATCAAGCGTTCGACCAAACAACGATTTGTTATGGTCAAAGTGCCGAATAATGACCGTAAATATTATAAATAAATAAAAAAGCGGACATGTCAGTGTTAAAGAACGAAAAAAAAACTACAATAGTTTCGAGCACATGTTGCACGCTCATTTGGCCCATTGTTTTCAGAATGTGTCGATTGCGTTCGTTTTGCCGCCGATTTCACTAATATTACTTTTTGCGGTTTTGCTAAAAAGGAAGCGGATACTTTACTCTCGACCGTACCAAGGTGTATAAATTTGTTTAATGCTTTTCGTAAGATATAATTTTATAATGCGAACGTGAAAACGATAAATTTAATGTGCGACTTGCTTAATTCCAGTTACTATGAAAACTACATATGTATTTGACCTTAAGCTTTTCCTATTTCTATAGAAGTGATTGTTAAAAGCTAATAGTGACAATATTTAACTGGAATAAAATGTAAGCGTTTAGAGGAATTTAAAAATAGCTTAGAAAAGTTTTAGTGATGTGGGGAACTCTTAAAAGAAAAATTATAAGAAAAATTTGTAAAACGAGAACATTTTTTCATACAAAGCTCAACGCGCTATCGACATTTCTCGTAGAATGAAGGTGGACTATGTTCTTTCAAAGTAAATAAAAATATCTTTTTTAGGCAAACACATGGTAATTTAAATGCTTACGAACGAAAGTATCAAAAATTAAAAAATTAAATATACTTAAATATGTAGATACTTAACGTAGATTTTTCCGTAAGCAAAAATACAAGCCTTCTATTTTCTCAAAACGAAAACAAGCTAAAATAGTCGACTTTAAAAAAATGCAGCTCATTTCTAGAAATGATCGAACCGATATGGTCCATTTAAAATCAAGAACTATTACGATTATAATTTATTGCAACATTTTGTTGATTTACAGTCGACACGCTTTTATTACTCATAAAAATCAGAAATAAATTGCCGCCGAATCAAACAATAATTCATTCCAGTGAAAGTTTAATATGACATAAATAAAATTGATCAAAAAAAAACACTGAATTCATATTGTTCTTTTATATGGGAATATGCATAAATCCATCGTTGAATAAAAGAAACATCTACAATAGATCAGTTGGGAATACGAATCATAATGATGAATGTGTCGATGAGCAACCTTTTTGATAAAAAAATCAGCTGATTTCAAAACTGAAATCAGTGAAAGTTTCCTTTGTTTTAAAATGCAAAACATCGAGTTTTTTTTGCATGCAATGCTCGCGCATCACACAAAAGCTTTCAAAGCATCTATGCAGAAAACAAACCAATGCCATATTCGATTTACATACATACATACATGCAAAACATGATCATCGAAGAAACCACATTGAAGCTTTAGAAGTTGATATTAGTTGATGGGTGGTTTAACTTTGAATATGGGACAATTGTGGCATGTTTTGATGTACAGTGGCGGTGCGTGTCCCACTTTTGCGAATTATTTACTATTCTGTATATTATAGTTCTATTTGCCGTATAATATCAAAACGGTGTTATGTGATCATTGTTGTGCATCTAGTTATGCAATAATCGAGCGCGCGAGCAAATCACGGTCGTATGTTTGTGTCTGACATCAGTGGCGTGACCAGTGAGTGCAATTTGTGTTTTGGAAGTCAAAATATAATCAAAAATCCTCAAATAAAACTATGTACATACATATGTATATTGATCAGTATAAGTCATCGCTTGTTTTACAGCGACGAGCAGGGGTTGCTAAGTGACAGTTTATTGCGCACAGACATCTTCAGCAATGAAGATCGTACCTTTAATCCATTCCAAATGCTTTTTTTTGTCTATTATAGTGATTTATATAAGAAAGAAAAGGTCACTAGTACATATATTGCACGTTGACAATTAACACACTATTGGTTATTAGGGGTTTCGGGAAGAATGATGATAATTAAAATTTTCAATGAAACAAAATATGTGCTGGCGGCAAAATATGTTTGTTCGGTCCAACAAACTTCGGCCAAACCAGCAACAAAACCTATTTTAGCCGTTTATGCACAAGTACCTATGTACATATACATATGTATTACGTATCTACATATATATGTATCAACACCTATTTTCAAGTAAAATGCCTAATGACAACATTATATTTATTTATTTATTTAAAATACATGGGCGAAATTTTATTATCTTAATATTTTCTACGAGTATATATATACATATATTTTTTGTTGTTATTATTCGTAAGCAAGAATTCTGAACTTGCGTAATCTTTTTTTTGTAACGTATGAGGCTTGACCGACGGAGCCCAGGGGTCTGATATAATTTTTTTTCCAGTTTTTAGTTATTTATATTTTATATTTGATATTTGAAGGATTACAAAAATCCATTTATGTATATTCAAAAACTAGTCGAGATGATTTTTAAACAGATTTATATTTTCAGAAGTTACTAGTTGATTCGGCAGGCTGTTCCAAACTTCGACCACTCTATTTGAAAAGAATGAGTCTGTGACAATTTTGTTAGATTTGTCTTTTAGGAGTCTCAGTATAATATGTGAAATCATATTACAAAAGTTCAATAGTAAGGATTCGTTTGCAAATGGGTATCAATTTTATAACAATAGAATTATTATAAAAATATATTTGGATGAAATTAGCAAAGGTCTAATATTGGAGATGACCGATTTAGATTCAATACTAGTTATGTATATTCAAATTTGCCTACAGCTGATTTTGGTATTTAAAGCATAAGACGTATTATATGTAGATATCGTCTTTATTATTTTATCTTTTCACAGCAAAGGTTAATAGTAGCAAAAAGTTAATCCAAGTACGGAATTAGCGACGGTACAATAAAATAAAATTCAGAACAATAACAATCGACGTAAAAAAAAACAAAGAGCCAACAATAAAATTGTACGGTTTTTTGACGGATTCGCCGACTTTAACGACTTAATTGAACTTTATTATATCATTATTATTAATAACAAAGGTGAGAAGCAAACGTCCGATTAGATCACGAATCACTATACTGAAAATCTTGTTTCCTCAACACACACACGTACATACCCAGTTCAAATGCCAAAGTTGCACATAGCTTGTACAATGCAGAGCAAGGTCAAATATTGCACACCAAGTGCTAAAATAGACTTTGAACACAGGTCAAATCCCTTCTGTTTAACTTTCTGTTTAGTACTTCGTCCAATTACTTCTATTTTTTAGGTTTAAAACTTAGTTTCGACGCGTTTCGAAAGAGTCTACGGATGCTTTCACTGTAAAAATTTATAGCACTACAGCGTCCGTCAAAAGAAAGTCAATCTATCAAACGGTAGATCAGTTCGATCGTTGAGCAAGTAGTTTACATTTCTACAACTTCTACGAGCGCTTCAGCTCGAAAGTGCCCTTTAATGAGTGCAATATCATAATAGAAATCAAAAAATCAAAATCAAAACGCGTGAACAGAATTGCGGTTAGATCCGTCGATAGAAATGCGGTTTTTGTCGTATTGATAAAAGTTTTTACAGGCTGTTGGTTGCGCGTTCGTGCGATTTCAAAACTTCTACGCTTTGCAATAAATACGTAGCCTGGAGAATAATTGAATTCGACTGTTGAGGAACGTAGTTTTGTTCCAATAAACATGTTGCAAATATAAACTTGTTACACTTAAGCCGGCTCCAGTGTGGCGAAAATCAACAACCACTGTCTGGCAACACGATTTGTATGTGCATAGTTAACTCTACGGTTATGTTCGGCTAAGGCTGGTTTCACACGAGTGATTGCTTGAGATGCGTCAAATCTTTTAGTATGTAAAAGACTGTATTCGTGTTCATCGAGACTGCTCAGATTGTAATAAGATTTTAAAGTATCTTTAGAAACAACATATACGTATGTATGTAGGTATCCTTCCTAAGATTGTCCTATGCCTTTTGTGTGTACATATACATATGTTAGATAGCAACTGTGATGAACGAATCTGTTTACAATAAATTATAAATTTTATGTCAACCCTAACTGTGTATTATGTATAGATATTGAAAAACTTCGTTCACTTTCATGATAATATATTGAAAATCTCAGTACAGTTTGATTCAGTGGATGTTTTATTAAAATTATTCATGAAAAACTGAAAATGATTATTTCACTGGGACAATGTTGGATTTTGCAACTAATTTGATGTTAAAAACGCAATTTATTTCGCCGCGTCAACTAGTTTTTTTGCAATGGTCGATTTATTTCAGTTCAACGTCCTACGTTTTTTATACGTAGCAAATTAACGATATTATAGATAATGTGCTAACATATTAAAAGTGTTAATTGAAATGATATAGATATTTGGAGCATAAATCACCGCAAATCATAAATCATACTGCAAATATTGCATATCATAATAATATGCAATATTACAGTTTTACCAATTTCGGTCAGATCATAATAAAAGATTTTCAAGTAGATTCTAATTTTTGTTTAATTTATTCTAATTAAAATTCGTAGATGAACCTTTCAGGCTGCTTCCGGTTTATTCAAATTCGACAGTTTCCATGTGCAATTACGCCACTGACATTTTTATCAACGTACAAAACTTCCCCCTTGTTAGAAAGGTTGCCAGCCTACATTTGAACGTTAAAGTAATACTTGAATGGTATCCGAAAGGATGTGGAAGAAAGCTAGGAAGACCAAGTGGACGATGGACTGACGAATTAAGATGAATGTGTAAAGTGGATGCATATTTCTCAAGACAGACAGGAATGGAAGAGGATTGGATAAGCCTTCATCCAGCAATGGATGGTGAACGGCTGAAAATGATGATAAACTATAGGTACTTTTAGGTAAACTTAATCAATTACGAGTGATAAAATTTAACCGTTAGATTTTGTAGTTATGGTTTCGTTTTCAGCACAACCGATTAAAATATTACACTGACGTAAACTCGCAATTATTGTTCAACTATCGCTCGCGATCAACCGGTGTCAGCGGTTCTCAACCGTCACTGACTTAATTAACCCCCAGAATTATCCAGTCTGGGCCACTTTTTTTTCGAGGCCTCTTTACAAATACGTTGATTTTCAAATTAATCTAAGGGTGACCATTCACGATCCGTTTACAGTACAGAGTACAGAACGGACGCCGTGAATGGCCACCATAAGGTTAAGGTCACTTTTTGAGTTCGTCAGAGCCAAACGACCACACGTGGAAAGTCGCACACGTGGAAAGTCGACAACGATGCACTGGTAAATTTAAAAGATTTTCACTTATCGGATTAGAGCGGGTTAATTGCGCTTATGCGCTGAAATCGCTCGAGTTGCTTTCGTAAATTCGCCATGAGCGGCTGCTCAAGTAGGATTCGAACAATTCGAGCGTGCGTCGCTCGACAACTGATCGATCTGTACACAAAAACATTCAAAATTAAGATGAACAAAAGGGGGAAAGTCGGGGAAAAAAACCACTAGCAGGGTTTTTTTTTTACCTTTTATGTTCTTTTTTTGACCCTTTTGCCAGTCAGATGAAAACAACGGACCGTTCAAAATGAAGTTTTTAAATTCAAAAAATGAAAAAAATATATGATATAGTAATACTTTATTTAGTAATATTTATTTTTTAAAGCATGTCAATGTGAAGGCTGTTGTTATTTATGTGATATAAGAACATTAAACTGTGGTGTGGTATTTGACAAGGCAATACGCATGTTATGTTGGACATTTGATCGATTTCGCTTATTACAAGTGTTGAAAATCCCGATTCGCATAGATACGTTGTTGCAAACGGAATTATATGTATGTAACTGCCATAGCTCGATTTACAATATCGGGATAGGCTACTTTCAGGGAAAACCAAAATCCTTCAAGATTTTTTTAGTTGAACTCCAATTATTGTATGTAATAAGTTTTTTGTACTAAGATCAATGAGTTCATCCTTGGTTAGGTCAGCATCTTCGATACAGTTTATATCAGAATGAAAAGGATTGCGAATCCTTGGCTCAATTTTCATCTCATCAAAATAGAAATAACTTTTAAAAGAGTTCTGTTATGTTTCCAAGTTTTCGCAGATATCTCTTTTAATAAAAATTGACAGAGAATTTTGTATTTCAACTCCACTTAGGTCAAGCATTTCTTCTAGCATTGGGAAGTTTGTAAGAATGTGCGACTCAGTGTTGTCAGATTTTGCGAGATAGAAATTATAGTATTTTCAGAAATGTTAGATTTAAGTTTGAGGTTAGTTGAAAAAAATTCGGGTGTGGCCAACCCATGACTTTATCCATATATTTGAGGAATACAAAGAGTAACGAAATTATTTTTTTAAGTACGTAAGTAAATAAAACGCATGCACACCACCACACCGACCAAAATACATTGTATGTACATACATAAATATGATGAAATTACTATGTTGAGTGCGCGCGCGTATGTAAAATACGATCTTTGGCATATATTCAACTACCACTTCCGGTCGGCGGATTTTGATCAAAACCTTATCAACTCTTAATTTTTATATGAAAATTATAAATATAAATTTTCCACAAGATCGCCGGAGCAGTTTCAGAAATATTCTGTGGTAAACTTTTCGACAAAAAAAAACCTACTTCTGGTTGACTGATTTTAATGATTTATTTTTTCCTAAATAGCAGTTTCTATCAGGATTACAACATTACAATATTATGACGATACTACATATTTACAAGGCCGAAAAATATAAAAAAAACAACAAATCGTTCAAGAGTAAACTGCCACTTTCGCTCGTCAGAAGTTGACTAAAATCACAGTATCTCTTACGGCTAACGTGAAAACTATAGATATGAAATTTCGACAAAATTCCCGGAGCCGTTTCGGAAATATTCTGTGGTAAAAGAATTTTAGAATTTTCTACAAGAAAAAAACCCTACTTCCGGTTGACTGATGTTGACCAAATTCCTTATGGCTCTTACACCTTACGTGAAAATAATAGATATGAAATTTCAGCTTAATAGCCTTGATAGTTTCGGAGGAAACACACATACAGACACACACGCATAAGTACACAGACACACATATACAGACATTTTTTAGAAATCATGAAAACGTGATCAGGGGATGATACTTGATACAAATCAGTCAAAATCTCGAGGTCGAATTTTCGCACGATCACAATACTTTATCCGATTAGGATAAAGTAAAAAGATAATACATAAGTTGATTTTTTGGAATCTCAAATCTTTGGACCCAGGTTAAGAACCCCTGCAACTAGAGTGAAAATGTATGGAACGCCATTTTGAATATCATAACCTTAAATGATATATCCATACATTTTTATTATGTGGCAGCAGTGCGAAAGGGACCTTAGATACATACATACATATGTACATATATGAATTTTATAATTGTATTAAATTGTCCCCAAAAAAAGTCTAACAATTCAATGTTATATTATTAAAAGTGGAGGATTTGCTTGATTGGCCACGTGGTTCCTGAAAGTGTGGCCACAGAGACGTGACCCGACCAGCTTGCAATCACGGTCTGTCACACGACCGACGGACAGACAGTGAAATTGTGAGAAAATTCCCAAACAATCGGACGGGTACACATTCTTGAAAGATCGACCCAGTCGTGTCGCGTGCTCTTGCCTTTTTGTCATTTCGTTTTTAGTTAGTTTGTGTGTGTCTGTGCGAATCGGTTGACTTCTCACGCAAAAAGTGTGACCACACTCGACTGCAATTTTATAATATAGCAATACCAATTTAAAACTGATTAGAACATGTCAAATTGCTTTCAAAAGTTCCAACTTTCCACTCTTAATTACAATTAATGTACTACATTCATAGTATTTCGCACATTATATTATATTATAATAATTTTTACATATGAGCGAGAAATCATTGTGGCAATTTTACGATCGAAAGTGCAACAATTGCCCCACTTTGGCCGCCGATGCGATGCAAAACGATTTAAAAGCTCAGATGCACGTGGTTTTGCTCACGCGAAAGCTGTCAATCATTTCGTGCGATTTTCTTCGCTTTCGTTGATTTTTTTTTCAATTTCATTTCAATAACTACTTAGATAGATACCTAATCATTTTCTAAGGCATTGATTGGTGCTAATTGTTCTGCGATCGGTTGATTTTCATTAAAGTTTCATTGCACTCATCCGCGTCAAACTAGAGGGCAAAAGTAGAACGATCAAATGGAAAACGAGCCATCAAAATTCATCTTAACACAAATAACACTTTTAAAAGCTGCCAAAAGCTAATAATATAAAGAAATTTGAATATAACACAACTGAAACACAAAATTTATAAAGCATTTTATTTTCCGAACTCTTTTTAGGCGACCCAGAATCGAGGATAGACATATTAAGATCAAAGTCAATCTGTTCTAAAAAGTAACAACAACTAACCATTACGGAATGTTTCGAAATTCGTGACTAGCAATTGATCGAATCACCTTTAAGCAAGGACAACAACACATAAGGACATTTCCTATACAGCTCATTGTTATAATTTATCGTTACGCTTATCAACGTCAATCAAATCGATTTTTTTGCAGCAATATTTTCTTAACGCTACGTAGAGGTAGAGTTTCATGGAAAATAAATTCAATTGTGTGCAAGTATTGACTGATTTATGTGTGAGAAAACTTTCGATGTACACTTTTTTCGAGAAAAATATCATTTTATATTATGATCACAGTGGCGGCCGTGTGATTTTGTGTTTTTCTTACGCATTCTAGAAAACAAACATAAGTGATATGAAATTGATAACAATAAAAAACCATTAAAAAAAAAAAAGAGGCCGGGTGAAAGAATCGAAATCTGTGGGATTTTACACTAACGAGGCCGAGCGTGTAATGCAAATCGAATGCAATGAAATGTGCATTTTTACACCGCGAAATTCAATTGATTTAAAACTGATGCAGTGTCGGTGTTATATCTCGCACATTCAACAGCTGAAAAGTGCGTATTTAATTGATCAAATCATCAGATGAAAGCAGAATTGTATGCAGACGGATGAAAGTAGTATGCAAATGATGCGCAGTGGTCTTGTTACACTTGTTGCATTGCCAGAACTCTCTCTCTATCTCTTCCCCTTGTGTTTATTTTACATGTTCTCGTTAATGTTTTCTAAATCGCCCAGTTTCCTGCACACGATCGATGATGACGATGATGATGATTGATCGGGGGCGCTACTTTCGTCGTCGATAATAATTTCACATCAGAATCAATCTCGAATGAATTGTTTGTATCTAATTGAGTGCGACCTCTAACGAAATCGTCTGTGTTTACTACTCTCGTTTGTTACACGTCCGCGAATGTGTGTCAATTTTTCGTGTACATTGTGTGTAAAATTGTGTACACTTTCTTTAGAGAAATATTTATAATATCTCGCATGCTCCAATTTATATTTATCTCCAGCTGAAACGGTTCAATCTATCGCCACCGTATTGCGCAAAATCGTGATATAAGAATTTGCTAGCGGTGTATTGTAGTTAGTTCAATAGGATACTTATGTATTCGACTGGGTTTTATAATTATTAGACTGTCCAATCGATCGATTGGTAAAAGTCGTACACGAAACGAATTGGGGTTAACATGCTGAATTTTCGAAATAGTGGCAGTTTGAAATTTTCACGCTTCATTGAAAATCAACGTTATTACACACATACATATGTAGATGCAATATATAAAATATAAAAAGAGAAGTATGTGGTTGCAAATTCGATTTGACTTTATGTATTTTTTTTTTTTTCAGAAACATTGACTACTATGCTAAAATCAATGAAAACATTGTGATCATCATAATTAATATACAATTGTTTAATAAAGACATGGTTTGATTGAAATTTCTATAGAAATTGCATTACACGAATAATTTTTTTTTTCTATGGACATGAATTCATTAATTTTCGACTATTTTTTATGTATTAAAACTGAGCAGAAGTAAAATTTTATGATTTGCTAGTAAATTTTAGAAGCTCTTTTACATAAAAATTACACATTAGCCGTATTATGAGTATTTTTATATAGGGGACATAAGGGTATACCTTTTGTTGGAGACTCGGCGCTGCGACAGCTCTCTCTGTCAAAACAAACAAGACCAAGAAAGCCAAGGTCCAAAATTCGATCTTCATGTCTTCTCGAACTCCTCTCCTCCACGGGGAGGACCTTATCCATGTGTGAGATCACTATTCGAAAACATTTCACTGAAAAGTTCGAAACTTCGCACGCACTGTCACGTTGTCGTCGTCGACATACTGACTGTTTTATTTGCTATATTTTTTATTATTAATATTCAAAAGACATTTTGATTTTTTTCTCAGATAGATGTGTATCTGTATATACGATTATTGGGTATGTCCGCGACCGTCGATAGTTGGATCGGCAATGATAGCAAACTGTTATGCAGAAATCGTCCAAAGCGCCACTCTAACCCCACTCTAGTTACCATTTTCCACAACCAATTGTATTTTCAACACACACATACAGATAATACGTGTCAGTGTAAAGCCTCCACATTTTCACATCTAAATAATCGACGATTGTTAAATTCCATCAGTTGCATGCTTAAGAATGATTGAAAAGCCCATTTAATATAGTCAATACATGAATTGTAGCCAAAATGTTCAAAAGTTAAGTACAACCAATATTATAGATGTACATATGTACATAGGTAATATTTGGATAATCAAAAACATCCTTAATGTAAGCAAAAGCAAATTTGTATCAATTAATATAAGTATTAATGTTATACACGAAGTAAATTTTATACAAATGAAATAATTTACAGGTAAGTTAATGACTATGGAAATCGACATTTTATATAGTTTTTCGCAGTGTCCGTTTGCCCCAAAAATTACTCTATTACCTAAAAATTCGATCTGGCAGTAAAATGGGAAAATGTGAGAATTTTCCGTTTCAATGTGTATTTGGCCTTAAATTTTTCCAATTATTATTAAAAGTCGATAATATGATAATTTTTCACATGAAAAACGAAGGTTGTTCTTTATGATGAATTTAAGAAAAGAAAACCTTCAAAAATATTGGATACAAATTATTTAAGAAAAATATCGTTTATTATTTTAAACAATCGTTAGTAAAAATACTTATTTTTCCCATTCACCGAACAAAATATTCACATCTTACTCATGCACGTATAATAATAGGCAATTAGCAATAATTATTATATTTAAAAACTTTATTAACAACAATTAAATCTATATACATACTCTTCAGACTGAAATTTTTTTCAATTCTTACAATTTGTAACAAAATGTTTGCACAATAGAATTTAAAAAAAAAGAAGTAAAATTAGCACATTTGTTGCGTCATGTCTTTGAAAAAGTTTAATTAATGAACAATTTAACAAAAAATAAATTGAAAAAAACACACAGTATTGCACTTATTATCTTGCCGAGGATGGCGTGACAGATTGTAAAAAAAGTTAGCGAATTTGTAATTCGAATTTGAGCGCAAGCAATTCGTCGAAAATTAATGATATTGTTGTAAATTTATATGTTATAGAAAAAATCCAATAAGTTTTATTTTTGAATGAACTCGTTCGCAAATTCTAAAAACAATTAATGTTTAGTAATTTTGAAAGGTTCAAATAAGAAACGATACAATCGACAGTGGGTGAAAGTGAAAGCGATCTGTGCAAAGTTTTAGTAAGATGCATTTCGATTTCACGCTCTGCGACTCAAAGTGCAAAAACCCGAGATTTTTGTAAGAACTTTAAAGATAAATAGAGTTTATTTATTTGTAAATTGAAATTGACGAAAATATAATATCTGCTGTTGATACTGCAGTCGTTGTTCACAATAACATATAGGTACTATCTACCATGGCGCTTCATTAAAAATTATTATAAATAGTAGTGCAAAAATAGTATAAATAGACTGCCTGGCTGGGTAGTCGCGGAACGCTTGCATACACTTTATTTATTTATTTATTACTTATTACACGCCTAAAAAAGGCTTTTATACAAATAGAGAAGATATCAATACAGGAGTAAAACATACATATAATTTAAATTAAACTAAGAAGAGGAACTTCGTAAAGAAAGCAACAGTTTATACTTTACTAAATTAAGGTTATTACAGAAATAGTCCAATAAATTCCCATACTTATTGCCAGTCCCAATCAACCTAGGAATAGGAGACTGCCGATAATAATTGGTACACGAATTACCTTCATCCACAAACAAAAATTGAGATCGTGTAAAACGTGTAGGAACTTTTAGTCGCAAAATCGACTCAACAAGAATAGGACAATCAATAAAAGAATTTACAACTCTATAAAAAAAGACCAAGTCATTCATAACTCTTCTATCAGACAATTTGTGCATATTTAAACTATGTAAAAGAGAGTCATAACAGTTATAATTAAAAAGATACATAAATTTATACATAATAAATCTTAAGAATTTATTTTGGATTCTTTCTAAAGAATAAGAATGAATAGAATAAGAAGGAGACCAAACAACAGAGTTATACTCCAACTTACTTCTGACAAAAGAACAATTAACTTTAAAAAATTAAAAAAGAACTTTAAGGTATTAATATTATTAAAACATTTGGCAACTCTAAAAATGAAACCCAATAACCTATTCCCCTCTCCAGAGATACAATTAATATGCTCATTAAAAGTGAGGCACTCATCAAACACTACACCCAGATCCTTTATTTTAGAAACAACCTGCAGATTCAATCCATTAATAGAATAATTAAAATGAAAAGAATTAGTAATTTTTTTAAATGTAATGGATTGACACTTGTCAGGATTAAGGTACAATTTATTGAGAATACACCAGTCATACAATTTATTGAGATTATCTTGGAGAATTAAACACTTACGGCACATACATAAATTTATGTAAAAACACTAGGTATGTACATATATACATACATATGTACATAAATAGGCTTACTTTATTATTTTTTACTGCAGAAAAGTTTTTCGGAAAAATGTTTATTTTGATTTGAATTTTTAAAAAATTATTTCGTTTTTTGAGCAAAAATGCACCGCAGGCGAAATATTTTCTTACGTATGAACATTTTGCATCTAAATTATTTTTGAATTTCATAAAGAAATCACTAGACTTTGTTCAAAACTTAATGCGCCCGCGAGTGAAATATTTTTCCCAAAACATATATCTTTTATATCGGAACGCCCATTTGAAGCACTGAAAACTAAGATATCTTACGCGATCCACGTAGCCACACACTTTTTTCAGAATTCTTCACACATTCTTTCTTTAAGGCATCCGCGAATGTAGTTTCTGTTAAGCATTTCTAATCTATCCAAACAAGACAAAAAGCTCTTGAAAACCTCTGTTGACTGTTATGCACTAACTGATCGATAAACAAAACAAAAATGATAAACCGGCCGTGACATCGTCAACGGCCGGTTTATAACAACCATGTGAGCATATCTGATACTTTATACAAAAGTCGGTCTATCATTGTTTCTCTTTAATATATGGCCGTTATTTTGATCGTGCTACGACTAGTTTAGCTGTCACCTATCTATGGGCTTGTTTTCGTTATGTCAAAATCTGACAATCGAAGAAAAGTGAAATTTTCCAGTGCATTAAAATGACTGGAATAAAACAAGATAATTTAGCATAAAGTAACGTAAGTATAAAATTTTGTATATTAAATTGCTGAAAAAAAGTAATCACAAGAGTTATTCATGTGTGAATGTAATTACTTGAAAACGAGTCTTTTACATAATTTACTCACTCAGATCTGAATATGGAAAGCATTCACCCTTTTATTTACTTTGCTTTTAGAAATCCTTATCTGCGTGTTATATCTTATCATTTTTATTACCACACATTGAAGTTGATTCTTTCAATACATAGAAGGGATGGTCAAATATGTTTTTTTAAAACTACCTAAAATGTTATATTAACTATTTATGAATTACTAGAATATTGCCCGTTGATGATCAGCTGGTGGTTTTTATTGTCATACGAGTGGGCTAACACTAGCGGTAACTAAGGTTACGAGAAAAACTTAAATATAAAAACAATAATACATACCTAATTCAAAATTAATGAAAACAAAAGAAGTGTGTTGAGCGTTCGTTTCGGACAAACAGACAAACAAACAGACTTGAAGTATATATAGTATAATTATGTGATATTGTATAAACATAGATACATTACTATAATGTATAATATGTAGTAGCGCAGGAATCTGCCTGACCGACCAGCTGGGTAGCCTAGATGCGGAACTCTCGCATACCATGGCACGGCACGTACACATACGCTCACACACACGCGCGTGCGACATGGGTTGCACAAAGCGCTTACGCTACGTAACCTCACTAGCTCACACAAGCATTCTTTGCTCACATACCATGGCACGGAACGGATTTATATTTTTCAATACCTTCTAAATTTATCATCCGATCCCGATTGGTTCCCGCTATACTATGGAATTTATTAACCTAAAATGTGCAATTTATTTACAAAAGTCATTAATAAACTTCAAGGTCATCATTTTATACACACACACGACGTGTTACGCAAAGCACTCACGCTACATAACCTCACTAACTCAAATAAACACTCTAGGCACGGAAAGCGCGAAATGATAACCGTCAATGACACTGTCAATGAACAGTTACTAGTTGTAGATATAATTAAATTATCATTAAATTAAGACAAAGGTTGACAATAAAAAGGTACAATCACTACTATAACAAGTGTACACAATTTGTACACTTCAACAGTTGCCATAAATTTCTTGTTTTGGTTCTACGCAACTGTGCAATTTATCAGTAATACTGATTGACTTTTTACATTTTTGTTTATAAAATACTGTTAATATATATGTAGTTTCAGATGCATAAATGGATTCTGAAACATTTAAAATGAGCAAGTCCGGTGATAATCTTGAAGAGGAAAAAGCAGTTTTTCTATTGCAAAGAATGTACCAATTTTATAATGAGGGATTGTTCTGTGATGTTGAAATAGTAGTCGGCAAAAACAGGTGATTACATTACTATTTGGCAACTCATTAATCGGTCAGTATTTAAATCAAAAAATGGTCAGTAATTTTTCAAGAAAACGGTCAGCACACTAATAGGTAGTACCTCGCTTTACGGCCGAGATACGTTCCGGGAAAGTTGGCCGTAAAGCGCAATGCCTTATAACGAATAATTTATATCGGGCAATTAACTACGATTTTCTTTTCAAAATCTTCACAGTGACGAAATATAGGTTCCTTACGATACATTAAGTTTACAAAACAAATTTTGTTTTCAAGTCAACTTCATACCTAAAAATCCCCCAAGACCTTTTTTGGCATAAAACGAAACTGAGCTATAATTAATAAATGGTCGTTTTTGCGAAAAGCCGTATAAAGGGCGGCCGTATTGCGAGGTATAGATGTATTATATTTAGAAAACGGTCAGTAAAAATAAAAAATGGACGGTAAAAAATATACTTTTGGTAACTTTTTCAATCTGTAAAAATGAACGAATCGGTCAGTAAACTTTAAATCCTGACTGTTTATATAAATTTAATTACCATTTAGTATTAATTACTGACCGTTTAATATATTTACTGATCACTTAAGTACTGCCCCTTTATAAAAGTTTCTGATCGTTAATTGAAATTACCATTTGGATAAAATAACTGGCTGAAAATCGAAAAAGTTACTGACCCACTAAATACTGATTCTAATGTTCTTCCAGATATCCAGCTCACAAGGTGATAGTTATAAAAAACAGTGAACTTTTCAACGAAATGATAAACGAAACTACAAAAGAAATAGTCGTGGAAAATTGTGAAGATATTTCTCCCGAGACAGTGAAAAAAACTCTTCAATACTTTTATTTGGGCAGATTCGGTACAAATTAAAGCATTGTTAAACTTTTTATGTATAAACTTTTATTTCTCCAATGTATTATACTAATTTATCGCTAATGTTCCTTTTTCAGATCTTGAACTCGAAGAAATAGTCGATATTATCAAGTTCTCTAGAACGATTAAGGCAAACAAACTAGAAGAATATTGCTTTTCATTCATGAAAAGTAATGTTAACAAAAATAATTTCACACACATTGAAGAAATTGCTGTGCATTTTGGAAATTTAACCTTTGCGAGGACCATGAAGAAATGTTCCTTGAATAATTATTTAAATGTAAATAAAATCTATAATGTAATGACATTACAATGATTGGCTTACATAATTTTATCTATAATTTTTTAAGATAATCAAAGGAGAAGAGTTTTTAAATCTATCGTTAGAACAAGTGGCTGAATTTCTCAATTCCGACCATTTACAAGTAGCGACAGAGGAGCAGGCATTTGAAGGATTAAAACTGTGGATAAAGACAGATTGGATTCGCCGGAAGATTCACCTGCTTACTTTACTGCAATATATTAGAATGCCTTTGCTTTCAATTCGAGTATGGGTCATATGGACTTAGTTTTTTTTACCCAAGTAAGTTTTTACTATACATATGAATTAATTCATTTTGCAGTATTTGTTTGATGAAATAAAACCGCTAACGTACGACTCTCTGCCGTGCAATCAATTGTTGCTGGATGCTTTAACGTGGCACGAGCTTCCAGCTAAAAGACCAGATTTGATTACGATGATTTCAGAACGTCGAAAGTATGCCACACCGATTGTATGCGTCGCGAAAGATGACCATAGTGGCGTAAGTGCACTTTTATTTATTATCAGTGGCTCAGTGCTTAAAAAAGTTTGAGTTCGACCTTTTTCTATAGTGTTATATTATTTCAGGCCGTTGATATTATTGAGACGTGTAAAACTGTAGTCGATACTTGGTCGATATTTAACAATGCTAATAAACAAATTCGCGAGTTTTCGACCGTCGTATTGAATGAAAAACTTATGTTGTTCGGTGGTGTAATGTTCGACGATCCGACGAAAGAGGTAACACGAATCGATATTTTATCTTTGTTAATTTAACAAAAAAAAATGCTTTTAAATCTACGGATTGGTGATTTCAATGACAAACTAATCTAACTCTAGTGAACTTAACCCAAATAATCCTAACGTAACTTTAAGCTGACCTAACTTAACTTAACTTTAACCTAACCTAATTCAAAACTAACCTAACTTAACCCCAACCTAACTTAAACCTAACCTAACAGATCACTATTTCATTGTTTTGTACCTGTACTTTATATTATCTGTTGAGCAATGTAGTTTATTTTCCTCTATTGCTAATTTATCCATTGAGTTAAACTTAAACTAATCTAACAGATCACTATTTAATTGTTCAAAATTTAGCATACAGCTTTGTACCTGTACTTTATATTATGTTTTGTGCAATGTAATTTATTTTCCTCTATTGCTAATGTATCCATTAACTTAAACCTATCCTAACTTAAACTTAACCTAACCTAACCTAACAGATCACTTAACAACATAGAGTAGTTCAACATTTAGCATACAATTTAATACTTGTATTTTATTTTCCGCCATTGCTAATATGTATATCCATTACCATACAATATAATATAATATTTATTTTGTTGTGCAAAAAATTGTTCACCCTATCTTATAGTTGATTCTCATAAATCCTATGTGTACAAATTGTATTAAAGAGTCACTGATTTAGTTGTAAAATTCTAAAGTTTGGTTTATTTTATTTTATAACAGGTCTGGTGTTTCGATTTGAAAACAAAACAGTTAATTGAATCGCCACCAATGCAACAAGAACGAGACAATACCACAGCTGCCGTCGTCAACGGGCATGTGTACGTAATCGGAGGATTCAATAAAGGCGCACTCGATACTGCAGAACAGTAAGTAATATATACAGTCATTGTTTAATGTAAAATATCTGTTATGATTACACATCAATCGACATTCCTCATATTTTGTTCCAGGTGGAATTCTTCGACGAAAACTTGGACTTACGTTGCACCGATGTTAACTAAACGGTTCTGGCACGCAATAGCGACACAGGGGACGGACATATATGTGATTGGAGGATTCGATGGTACCAATGCTGTAAACACCGTGGAGGTTTTTAACGTGGAGCAAAACCAATGGACCGTTGCTCCTCCGATGGAACACAAGAGGGTTAAATGTGCCGTAAGTAACTCGTACTTTCAGGTGAACTGTATTCTACACATACATATACCTTCAATGTGCTTTAACTTTCAGGCTGTCGCTTTGGGAAATTACGTTTACGTGATTGGAGGCTGGGATTATGCGAACAGACTCTTAACTTCGGTAGAGCGGTATGAACCGGCTACCAAGACTTGGTTTTCGGTTGCAGATCTACCCAATCCGCTTTGGGGAACCGGTGCCGTTGCTTTTGGCGATAAATTTGTATGCGTCGGTAAGTTTACTTTATAATCTAGGTAATGAATGGGTACAATAAAATGATGATTATTTAATTCTTATTCTGTATTTCAGTTATGTTTAATTTAAGATCAAAAATAATAATTTTCATTTTATATGTTATTTGCAGCAGGTGAAGGTTCACCATTGATGATGGAATATAAACCGAGTACAAACAAATGGGCAAAGCTTGGATTTATCTCAAAAGAACAAATTTATCATAACGTAGTATTGTTGCAAAATCGAATCGATTAACGAGAAATGATAATTATAATTTGTTATTATCAATTTAATGTTATAATTATTAAATTGTACTGTAGCTAGATTGAAATTTATTACAAAACTATGTTCAAGGTGGTTTTAATATATGTTTGACAAAAAAGCTTACTAATCACCTTATAGATAATAGCCATGTGTTGCAAAATGACACAGATATAATAGTACTAAATGTTGATAATGTAACAATTCCTAATCTGCAGTTAACTGAAAAGATAACCTTTGTTATATAAAAAAAAGATCATACGAATCCTTTAATCCTTACTTTCAGACCCAAATTTATTCTATACGTGAGTACAAAGACACTTGTATGATTGAACTTGCTTCCATTACCCACTCATCACTGAACACAGCAGCTGATCAAATACATCTTAGCAGTTTGCATACGTAAGATGTGTTTGAGATGTGTGTTGCATTTATCAGGTTTCGTCTCCTCATATTATCGAGCGATCGAATTTATATCGTATCACTTATCGTCGACGTTCGTCACGATGTACATAGATTTAATGTTGTGTACGTTTTGGCAATCGATGCGATCTCCGAGGCTTGGGTATATATAGAAATTTAGTTGACATCCAGTGTCAGTGGTTAATATGAAGGAGCACAGTCAACATTCCGATACAGAAGCGTCTTAATTTTTGATATTTACTCGCGTGAAATATTATTCTGTAATATATTTATTTGTAGATTAAGTATTTGTAAAATAGTAGACTATCGAATAAATAATGGCTGAAGGAAGTAGAAAAGTTCAATATGCGGCTGGAATATGTGGTGAGTTTTCTAAACAAAATATAAAATGTGATGTAAGTTTACTTTCTAGTTGCGAACGAATTATAGTAATGAGTAATAATTATTATAATGATGTTTTCAGCAACTCTCACTATGGTATATCAAGGTATTGTATTAGGATGGCCGTCTCCAATGATTCCGAAGTTGCTCTCAGGAGAAGCCGGTATTGACATAACAAAAGTATGTTAATTTCGTTTGTATTTCATTTTTAATGATTAAGTAATTAATTTTGTAAGTAATTTTAAAAGTTTGTATTTCATTTTTAATGATTAAGTAATTAATTTTGTAAGTAATTTTAAAAGTTTGTATTTCATTTTTAATGATTAAGTAATTAATTTTGTAAGTAATTTTAAAAGTTTGTATTTCATTTTTAATTAATACATATATGTAATTTGATAAATATTTCAACTTTAATTCAATATTACATAAATAAAAAATCAATACTCGTTTACATAATTAGAAAATGTTCATTTAAAATGTATAATTTCAATGATTAAAGATACTTTTCACATATCAATATCATATTTGCAATAGTAAATTAACAAAATTTTAAATTTTCATTGAAAAACTCTCTTGTCGAGTTTAAATTTTGAAATCTATTAATTTTTACTCTGAATATACATATGAGTACAGAATGAATGCATATACATACATATGGGTTAATGGATTTTTTTTTTATTTTTTATTACTAAGGTCTCAAAAGTTATCTTACCGAATAAAAAAACATGAACAAAAATAAGAAATTGCAAAAATTTAAAATATAAATTGTCAATGTTAATGAACAGTGTGGCACACATTAAACGTACATGAGAATATTACAACGTATCTGATCAAAGATAATATGTATGTATGTTCTTAACTGTTCTGTTATCATATTGATCAGAATTGTAAATGGTTATTATTGAAGTTGATTAAAAGAGTTCAAGAGTTTAAATATTATGACAATTGACACTCCACGTCAATGCATTCATATTGACTGTATTCTTAGATCTTTATGAATTGTTTGATATACTTTCAATTTAGGAACAATGCTCGTGGGTTGCATCCTTGGTGGCATTTGGAGCCGCACCGGGTTGTCTCATCGCTCAATACCTCGGTGATAAGATTGGAAGAAAGAAAACTATACTTATTGTTGCCGGTCCGTGTATACTCGGCTCGGTATAGTATTTTGCTTTAAACGTTGGATAATAATTATATGTATGACACTAATAATTTATTAAAAATTTGTACCTTTTTACAGTTGATGACTATTTTTGTGGCAACGCCGTTCCTATTGTACATTGCAAGGTTCATCAGTGGAATGGGAAGTGCGATTGCAGTTGTTGTAAGTCCTTTACTTATACAAAACAATGTACTTTAAAGTTAAGAAACTTAAGAACGTTAAAATTTTAATACCAGTTTAGATTAGGTCTTATTTGGTTAGGTAAGGTTAGATTTAGGTTTTGTTATATGAATTTTATACGTTCATTGTGATATTTTTACTTGCTATTTTGCTAGAGTGAAATATTAGAGCCTCAGTTCTGGTTCACCTGAACAAAAATTTGAAAAGTACTGTTGTACCAAAAATAGTTGCACAGTTCAAGAAGTGTAAAAACCACAACGATAAAAATTCGTCATAGTTAAAAACAACGTATCAATTTGGAAATTTTGTGTATTGTTTGTATAAATAGGTATATACTTGAAAAAAAAAAAAAAAAAAAACCGGATCTAGATTAAGAGATAATATTGCAAATTATTCGATAGTAACGCTATGATTTAATCTTAATGTTTTTATTGAATAAGATAAAAAGCAACGATTATAAATCTTTCAGGTAGTGTCAATATATATCGGTGAAATATCGGACAAGCAAATAAGAGGTGCTTTGGGTACTCTCTTAACGACCATGGCAAATATGGGAAATGTCATCATTTACACAATCGGACCATTCGTATCTTATACAACGCTCAATATTATATGTTTAATGGTGCCTATAACTTTCTTCGTTGCGTGCACGTGGATTCCAGAATCACCATACTACTATTTGAAGATTGATAAGTACGACGAAGCCGGAAAGGAAATGATGCGATTGAAAAGCTTGAAGAGTATAGAGGTAAACCAGCAGACTAACGAATATAATTATGAACAAACTTTAATTAATGAATTATACATACAAACGTTTTATCCTATATATAAAAGCCATAAGTAAGTTTGTCTATCCGTCGTGGACGTTCGATTCACTAAAACTTTCAATTGTTATTTTTTTTACGGAGTATTTATTTATTTTTTTGTTATTATCCGTTGATATTCAACGGGTGTTAATTACTTACATATAAGTGGGTTAACAATAGTGGTAACCGTGATTACTTAAATTAAATACAAAAAATAACAATTCTAATTTTCAAAGAAGGAAAAGAATTGTGTCGATCGTTGATACTTCTGAAACAAAATTTGAAACATTTTGTACGGATAAATTGAAAAAGTAACAGCCCTTTATTAGTTAATTTTTTTCTCATAACCCATAGTTACCGGGTTACCGCTATTGTTAGCGCACTCACTTGTCAATAATAAACACACTTGTCAAGGGTATTTTATATCTAGCTATCTATAATTTTAGCCAATTCAGAAAGAGTTGATAGAAATTCAGAAGCATGTAAAAAGAGATATGGAAAAGAAGACTAGCGTGATGGAATTACTGAAGAAGAAAGAGTATAGAAAAGCCGTTATTATTTTAGCAGGTAAATTAAAATGATACAGTACATATACTTAAGTAGGTGATTCTGTAATAAACGAATGTTTTTTGTTAAGGTTTGAAGATACTTCAGCAAATGACCGGCACATTGGTAATACAATCATATTTAGAAACGATACTGAGACAAACCTCTATGAAAATATCAGGAGCTATCGGCAGTGCTATTTACGGATTCGTACAGCTTTTGGCAGGTGATTGATTACATTAGTACTTTGATATAAACTTCAATCAAATTTACTTGTATCAATAAAATTTTATCAATATAGGGATTGCCTCGGCGATCTTCGTTGACAAGATGGGCCGGAAACCGCTATTGTTCGCTTCGGCTTTAGGAACAGGAGTATCATTAACGACAGTTGGAGTTTACTTCTACATTCAAAATGTCGTTCAAGCAGACACTGACACAATGTCCAGCATATCCTGGTTGCCAATAGTTGGACTGGTCGGATTCAATGTTCTATACTCGATAGGGTTAGGCAATCTGCCATACGTTCTACAATCTGAAATATTCCCAACGAACGTCAAGAGCGCGGCTTCGTCCATAGCCACAATATTTGGAGCCACGATGGCTGCCGTTCTCACGAAGATGTATCAAGGATTGGCGGACACCTTTGGTATACATTCCGTCTTCTGGATGTTCGCAGCTGTGAGTTACTCTGGGGTGTTTTTCGTGTACTTCGTCGTGCCGGAGACGAAGGGTAAAACTCTCGAAGAAATCCAAAGAAAGTTGAATAATATAAGTGATGTTGAAGTTGAAGCCGCGCCGTTGCAAGATAGCAAAAAGTTGACGGCTTAGCTGTTTACATATGTACATGATTGATCGTTCATCTGTGATTAATGTGATATATCTGTTTTAAATTATTATATATCGATATTTAGGAAGTCATCGTTTATAGTATAGTGTCTTGTACAAATTAGACTAATCGTTTTAGGTGCAGATACAATAAAATATTTATTAAAACGACTTGTGCGTGTTTAAATTGTTTGATTTTTAGTTCATTTCAAACTAGCCACGTTTTAGGATTGCTTTGATTTTGTGTACACGTGTACAGTTTATATTATGACAACATACGAGCACTGGTGCTTAAACTTTGGGTGTACTTATTTAATGTTTTTTAAAAATGTAGTTGCAAAATAGTGTGACATTATAAAAGTAAAACGGAGATACAAAATCGTTGGTGAAAAGTGTATTGACTTACCGGCACCGTGTTTTATTGCGAATAGTGCGATAATCATTCAGTGTTTACTTTTGAATCATTCACATCATTACTTTCAACTAGAATATGTGTAAAATCACTTTCGATAATAAATTTTATCGAATTTGTAATATATTATATTGTTTGAAACAACCGTTGACTTAAAATAATCTTGTAAAATTTCACGCTTGCAGTTTTATATACCTCAAGCTATTTCACTTATCAACAATGTTCGTGTAAGTTTCATCTGTTCCATTGCATAATATCCACCGAAACAGTTTCAATATAAATCTACCTACTTTCTTTTGTGTGCAAGAGTGGTAAGTCAATTTTTACAATAGCAACGATTAACCCCCAAAAATAACATATTTTAAAATTTTATCTCATTTATGTCTTTGAAACGTGTAAAGAAAAACACTAATTCATGTTGATTTGAGTAATGAGCAAAATCAAGTTTTCACTTAGTAATTTTTTTTGCTTTTCAAATTTTAAAAAACTATAGTTATGGAAACTGTGTTCTGAGCAAAATGTAAATCGCATACAACGCAAGGAAATGACGGGAACATTGTTTATCTCAGTTTAGCTGGAATACTCGCCTGGAGCAGAACCAACGTTCGTGGGCGTTTGTACACTTTCATGGTACGTGTTCACGTCCAAAAATAATTATTTACATATGTACATTTCTCCCAATTCATGATCACGCTACAAGGTCGCATTCATTCCATTTCATACACAAATTTGCTGTATGAATCTAAAGCCCATTCTTTAAGCAAACTCCACTAGAAAAGCAAATGAAACGAATAACATGCTTTTGCAAAAAGGTCAGCGTATCGAAATGTGTTTGTACTATCGGACTAACATCAGCGACTCTCAAACCTTAAAAGTTTAAATAATTTTTGTTAAAATTAATTATGTTTAATGAATTTTGCACGCAAAACGTAGTCACAGTAGATAATTATATTGTAGAGATAGTTGATAATTATTTATACCCAGGACAATTGATGAATATGACTGGATGTAAAGAAGAAGTAAAACGAAGAATGAAACTAGGATGGAGCGCTTTTAGGGGAATGAACAGTTTTTAGATTCAACATTCCGTTGTGCTTAAAAAAGGAGGCATATGTACCTACGAACAATGCGTACTGCCAGTTATGACGTATGGATGTGAAACGTGGGTGCCAAATTTAAGAATATTACGTAAGATCCAGTGCACACAGAAGCATGGAAAAATGTATGCTTGGTATAAAAAGAGATCGTAATAGTAATATATGGATAAGAAACATGACCGAAGTGGCAGATATAGCGAAAGTGTGAAAAAGTTGAAGTGTCCATAGGCTGGACAAATAGCGAGAAATACTGGAATAGTATCCGAGAAGATGTGAAAGAAAGCAGGGTAGATCGAGTGGACGATGGGCTGATGAATTCAGAAGAATGTGGAGTCGAGTGGATGCAGATCGCTCAAGACAGACAGGAATAAAAAAAAATTGGAGAGACTTTCATCCAGCAGTGGATGGAGAACTGCTGAACATGAGTTTAAAACAAAAAACTTTTGGATGTTGCATGAGAGTTAATATGACGTCACAATTCAGTTCAGATAATATTAACTACAGTATTGCCCGTTGACCATAAACTTTTTCGGCTTTTGACTTTTAAGTCTATTATAAAATCAATCTTGAAGCTATGACGCATGTCTGCTCACAAGCAAGTTTATAAGATTTGATACGAAACCTTTTTTTATATTTGCTTTACATTTAGGTGACCTCATTATCATTTTTACCTGAGCTATTTTGACTTTCAAATTTATTTGAATTGAAATCAACATATTGACATTCATTTTGATGCAACTGTTATATGTAAGTATTATACTCACTGATTTAACTACTGCTTGCTCAGCAGATATTTTGCTATCAATAGCGAAAAAAAGAAGTACATACAAATAATGACAACATTGTAACTGTAATATAATATGTTGTCATGATTCATGAGTTTGTTCTTTGCAATGTTGTAAGATGTAATATTGGCTAGTTGCTATCGCACTTCCTGATAGTTATAACACATTACTACAATAGAACTTACATATTTGTTAAGGTAAATTTAAACTGCAAAGTAGTTGATCGTTAATTAATTGGATTAAAATCTACATAACTAGTAACTAACCGCTGATAGTGCCATCGGGTGGTCATCATTTATGTGCCTGTAGTATATTTATTAGTTCAAAATGAAGTAGGTAGTTGAAAAATGCGAGCGATTCACGATACCCGTGTTATGAGTGTACACGAGCGTTCCGCGGCTAGGCAGCCATTCAGACCCTTGCACTATCATATATGTATACATACTAATATGTTAGCCTACAGTTTCAAATACCAATATGTTTTAATTACAGGTAGAATAAATAAACGAAATGCAAACAATTATGTGGAGCAAACGTCGCATCATAACAGTAATCATCCTAAGCGTCATAGCATACTTACTTTTGCGAAATAAGGACTACACATATTCGAAAGAGATAGTTTTAAAAAATGTACGAGCTCAGACCGTTTGGGAATTCATCGCCGATTTCAGCAACATGAAAAAACATCTCATACCGCATATGTAAGAATTTTCTTTAATTTTTCACAGCTTTTAATTCCATCAGACAGTACGCTTGATTTGCTTCAATTTCAGGGATTCATTTTCCATTGTGTCCGAAAGTGGAAACTACGATCATTGGAAGTATTCCGTTAAATACGAAGAAACCCTACCTGTGTGGCCATATTTGAAATGTTACGCTGATGGACACTTTTCTATTAAAGCCGACGGGGGAAACTATGTGATTTCATCCGTTCATAATTTGTGCTACCTGCGCGGTTTAGCGTGTTGTAAGTTTAAATAGTTATCTTTGATAAAGTCAAAATATGTCTGTGAATAAGTAGTAAGCATTACATTTGCATTTTAAATTTCAGCCAAGTCTTACTGCGACTTCTACGTGAGCGATACAGGTAAAGAAGATACTTTGTACAGGGAAGAAATAGTGTACGAGTGTCCGCCGTTGCTGAGTAGTTGGTGTAAAAAGATGGCACATCTTACCAGGGATTGGTTTATCGATAATCTCAAAGTTTATTTTAAGCAAAAGTAATCTTTAACGGTCGGGAAACGTACTTAATTTCTGTTAAGTTATATTTTACGCGTGCGTTACAGTGAATGAAAGTAGATTGGATTACTTGTTACCGAAATATGATAAGTTTAAAAGAAACAATAAATATTCACCTATAAAATAGTTTTATTGATAAATTAATTATTCTAAAAATTTGAATAAATACATCAAAATTAAAATTCACCAAAAAACCAATACAAAATTTAACAATTATTATGCAAAATGTATTTCATAGCAAAAAGCGAAAGATTTTTTTTTTTCATTCAGGGAATTGATTGCGTTTTTTGTAAAAACATCATAGCTAATATTTTTACTAAAATGTAAATACAAAAACTATCAATTCAAATTTATGCTTATTCTAAAAACTATAATAGCCAAAAAAACCCAAAATATATATTTTAACCACCAAAAAAAATTTCATTCGTGTGAAAATGTGATTCAACACGACAATAAATAAAATAAATTAAGAATACATAATTGAAATATAAATACATTAACAATTTGAAATAAATACAATATAACAAAAATGTACACATCCATAACATATTTTATACACGATAAAATGTAGTATTATGCTATTTTATCTAAATATACATATGTAAATACGGGAAGATATAAGCGTGTCAGACTTTTAGCTTTACGTTATATAAGTAGACATTTAATACATTGAAATTCATTATTGTTTTTATACCTTTTTTCGTAAAATAGAACATGACAATATTAGTAGTATATTAAATGGGAGAACTATTAATAAAAGTTCATTTTAAATATAAATATGATAAAATTAATTAAAACACAATCATGCATAAAAAAGCTGAAATGATTTAAAACCATTTATAGTCTTGTTACCGTGTTTGAAGGTTATTTCAAGTTAAATAATTTGAGCGAATCATCGAAGATACTCGGATTTAAATGTTAACACTTGTGCATTAATCAATACACTTTACATAAAGTGTGATTTAAAAAAAATTATGCATAGATACATATTGCGTTTGTAAAAATAGATAAATCTTAACTGCCATTTGCGACATACGAATATGTTATAAAAATTATAAAACTAAAGAACAAGCTTGAATGGAAAGAAAATGACTACAATATCTATAATTGTATTTGTGATAAATCTACATTCTATTTAATATTTATCTAGTAATACTCTTAGAAGCGAACAACAAATTGTCCAACATTTTGAATGTTTTCGTTTCTGTATTGGTTTGTTTTTCATCCGAAACATTATCTTTGATGGCAATTTTAGATGTATCGGATGCAATATTTTTATTTTTTACCCTCGTATCCGTGAAAAGTATTTCTAAAAAGTGACTTGTAGTATTTTCAGCAGAACTGGAGTGAGATTTTTCAACATCCATCATATCGGCTTTACTGCTATCTACATTATTCTTAGCGTTGGACTGTACTGGACCACTGTAAATGTCGTTTGAGACTTTTTTGCTCCGTTTCACCTTCAAACCTGTTATATCTTTAGTTCCTCTCCTTTTTGCACTATCGGTGTCATATAAATTTTTCGGTTTCACTTTCGGTGGAGACAAAATTGACGGCGAGCATTGGTCCGATTCTGAATCGTTGATTTCCAAAACTTCCATTCGTTCATCCTCGATTAGAATCAACGAAGACGTATCAGTTTTTTGGCTATCGTTCAAAGGCGCTTCAGTGAAGCTTTCAAAATTTTCACTTTCTTTCAAATTATCACATCCTTTCCAAGCATGAAACATCCTTTCGTAAATCTGAAAATTAGAAGACGACGATAATTAAATAATTACAAAAATTACAACACAACTACATATGTATATATGTATGTATGTATATATCAAAAATTTACCTTAATTGATATTAAAGGCAAATCGTTTGACACGGTACTTTTTGTACGTCTTAATAACCACTGTTGAGAGTAAACATTAAGCTGTTGCCGTCTCTTCCACGTTTCCATCATATCAAGATCATCGCGGACAAAATTATTGTCAAACACCTTTTGAGAAAGCAAAGTACTCGGCGATATCCAGCTCAATACTTTATACAAATTCTTAGTGTTATCCTGTATACAAACTTTAAATTAGTCGCAATAGAATTTTTTAATGAATTTTTCTACACAAAACAGATCAACGTACAATCAAATTGTCCTTGGCTAACCATAGTTTAAATTTACACTTAATTTTGCGTAACAGCTTCACCGCATCGTTTGCATTCAAATCGTCGACAACGACAATTCCCCAATTGTGATTTTGCAAATTGGTTGAATCGTTCAGTGAAGATATACAAAAATCAGCTCGAAAAACATCTAGATAGACAATTATAATCATTGACAAGATTGATTACTGTGCAACAAAAAAAAACTACCGGAACGGAGACTAATCAATACTTATTAAGTTTGACCCACTGAATCCGAATATGATAATGACTTTTGTTGGTTTGCTCACGTTTATGAGATATAAACATTTAAAAAATTGAACAATTTTCACATTTTTTTGGCTTTCGCGGTCTGTAGCTCAAAATTTAGTGACTCTGCTCAAAATGAGTATTTGTATCTGAAGCGTAATATTTGCTGCTGCGAGACTATTCATGTCAGAATTCTAGTCGACCAATGAATAAGAAAAAAAATTGACTATTAATTCTAACCTCAAAACGAGAGAAAACCAACAAAAATCATTATCATATTCGGATTGAGTGGGTCAGAATTAGTAATAATTTTTAGGTCGCCGCTCGGGTAACTCAAAAACGTGATTTTTTTTGCACAGCGCTATTATATTGTTTTGATAGTAATTTATACCTAGGACAATTGGTGAATATGACTGGATGTAAAGAAGAAATAAAACGAAGAATGAAGCTAGGATAGATGGCTTTTGGAAGAATGAACATAGTTTATAGATCCAACATTCCGCTATGCTTGAAAAAGAAGGCAGATGACCAATGCGTACTGCCAGTTATGACGTATGGATGTGAAACGTGGATGTTCAATTCAAGAACGTTACGTAAGATCCAGTGCACACAGAGAAGCATGGAAATATGTATGCTTGGTACAACAGGAAGAATACAGGGGTAAGAAGAATGACCGAAGTGGCAGATATAGCGGAACGTGTGAAAAAGTTGAAGTGGCAATAAATTAGACAGATAGCGAGAAATACTGGAATGGTATCCGAGAGGATGTGATAGTAAGCAAGGTAGACAGAGTGGACGATATACCGATGAATTGAAAAGAATGTGTGAAGTCAACTGGATGCAGATTGCTCAAGACAGACGGGAATGGAATGGAGAGGCCTTCATCCAGCAGTAGATGGTGAATGGCTGAAAATGATGATGATTATATTGTTACAACAAATGAAAACAACCATGTTTTATACCTCTGCTATACACGACAGCCGTTAGATTAGACCAATTTTGCAAATGGAACAACCAATGATCGAAATGAACATTGTCACATATCACGAGACAATTGTTAAACGCAGTGGCCGACAGTGCGGCTGAAGCGAATAGAATAGTCTGTACTGTCTTACCAAGTCCCGCATCGTCGTTTAATATTGCACCATCGCTCTAAAAGCAGATCATAATTTACATCCACTTGAAAAGTGATATTACATATAACCATAGTAATACATACCGATATATACTGATTGTACAAAAATCGAATTCCTTCAATTTGAAACGCTTTGAGAGAGTGTGTATGGCAATCGGAAATTTGAACTTGAACAGTGTGAGAATTTGCGCTCGGTGGCGATAAGCGCAACGGTTTAATTTTCATAATTTTATCTGGAATATACAACAAAAGTGAAAGGGCATATGTATCAATATGAAAATTTGTGAATATGTAGTAAGTAAACAATGTGGACTTGTTAATGTACCGTGTTGACTTATGACATTTGCTGATTGACCCTATTGAGTATGGAGAGCGTCATCAGCAGTATGTAGAGCATCTCCAAGTAGAAGAGAGCCACGAACACGGAGATGCTGGTCTTGTAACCGTCAATGTCTTCGATTTCTTGCAGCATCTGATCGGCAACTAGTTAACTGTCAGTTGACCACCTGTTAACCACCCGTTGTAACCACCCGTTAACCACCCCACCCCACAACCCACCACATCAACTGTCACACTTTTGACAGTTACGCTTAGTGTTGCCACACGTTCACCCCCATTTTTTACACCGAACAAGTAAAGGTTATGGCAGCTCTCACACTGAAATCATTTTATTTTCGATTGAAAAGATTAAGATTCTATTCTATCTATCAAACCATGACGTAGATAAATCGGCAGTTCATTAGATGCTGAATTATTATTTAATTTCTTCGGAAGATTTGGAGTTTAATTAAAATTAAATTTTGTCGTCTATAAGAATTTGACGATTTTATTTCGTGTAAACTCCCCACAGTGTAGCTTGGTGTCTAAAGGTTTGGATTTCCAAGTGGCCGCGGTCACTTTCCACCTGTATGTCAAATTCCAAACAAAAAAAAAACACGGAGTTGGCATCAGTCAGTCCGACATGGCTGTCCTGGCTGTCGTCAGCCACTTCCCCGCATTCACAACCTGGCCATAATGACCACAACGGCCAAGACGGCCACGTCGGACTGTTCGATGTCATTTCTGTGATTTTTTTGTATAGATGTGATAGACGAATGTCTAAAGCAGCCGCAGCCACAAGGGCC
Organism: Parapsyche elsis; assembly: GCA_022651745.1. Lineage (NCBI taxonomy): Eukaryota > Metazoa > Arthropoda > Insecta > Trichoptera > Hydropsychidae > Parapsyche > Parapsyche elsis. The sequence goes on along the minus strand of JAGVSN010000077.1, from coordinate 276,127 downwards.
AAGTCGGTCACGTCAGCCAGGCTGCGGCTACTTGTGAAACTAAGCCTTCAGCTTTTTAAGCATTGTCGTACCGTTTTAAATTGCGTGCTAGATCGCATATAAACTTTGCATTAATTAAACACACGTATTTTACGTAGATATACATACATATAAAGAAAAACGAAAATATATTTTGAACAAAACCTACTTAATTATTTATTACTACAGTTGTTGATACTGTACGAGCGTCGTGGTCACAAGTTATAGGAACGCTGATTTATGTGTAGATACGTGTATTGCGGGACGAGAGTCGTGATTCCTACAACACGAAACCTTATAATTATTATGGTTCTTGTCCGTTAGCCCCACGCCGGAAGTAGGCGTACCAACAAAAGTGCTTCCCACCGTTTGACAATCGCCTCCCCTGAGAGTGTATTGGAGAAGCGTGTATATGTGCATTGTTGACATATTGAAACGTCAGTCAAGTGTGAAATTGACCAATAATTGAACTACGTTAATACATCAATGATTTACTTCTAGAGCAGGGCAGATAGTCTTATAACCTTCCAAGTATTCCCTGCTATGGTATACCTTGAGCTTGACGAGCTCAGCGCTCCTGGCGGAAATCTGGCAACCCTGAGCAGATATCAATATATCTATGTAATAACGTCTGTACGTTATTTCGAAATTTCAGTAAAAAATAGATCGGGGAGATCCCGAATGAATTGCGCTCTTTTATTTCTCTCACACACAGTGCGTGTGAGTGAGAGGTCATTGTTATTAGCTTATTACTCATTATTACCCATTAGGACCAGTCTGTTGCAGCCGCTCCTCGTAGTAGGTGTTGCTCTGTCGATACTCTCGCTGCGTTCGATACTCTCAATCTTATATTTTTATTTATCATTTTACGATTTATATCATTATTTATTAACCGTATATTTTTATAATCCTGTTGTCTCCAACGAAAGGTCTATTCATTGTGGTTATTTCTCCAATGAAAGGTCTCTTCTTTGGGGGGGGGTGTGGCCTCATTTGAGAGTGTGGTGGCCTCATTTGAGGGTCTTGAGGAGGCAATATCTGACTGGATAGTGACTCCTCAAGGCGGGCTTAACATCTATTCTATTAATTTAAACATTCTGATAATAAGGAATCAAAGAGTAATATTCTTTGAATACCCGTGAAACTCGTCGAGTTACTGGAAAAGAAAATTTTTAAATAGCTTGATAAATTATTTGTTAAATCTACTTTGTATTTTATGTTGTTTTCAATCTTATGTGAAATATACTTTAAAACTTAAAAATGTAATTTTTTATTGTCTACATCTACTATATAAAATTCAATGTTTGTTTGTTTGTCGTTCCGCTATGCAAATCTACAGTTTTCAACTTGGAACCGCCAAACTTGGTATACTATCTCATGATACCCTAAGTCAGACCGTAGGTGGGTTTTGGAAGGGGTCGGGGGTTTTTTCATTCATAAACTTTTCACCCGCTCGAGCAACGCCGGGCAATTCAGCTAGTATTATATACAATTTAGTTTAGTTTTAGTTTTTTGTTTAAACATTTTACTCATCCTGGGATTTGAACAATTGTGATGTTGATTAACTTAATTTTTCAAAATAAACTTGGTGGCATATTTGGATTTCATAAACGATATTTATAATTATTCTAATTACTTTGGCTTGCATGTATTATAACTCCATCTATGTAATAGTACAGAAATTTGTATAGAAAAAAAAGTAAATTTGAAAACCTTAAAATATATATATTTATGTATATAATATCTTCATACATATCGCATCCTGAGAGCACAAAGGTATCATTATACCTTTGAGAATGGACTACATCTTTGATGACCTATTGAATATGGTGAGGCCATTAATAACAAAACAAGATACTGTCATGAGAGAATCTGCGAGTACTGTAGAAAGATTTGTCATAACGTTTAGATATTTAGCAAGAGGCAGAAGTTATGAAGTTTAGCGTAGCAATATCGTCACAATTTTTATCAAGAATTATTCCTGAAACATGTTGGGCTATCTAGAAAGTTCTAAAAAAATGTATTGAAAAAAAGCATGTACATACATACTATCTATAGGTATGTATATCTACATAAATAATTTTTTTTTTTTTTAAATGCAATAAAATCTTTTAAACCATCACAAGCTTCACGTACGGTAGCGCTGTTATTCATGATATCTTGATTGAGTTGGGTAGCAGAGGCAATTTTATTGGCGGGGACACCTTGTGATAAGAAGAGTATTTATAGGTACGGAAACTATTTGATGAAGTGGATTATGCTGGAGATTGAAACGGTATAGAAGGAGGGGGTGAGTTTAGAGTAAAAGCAGATTGAAGCGATAATTTGTCCATCCTGGCATAAGAAATTATTTTTGAAATAAATTTAAGGGCTATACTCTGCTGAAATGTATTTAGATCTTTCAAATGTGTTGCGACATATCTCCCAAATGTGTCTGGCGCACTTTCTGGTTCAGGTGACAAAATTTTTTGGATGCTATCTACCAGTACTTGCCGATTGTTTATTAAATTTTTGCGAATTTTTTTCGTAGCCGGTGCTTTAAATACCAAAGAATCCCTTTGATAGCTTTGTTCAGATACCTACAACTGAATATAAATAAATGGAAAGAAACAGCTAAGACTTTCGAAGCGATTTGGCAATTTAATAATTGTGTAGGTGCTATAGATTCAATAAACAGGTGGTGCCAGAAATAGCTATTGTCTTTAAACATCAATTAGTGCTCTGATTTACACATAGGCCACTCAAATCCCCAAATCCATTATTCAACAAATAATATTCCAAAAGTAGCATTACAAATAGTGATCTAGGTATTTTGTTATCACAAAACACCTGAAATGCCGCCCGCCCATGTATATAAATAAATGAATATGTAATCGTTATCGATCTCGGTCGACGGCGAACGCAGATCTGCTCTGGCGGTACTTTGAACCGAGTACTTTGGCGGTACTTTGAACTTGCGAATTCTGCGATAGTAAAACGAACTCGTCGTAGAATTTGTCTAGTCGCAGTCCAAGATGTCAAGAAGCGATGTCATCAAAGTCTGAAAACAATTAAAATTTCAAATGTCAATTCAACGATGATGGACAATATGTAAAATAAACTTGACAAGTTTATAAATATGTAAACCTTCAAACATGACCAATAAATAAATGAAAATTGTAATCGCCTATACCGCATGTCATACCACTACCACCTATACCACCTACTACACCACCTATGTCTAGGTTATCGATCCTGGTGGATGCCGGCCCACTTTGAACCGAGTCTCTCTTAAAAAATCTCTAATACCCAAACGAATGTCTCGTCGCAATCGAAGATGTACTCACTGGCCTATAGCAAAGTTACAGTTTGCTGTGAAGGTTCATTCTTCACTCGGTTGTTCATTGATTCAAACTAGTAGTCCTAAACTCAAATGATTTTAAGTATAATCGTATCGGCTGTCGGCTGTCATCGTTCGTACATGGGAGCGCTGAGCTCGTCAAGCTCAAGGTATACCATAGCAGGGAATACTTGGAAGGTTATAAGACTATCTGCCCTGCTCTAGAAGTAAATCATTGATGTATTAACGTAGTTCAATTATTGGTCAATTTCACACTTGACTGACGTTTCAATATGTCAACAATGCACATATACACGCTTCTCCAATACACTCTCAGGGAGGCGATTGTCAAACGGTAGGAGGTACAATCACTGGGGTACCCACTTCCGGCGTGGGGCTAATGGACAAGTACCATTATTATTACTACTCACCTAATTATCATTAATTTATTTCTTCTGTCGTTTATTTATCCAAAAAAACAGCAAAAAAAAGAGAAATGTAATGCAGTAGAATAAAAACAAATTTTGAAACGTGGTAATTTAGAATGTTAGACGACAATGGCCATATACTTAAATCTATGTTAGGGTTATACTTTTAGTATTGGCCGGTAGGTGCGGCCTGTCACGATAGTTTGAAGTTTGTTGAGACAACGAGATAAATAATTGTGCTGAATAGTCAAAATGGCATTAACCGATTGCTCAGTTACCTCAAACACATTCCTGGCCCTCACGAAACGTGGAAATGTCCTCAAGGTACGATAAAATTACACATGCCGCAAAAGTTAGGTTATGTTGTGCATCGTGTCAAAATACATCGAACATTCAAAATCAATTATATCTTATAACCTTTACGAAACAAATACTGACTAATTTAATCCAGTACCTAATACAATGTAATATGTTTCGTTTTTTTATTATATAGATCGTGAGAGAGCATTATCTCCGTGATGATTTATGGTGTGGTTCGATGTGTTGTACAATCTGTCATCAGACCGACGATGACATAGTACTGGAAAAGTGTCCAGAGACGTTCAGCTCCACACACTCGTACCCTCACTATATTGTTCTGGATACGAATGTAATTCTTAATCAGATAGATGTGCTGGAAGAAGATGCATTCACTAATGTTATAATTTTGTATACGGTACTGCACGAAGTCAAACATCGCAGCAGCAGTATATACAAACGATTGAACGATATCATTGGAAATCCTAAAAGGAAATTTTACATATTCGTCAATGAACATCATAAGTAAATTTTCTGTCTTTCACCGTGTCACTTATACTCTATCCAACTTAAGAAACATCTTGCTTTCGCGCAATTAAAAAAAGAGGGTTATGGCTGTTTGAAATTTACGATTTTGGTTGGTTATCGAAGTTATCGTTAATGTTTATATCTAGAAGCCGAGATGGTGACGAAGTTCGCTGGTTAAGATCCAGATCGATTCTAAATCGGTCAAGACTAGGATGTTTCTCAAGTTGGGCAGAGTGTATGTATGTATTTTTATTTACACTATTTCATGAATTGTGATTGTTATAGGGAGACTTACGTAGAGAGAATGCCAGGTGAAAAAAAAAATGATAGGAATGATAGAGCGATTCGTGTGGCTTCTTCGTGGTACAGTGAACATATTGCAAATAGTTTTTTCAGCAAAAAAGACAAAATCAAAATCGTTTTATTAACCGATGATGCCGATAACTTGAAGAAAGCTTGCGAAAGTGATATCATAGCCAGCACAGGTATTTATAATATAGTTATCTTGATACCAGTTGAAATGGCAAAATCCAATTAGAACGAATTCATTATGGCCGAACGAATAAGGTCTAATACGAATTACATACATATGTAGAAAGTGAATTTGATCTAAAGATAGAAATATCAAAAAAATACATTATCATTTTCAGCTGTTCACCATCCGCTGCCTGATGAAGGCCTCTCCATCCAATCCTCTTCCATTCATGTCTCCTGGCTGTCTTGAGCAATCTGCATCCATTTGACTCCACACATTCTTCTCAATTCATCAGCCCATCGTCCAGTCGGTCAACCTGGCTTTCTTTCACATCCTCTCGGATACCATTCCAGTATTTCTCGCGTCCATCTGCCATCCATTCTTCTCGCTATTTCTCCACTCCGACTTTTTCATACATTCCGCTATATGTATCTGCCACTTTGGTCATACTTCTCACCCATGTATTCCTCTTTTACGATCTCTTGTTATACCAAGCATACATCTTTCCATGCCTCTCTGTGTGCACTAGACCTTACGTAACATTCTTGAATTCAGTATCCACGTTTCACATCCATATGTAAAAGATCGAAAATCTTAAATAAGACAAGAGGAGTAATTTCTTTTATAATACCTATTTCTTAGAGATTTTAGTTCAATTTTATAAGCTTAAAAGAAATTAATCCTCATGTCTATTTTAAGATTTTCGATCTTATGTATTTTTTCAATATTTTTACTTTAGATCAAATAGACTTTCTATATACATAAGTCGCATTAGATCTTATTCGTTCCATAATGGATTCATTGGATTTGGCCATTTCAACGCTTCCCATAGATGTTAATGTAATCGTATTGTTTGTGTAAATGATTCTAAATACGTATAATGATTTACAGTTCGTGATTATGTTAAAAGCCTCAAAGGATTTCTTGGTCTCGAAGATAAATTGTCTCATCATACTTTTGTATTAGAAAGTAATTTGAGCGATTCACTCTTTCCACCACATTTAACTCCACAGCAAATACACGACGGTATCAAAACAGGAAAATTTCTGCAAGGGACATATTACGCATCCAGAGAAAACTTTTTAGAAGGTTCTGTAAATGTCGAGGGATATGAAAAATTCGTTAGTTATTTTTTAATTACTAAACTGAATGTGCAATTCTACTATATTATATTCAAATATTAAATGTATTTGTTGTTTAGATACTTTTACAAGGACGAGAAGGATTAAATAGAGCGGTAGACGGTGATGTTGTCGCTGTTGAACTTTTGCCTGAAGATAAGTGGACTTGTCCTAGTGAAATCGTGTTGGAAGATGTCGAAGAAGATCCCGGTGATATTTTAGAAGACGAAGAAATCGTTTTATCGGCTAAGCCTAAGAAGAAAATTGATAAAGCTGATTTGGAACCCACCGGAATGGTTGTCGGTATTATACGAAGAAAGTGGAGACAATATTGTGGAATATTACAACCTAGTCTACTCCAAGGTTGATAGCTCTAGCTAAATCACAAAAATATACTAAAATGTTTCACTGTATTCTAAAATGTTATGTTCTGAATTCAGGCGGTGTACGTCACTTGTTTGTTCCGGCTGAACGAAAAATTCCCAAAGTTCGCGTAGAAACGAGACAAGCCGAGACTTTGAAATCGCAACGTATAATCGTCGCTATCGATTCTTGGCCGAGGAATTCTCGCTATCCGCTCGGACATTTTGTAAGAGCTTTGGGTAAAATCGGCGATAAGAATACCGAAAATGAAGTTTTACTTTTAGAACATGATGTTCCGCACAGTAAATTTAGCGAAGCCGTTCTTAGTTTTCTACCCAAACTACCGTGGTCTATTACTGATAAGGTAACCCCGTACTAGAAATGGTTTGCAAATTAAACATTATCATTTGTCTTACATTCATTCATAATTTTAGGATGTCTCTGAAAGAGTCGACTTGCGTCATCTCGATATTTGTTCCGTGGATCCTCCGGGATGTACCGATATTGACGATGCATTACATTGTCGCAATTTACCAAACGGTAATTGCGAAGTGGGCGTTCACATTGCCGACGTTTCACATTTTATACGACCTGGAAACGCAATGGATAAAGAAGCTGCAAATAGAGCGACAACGGTGTATCTCATCGATAAAAGAATCGATATGGTACCTGGTGAGACTTCACTTGATTATTTTATATTTTACGTCATTATATCATAGTGTTGATTGCTATTTTTTTTTTTTTTTTTTTTAGATTTGTTGAGTTCAAATCTATGCTCGTTGCGTGGTGGTGAAGATCGATTTGCCTTTTCGTGCGTATGGGAAATGGATCAAGGCGCTAACATCATCAGTACAAAGTTTCACAAGAGTATAATCAAATCGAAACTTGCTATGACATATGAAGAAGCTCAATTGAGAATCGACGACAAATCGCAGAACGATGCCATCGCAAAATCTTTGAGAGCTCTCAATAACTTCGCTAAAATATTGAAAAAACGGAGAATAGATAACGGTGCTTTAGTATTGGCTTCAATGGAAATTAGATTCCAGGCTAGTATTATACTATGTTTTAAGTCTGTCGGTCAGGAATTATATTAAAATTTTGTATTGGGAGTAATCCATAGTTAACGCTATTGTTAGCAAATTCATATGTCAGTATTAAACACCCGTTGATCATCAATGGGCTATACTTTAGTACAGGAGCTCTAAACTTATGGTGTTTTCCTCTCCGGGGGAAGAATGAAAGGTCTGCAAGTGAGGAATGAGGTAACTCCCAAATAAATTGCAATAATTCGTTGCGATTCATGGCGATGTTTTGAGGGACCTTCAACCCGTTTAAAAAAATGAATAGTGGATACAAGTCCTTTCAGTTTTAATTTGGAGTTCATGGACGATATTGACATAAAGAAGGACGACTTCATTGATTTACAGAGCATAGTTTTGCTGAAGCGAAAATTCTCAAATCAAAACCTTGATGAATTTTGGTACTCTTAAACAGTTGCCTATCCAGATTTGGCAAATAAAGCACTTTCAGTCTTATTTCATTTACTACAACCTATCCTTGCGAATATGGATTTTCAAAATTAATCAGTATCGAGACAAAAGCTAGTATTCTTTTGGATGTCAAATATTGGTGAAAGAAATCAGTTATTTTAATTATGTCTTGATTAGTTCAATGAATTTAGGATAGGGGAGGAGATGAACATTGTGTTCACTTCCAAGGGAGGAAATGACCGCACAAGGTTAAGAACCCCTGCTTTAGTACATATATTCTACAGAATGGTTCTAATTTTGAAAATATTTCCCTTTGTTTATGTTTGTACATATTGTGTATTTCAGGTTGATTCAGAAACGCACGATCCGATAGACGTCGAAGCTAAAAAGCAACGAGAGACAAATTCAATGGTGGAAGAGTTCATGTTGTTGGCTAATATTTCAGTAGCGCAAAGAATCGAAAAGGAGTTTCCCGAGTGTGCGATGCTTCGTCGTCATCCTGAACCTCCACAAGCTAACTTCACACCTCTCATTAAAGCTGGTCAAAACAGGGTTCGCATCTGACCCTTACAAATTCTCATACAACTTTGACTTCAAACTGCGATTTGATTCGAACTAAAATTTTCAGGGCTATGAAATACTAACGGCAACCGGTGGTGATTTGGCCACTTCGTTAAACGAAGCCGTTATGAACGACAATCCATTCTTCAATACAATGTTGAGAATATTGGCGACCCGTTGTATGATGCAAGCCGTATACTTCGCCAGTGGAACTCTTCAAAAGAGCGACTTCTTCCATTACGGATTAGCATGTCCAATATACACGCATTTCACTTCACCCATCAGAAGGTTACTTTCATCGAGTATTACAAAAGAAGCGGCAAACTATTGAATCGTTAACATATTATTATGTATTATATTTTAGATATGCAGATATAATCGTTCACCGACTATTGGCCGCTTGTATCGGTGCCGATAGTACGTATTCTGATCTTCTCGACCGAAGAGTTACGTCGAAGTTGTGTGAAAATTTGAATTATCGAAATAGAATGGCTCAGTATGCCGGTAGAGCGTCGGTAGCTTTGAATACCCATGTAAATATCTTCATTATATACCGTACAATAAAACATGCTCTTACAACCTGTATTTGAATAAAATAATATTTTTATTTTAGCTATTCTTTAGAGGGAAAGTTCAACGTGAAGAAGGTTACATTTTGTTTGTTAGAAAGAATGCTTTACAAATTCTAATTCCTAAGTTTGGATTAGAAGGTATTATTTACGTCTCAGGAAAGAAGCTAAGCGCTGATCCAAAGGCGCCAAAGTTTACTTATAGCGAAGAAGTATGTATATATTGTTTTCTTTTGCAATTTAATATTATAAAAATTATATATATGTATGTATATATGATGATAAAATTATTCATCTAGGAACAAACGCAATCGTATGGTGATATCTCCTTTCACTCTTTCGATCCTGTTACGGTTCAATTGAGTTTGGATACGTCTAACGTTCAACACGAAAAAATAGTGTTACAACTCGTCAAACCGTATATTAGGGGATTCAGCGTTAATGATGACGTAGTGATGGTTACAGATTCTCCATCAAAGCGAAGTCAAGAAGAAGCTAAGACGCCCGGTAGCGAGAAGCAAGGTAAAAGGAAACGGAAAAACACTAAGTAAATAATATGTATTTTACATGCAATATACAAAACTTTTGATTTAAAGGTTTTTTTATTTATATTTACTTAACCAAACACAAAATATTCCTTAATTAAATCCTTAAAGAAGTATACAATTTCAACGTTTTATCAGTAAGACCAATGCAATTAAAAATTAACCTTGTTGAATATATTATAAGCTATGTAGAATTAAAACACAACATTACATATCGCGTCCTTGCGGCACAAAGGTGACATTTCGGTCACGTTTTGCGAAAATGAGTTATGAATGCAATTTTGTTCCTCTTTAATTACACTGAGCAACAAAAAATAAATACCCAGAGCGGAGATTAGTCAATCTTTACTAAGTTTGACCCACTGAATTCGAATCCGATAATGATTTTTGTTGATATCCTCTCGTTAATGAGATATTCGCGATTTAAAAAATGTAAAAAATATCCATTTTTTTGGCTTTTGCGGCCTATAACTCAAAATATAGTATTGCCGTGCTCAAAGTGAGTATTGAAATGAATAGTCAGATATTTTTCCTATTGATTGTGATTTTTTATTGCTTTAAAATACTTATAATTAATTATCTAGCGAATTTTTAAAGTCAAAAATATATATTTTTTTCTCAATATTTTTTTTTTTTATCTTAACGTACTAATTCGAGCGGCAAATGATTTTAAACTACGTTATGATATGTTACCGCGGCGCGCTTTAAAAAACGTGATTTTTTGTTGCTCAGTGTTATTCTATCAGACATACTAACGACGTCACAAAGTACAAAAGTTCTACTAATATTCTTGGAGGACACGCGTGACAAGTTCTGACTTTTTGCCAGGAATTTAAAAATTTTACTAGTGTACTTTAAATAACAATGAAATGGCATCTAAAAATCTAGAGTACAATTATAATAATTTATATAAAGTTCCCCTGATTTATGGTGAACATTTCAAACTGTAAAACTGCTGCCCTGAGCAATTTCCTATTTTGGACATGTCACCTTTGTGCTCCGGGGACCCGATATGTATATTTGAATCTAAAAAAAATATTGTATGCAACATTTTACTATGTTTTTCAATCTATTTCTAAATGAGAATATGAAGTACTGTATTTTGCCCTGACCGTACAAATATATTGTACGTTCATGCTAAATCTACAATGAAAAAAAATTCAACTAACAACATACAATAAATTAACCTTACACATTATTACTACAAAAGTTCAAATTGATATTTTTAATCACAATATATCATTTACATTTATACTACATTTATAATAGAGGATCTGGAGCATTTTTAGCGTAACCGAGCTCCCGTAATACTCTCTTGATGTCTTTGTATACGCTGGGATCTTCTATGGTGCCCGGCAATTGCACCAGCTTGTTCCTGGACAGATCGGCGATCGATTTACGCAATGTTTTTCCGGAACGTGTCCTCGGCAGACCGGCGACGGCGGCTGCTTTGTTGAACGAAGCAATCGGACCTATCAACTCCCTGACCATTATAATCAGATCGCTCGTAATCTCAGATTCGTTCTTCACAGCATCTATCCGTACACAAAATAAAGTAAAAATCAAATTAGTAATGAATATCTTCATCGGAATTGCAGCTAATGTAGTAGAAACAAATGGATTCCCATCTTTCAAATAGAGAAGAATTTTTTGTAATGTGATTAAGTTTTCGCTTACTTGGTCTAATTACAAATAGACATAACGGTATTTCTCCTTTGGTCGGCTCCGGAACTCCCATAACGGAAGCGTCGCATACATCGGGATGAGCGAGAACAACGTCTTCTATAGCGCTGGTAGATAAGCGATGACCAGCCACGTTGATGACGTCATCGTCTCTTGCCGTTACATAAATATGTCCGAATTCGTCGGCATATCCTGCATCCATGGTATCATAATAACCCTGCCGAATTCAATTCATGTACACAATAGTCATTACATACGATAGATTGAAGACATTCATATTTGACTTACATCGAATCTGGAGAAGTAGACTTGTCGGAAGCGATCGTCCGCTTTGAAGAGTGTCGATGCTGTTCCAGGTGGTAACGGTAGTTTGATTGCGATTCTGCCTAGTTCGTTCGGTTGTGCGTTTGTGCCGTCGGCTCTCAAGATTTGAACTGAAATGTATTATTAAGTTAGTTATTTTGATTAGATTTGTATAGTCAATAAGTTAAATCGTCTTCTTCACTGTTGTATCCCGGAACGGCCATTCCGGCTGAAAATTTCGGAGCTGGTCCTTTCATTTGTCCAAGACCAATACAGGTAGCCGTTATTGCGTGACCCGTTTCAGTTTGCCACCAGTGATTTAAGATTGGAACTTTGAACACTCTCTCGGCCCACGTCTGTATGGGTATACATAAAAATTATTATATCAATCAAAATTCTAATACACATTAGATTATTAGAGTATACATATATTGTATAACAAATAAATAAAAGTAACCTTAGTTTCATCGTCACAATGTTCACCAGCGACGAACACATTCCGCAACGATTTCGTAGAATATTTGCGACCGAATCGCATTTCAGGATCTTCTCTCCTTATAACACGGAAAGCCGTCGGAATTGTGAATATAGCATTGACCTGATGCTGATGTATAATTCTAAAATGATAAAATCCACAATCTATTCGTTTACATTGTGTAATCAATTTTCCCTTTATTTCATTATTCATCAGAGCTGTCCATTAGCGTATACGCACAAGACTTAGGACCGCTTTTTCTGTGTCATCACAGTTATTATTGTTACAACCCGAAGGAAGATTACCTACTTTCTTTTTTTTTTTTTAAATATAAACTAAATTTTATCCACACAACACAATCTATAAAATTCTGATGATCACTTCTCTATTGATTAATATTTATTTATTTACATAATCACCTGCATGACATTACAGATTTTTCATTCAGATCTTCATGCAGGGCAAACATCATACAAGTGTATGTACATATGTATATAATACAATAAGCTTAAGTTGAAGTTTAAGTTTTTTGAGCTTAAAATAACCTCAACCAGTTTTGGATAGCTCCCAGAAAACGGATCGAAGGAGTCTGCTAGTTGGTTAAGCATATAAATACATACCGAAAATATTGTCCAGGATTAGGTGTTCTGTCAGGTTTACCCTCGTACATGACACACGTTATACCATAAAGTAACGGACCGTAGCATATGTACGAATGTCCGACGACCCATCCAAGATCTGACGCAGCCCACCACACATCCGTGTCCTTTACTCCGTATATATTGCTCATCGTCCACGTCAGAGTGGCTATGTGACCTCCGGTCGGTCTTTGAATACCTTTTGGCTTATCTGATGATACAAAACATAAACAATCATCACAAATGCTACAAGTTACTGTACAAGATTTAGTTACAAACCTGTAGTGCCGGAAGTATATAGAATATAAAGCGGCTCGTTGGCTTCCACCGGAACGCACGGATGAGGATCTGCTTTGATTGCTTCATTCCAATCCACATCTGTGTCCGCTTCCAACTTGCAAATGTGAGTTGTGTGGCGTTGGAATATGATGCATTTGTTCGGCATGTGCGACGAACGTGCCAAAGCATCGTTCAAGATATCTTTATATCTGCAATTAAATTGTTTCATATTATAATCCGTGTAAGCATACTGTTAATGTGTTGTTTTGGGTATCATCATACTTGACTATCTTATTGGGTTCTACTCCGCAGCTTGCCGCGATGATGACTTTTGGTTGGGCGTGCTCAATACGAGCACACAGTTCTCTTGCTGCAAATCCTGCAATGATTCATGAAGTATTGTGTTATTTAGTTTATCGTTTATAGTGAAAGTATGTTTATGAAATACCTCCAAAGACAACGGAATGAACGGCTCCTAATCTTGCAGTGGCGAGCATCGATATAACTGCTTCGGGTATAAGCGGCATGTATATCAATACCCTGTCTCCTTTGTTGACACCTAATGAAGCTAAAGCTCCAGCTAAATGTGAAACCTGGAAATTTTACATATTAAATTAGGTTTATTTAGGTTAGACTATGTACATAATATTTTGTATTTTGTACTATGTACATAATATTTTGTATAGGTATATAAACAAATCAACATGAATTCAGGAAATATTTTCAAGGCAAACATAAAAATTGAGAGTGAGGAAAGCTTATAAGGGTATTTATTGTTGAGAAAATTTATATTTAGAGAAAATCACAAGTTAAATCTTTCTGTTAATAAACCAATCAATACAACTATTCATACATATATTATTTATGTATAGGGAGTGTCTCTGCGTTTATTATGCATAAGTTCTGTTGATGTATGTACCTATGTACTTATGAGAGAAGTTATATACTTATGATAATAGCCATATTATAAGATAGCAAAAATAGTGTAAATTTCAAAGTATGTATGTATAAAATACACCAATACCTTGCTCTAGGTAAAGTAAATTTAGACCCGGCAACTCCACCACCACCAATTTTTTTGGTGGTGATGGAGTGCTGGGAATTTATTTTATTTTATTTTTTGCATCGTCCTAGTCGAATACAATGAATTCGATCAAAAAATTGGTGGCGGTGGAGTGCTGGGTCTAGTTTTAGCCTTACGGCTAAGGTCATAGATGTAGAATATCATAGATTGGCCTTAGCGCCCGAAAAATGACATACAAAAAGGGCATGCAAAATGCACTCCTTGCATGCATTTTGTGAGAATTCCCCGAACTTTAGACCCCCCCCGCACCCCCGTTGCTTCTGACGTTTTCTCCAGGCAAATTTGTTTGGAATGGCATATCTATGGCTAAGGTACATTCCAGGAAAGTTGACCGTAAAGCGAAATGCCGTATAACGAATCATTTATTTTGGCAAATTAACTACGGTCCTTTTTATTTTCAACCAAATCTTCGTGGTGACGAAATATGGTTTCGCGATGCATAAATTTTACAAAACAAATTTTCTCTCAAGGTCAACTATGTATGTATGTACATATATACCTAAAAGTACTCGAGACGACTTTTTTGGCCATATGTACATATATCGAAAAATTTTGGGCCGTAAATTAAAAATGGAATCTTTATATGACCTAAATATGTTCCGAGAAAATTGGCCGTTAACTGAAATGCCGTATAACGAAATATACAAATTTCTGAGAATCCGTTTCGATTTCGTAAAAAAATTCAGAAATGTAACGCTTATTAACTTTGGAAGCAATAAATTACAACCGATGTATTTTAGTGATCTGTTGGCGATACATATTCCAATCATTTTGTTTAAAGACTTGTATTGTCTTTTGCCGTACATATACATATACATAGTATGTACATATATCGAAATATTTTGGAGCCGTAAATTGAAACTGAGCTATGTATAATAAAAAAAATTTAGGTGTGGCTAACCTATGACTTTATCCATAGATATCCATAGATTCTTTATCCAAGAGTAATGAAATTAATTTTTTAAGTACGTAAGTAAATAAAACGCATGCACACCATACCAACCATGTAAAAAACGATCTTCGGCATATATTCAAATAGGAAAAACTACTACTTCCGGTTGGCGGATATTGATCAAAACCCTATCAACTCTTAAATTTTATATGGAAATTATAAAAATAAATTTTCAGCTTAATCGGTTAAGTAGTTTCAGAAATATTTCGTAGTAACAGGAATTTTGACTTTTCTATAAGAAAAAATCCCAACTTCCGGTTGACTGATTTTAATGATTTATTTTTTCGTAATTAGGTATTGCTTTAAAGATTATAATATTACAATATTATGAAGATACCAAATATGTAAAAGGCCGAAAAAAATAAAAAACCAAATCGCGTTCGAAAGTAAACTGCCACTTCCAGTCGGCGGATGTTGACCAAAATCATAATATCTCTTACACCCCACTTGAAAATAATAGATATGAAATTTCAGCTTGATAGACTTGATAGTTTCGGAGAAAAGGCTAAATAGGATAAACGGTTTTTGAGTTATTAGCGATTTTACACATACATTGTATGTAGGTACACAGACACACAGATAAACAGACACACAGATATACAGACACACAGCCATACAGACACACAGCCATACAGACATTTTCCAGAAATCATGAAAACGTGATCAGGGGATGATACCTGATACAAATCAGTCAAAATCTCGAGGTCGAATTTTCGCACGATAACAATACTTTATCCGATAAGGATAAAGTAAAAAGTCGTTACAGCGAAACGCCGTATTAGCGAGTTATGGATGTATAAGTTTATTGATTTTTAAAATCATTAACTTTACAACGTAGACTTTTATACCACAGTTATATCAAGTGGTACTTAGGTTTCATAAGATATGGATATGTGGTACATATGTGCAAATATTTTTTTCTTATATTATAGCGTGCAACGGTGGAATTGTTTGTATACGGTAAACAACGTGATTAAATTGAACGGGAACAATTGGATTTGTACAGAATCCACGGGGAGATTTTCGAGATGCAATCAGTATTTGCTGTACTTGGACGGAATCAGGAAAACCTACAGTAGTCGCTTGTGAAAAATTGTGATTAAATGGAGCAACCATTGAAAAGTCGTGCTACGCCCACGACGCGATGCGATCACATAAACTTCAATCGAGCTTATTAAAATCCTTATGATTTGACCCCAAGCTATAATATAGGTATACATTTATTTTTGCAACCATTGACATACATGACGACTTACGAAATTTAATATTACCAGTGCAACTATTGGCACAGAACGTTCGTAACGTTTCATTAATTTTAGGGTTGCTTTTGTCGACCGAGGAAGTTTGACGTCATGAAAATTTCATACAAAGGTACAAAGTGTTTGTGATGTTCTAAAAGGTTGAGGCAACTCACTTCAATCAAATGCTGCCTACTTTTATGGGTTATTTTTTTATTTTTTGTTTACCTGATCCAGTAGTTGGTTGTACGTGACCTTTCTGATCACCTGGGTTAGAGGACTATCGTGGATGAGGGCTGTTCTTTCTCCACGTCCAGCCAGAACATGGCGATCTACAGCATTGTAGCAAGCATTCAATTCTCCACCAACGTACCTTAATCAAAATGAAATGCTTTTGATATCTGATTTTGAGGGAAGCGGACACTTTATAAAGTTTTTTGATCTTGCTTCTTACAAAGTGTCTGTTTGCCTCGCAATTATGACTATTTTAGTTTGATAAGATAGTGCAGAGTTGACTGAAACCATTCAGAATGCTTTCCTTGGGGTTTAACTACGCGCCAAAACAATCGAAAATTCAATAAGCATTGTTTTTTATATCTTATTTTTTGGAGTATATAGGACATCAAAAACTTAATTGATAATTTTGACTCCTTAAATTTCTTTCACTGCGATTAAATTGATCGTTCGGTGGTTTTGACCTTTACGTTTCGTCGCAGACGTGTTATATTCTGCACCGTCGGTAATTATTTTACGGAAATGGCGATTTCATGCTTCATTCACTTTTCCATTCCAGCGTGTCAAAGCACAACCAGTTTATCCAACAACCCCATGAATAATGCAATGCAAAATTTGTTTCAGACGCGCAAGAAGCGCCACCGTGTAGCCAGACAACATAATTTGCACACGCTTCAATCTGATAGTTTCGACGATAGAAGTTATTAAAAAAGATTACCATTTTGTGAAAGGTGGATTGGTGTTGTCTAAAACCCTATCCCACGGTTTGCTCCAGATTACCGATTTTCCCACATCACCCCAAAAGCCTTCTGGGTCCTCGAGCGATCTTTTATACGCCGCTTCGTACTTCGGGGAAGAGTAGGGGTTGTGATCCAAAATGAATTCTGAAAATATCAATGAAATTGTCTAAGTTTAGTTGAATGTTAAGGGCCTCACAAACCGGAGCGGATTATTAGCCGATAAGAATCCCCTCCGATTTGTGAGGTCTTTTATGTTGTAGCTTACGTTGTTCTTTGTCAAACTGATTATATATGAAGTATATACATAGAAGAAGTTTGTGTGTCTGTATGAGATCTGAAAACCTGAAAGATACCTCATATTTATAATTTTAGTGTTTGAAAGAAGTTTGTTTCTATACTTTCAGAGACATATATGTAGCAAAGTAAATGTAGTCAAATTTAGAATTTTAATTAAGTTCATAAAAAAAAATAAACAGATTAAACAGAAAATATGCATAATTTATTGTACATAGAAGTGATTTTTAGCGCACATAACTTTGTTGTTTAATTTCCAATGACAATGAAAATAATACATAAATTTAACCAAGCAGATTTTTTCTACACGCTGTAAAATTATTTTTGACAGAATCTGACTTTTAACACTTTAACTTTATAGCGACTAAATTATATTCAACTTTCTTTCCAATAAATTACCGTTAAGTTCTGAATTTTCTCTGGAGACAAAAAAAATTGGTCGATTTTGTCTCATTTCAACCAACTGTTTGTGCGACTTTTTAACTCAGTCCATTTCTCGTCCGAAATATTAAAAGTAAATCCAACAAAAGCCTATAAATAATAAAATATCCCATCGAAACGTTTTCAAAACATTACAGGGCCAATTTCGTGCAAATTTTAAAGTTTCCTTCAGAGCACTCGGAAACTTTACAAGGCTCACCGTTCAACGCCGAATTAATGTTTAATTTGCATAAAAACGCGTTACAGACGCGTGACGCAGTTGTTTATTTCAAATTTAAGACACCTATTTAAAAATTTAAATACCATTGAACTAAGAAATTGACATAAGGTTGTTGAGGATGCTACGTACTATCAATCAATTCGAATATTTCCCTAGGACACGATATTGTATGTTAATTCCTCAAACGAATTTTAAATTATGCACATTTATACATAAATACGAATGCGTTTGTCATTAAGGTATCACGTGCAAGGCCGACACAGGTAAATACTGTTCCCCATGTGTAAAACAACATAATACATTGTAAAATTTACAGTATTATGCAAAATTTAAACCCACAGCAGAGTACTACACCAATAACCAGAAATTACTAGAGGTGGGACTTTATTGATATTTTTGGCGCTCTAATTCGACACCCATTTTTGCAGGTTCATATCAAAACCATCCGTGGTTTAATAGAAAGCGTAAACAACTTAGCTTTGTCCTTTTCTAATCCCCACCAATAAGAGTTTATGGTTAAGGGTGGTGTACTTTAAACATCCCTTTAAAATTGACACCTCATATTTGAGACACTTTGCATACACAAGTTATTCTGTCAAATCAATTTAACACCAATAAATCAAAGCCATTTGAAATACCAATGCACTTTGACCCATTAAAATTACAAATTCAATCCAACTCTTGAATAATTCAATGACCGTTCGTAAAATTTCAAAAGTGGACTTTGCTTACGTCACTTAACAATTTACTGTATTACAAGATCAATTACATGCTTTTACACTGGTGTATTGCGTATCCAATTATGGGCAGCTGAACACGAATATGACTAAAATTCGTCGACAACGTAAAAAATCTTATACATCAAAACCAGCGTATGTATGTATGTATGTTACACTGGATTTTTTTAATCGTATTTAACATACCTGTCGATCCTTCGAATTTGTCCATGCGTGCATCCAATTTGGACCTGTTGATCTGCTTCTCAAACATTCCGACATCTTTACTGGTGCCATTTTTATCGCCAATCACCTGAGCTTCCAACGTGTCATCCTCACACTTCACTGACGTTATCATTGTCAAAAACGAAATGAAAACACGTATCTACTTCGGAACAATAGAAAGATATATAATATACTCGTATCACACCAAAAATAGACGTTGGCCTAATTCTCGTTGGATATCCTGAAGGATTCTAATGAACGAACACAAAATTCCGAGAACGTCAATGTTGCATATGCACTCGGCCTGGTGTTGGGTTAGGAACTGAATCGTCGAAGAAAAAAAATACGGTTCTGCATGTAATATGACAAAGTTCGCGTTTACAATTGCCGAATTGATTATTCATTAGTTACCCTCTTCCGCTGTCCGGTCATGGAATTATATTATTTCTAGCATTTACTATTGTCAACCGGTACGATTTATTCTCATACCCAAAATCCATAACGGCTATTTGACTATGTTTTTTTATTGAATACTAGCTGTATAGTCTATTTTTATATGTGACTTGAGTTTCAGTAAACTGTTTCTTATTACTGTGTGTACGAAAAAGGGACAAAAACTTCAGTGGAACTGAACATAATATAACATAAATACAAGAGACGAACTTTTGTCCCTTTTTAATACACATGATTAGAAGAAACATACTAAAACTCAAACTGCAATCTTGAGGTCGAATTTTCGCACGAGAACAATGCTTTATTTGTACTACGTACATAAAGTAAATGTGAACTATAAGTACTAGTAAGAGTCGCAAGATCATAGGAATAATTTTTTTGTTTATATTAAGGATAGATACATATGTATAGGTAAATAGAAATACTGGATATTGATACTGTTTTCTCCTTAGTGAACATTTAAGTTTAAGAATTTTAATTTTGATACGTTTGAGTCTATGTTTAAGTTTAAGTCATTAGTTTCGTTCAATTCTAATTCACAATAACGAATCGCTGAAGATTGTAAGGAAAATACTAAGGCTTCTAAACTTTTGCGCAATTCAATACTCTTACAGCGACATTTTTTGAAAACATTCTAAATTAAGAATATAAATATACAGAGGTAAATTTATAAAATTCCGCATTGAAAATTCGGTTCTTTGTAAATTTTGTTCGAGCATGAATGCCGATTTCTTTCTCTCGCGAAAAAATGATTGGAGAATTCATTTCTTCTTCCATTGAAATGTGCGTATCAATTTTTTCATCAAATAATAAAAATCATTTGTCGCGAGCGCGAAACATGTGTCGACTTTTAAAGGAACGACCCCGATGAAAATTGGAAAATTATTAAGAGATTTTCCTGGAAAATTAACAAGGACTCGTCGGAATCACGTTCTCAGGTGCGTGGTTCAAATAATTCAAACACAATATTCATTAATGCTTATATTTAGATGCGGGCAGGTAAACAAATATCTTTTAATCGATTTCGCAAATAAGCTGACCCGTTACGGTTTCAAAAATGAACACTTTTTTATTCGCAATTCTAATAGACCTTGACTTTGAAATGTTATTCGTATACGCATATACATTTAAACGTTTCGGAAGCGCTTTCCAATCTTGATTGTTATTCAAAACAGGAACTAATTTGTATCCCTTGATCCAGCCAATATAGTGGATTTCATTTCACCCGTTCGTATTGTGCGTCTTTCATTCGTAGGTGTACGTCTAATTCCAATAGTAAATCCATTCCATTGTAATCTCTACATACATCTATGAGTGAATAATTTTGGATACAAACATTGGTATTGTTATTGTTATGATGTACGAAAACAAACGTTGTATGTATAATGTGTATAATTGTCGATTTTTAGCATTATAACGTATACAAATGAAATTTGATATCTCCATTTTGTCGATACGAGACATTAGTGTGATAGATGTTACTTAAGTCGTTCTAAAATGTCACCTTTGGGAAATCTACAGTTTACGTTTCGTCGAATTCTGTTCAATAATAATAAAAAAAATTCGGGTGTGGCCAACCCATGACTCTATCCAAATATTTGAGGAATACAAAGAGTCACGAAATTAATTTTTTAATGTTGAGTGCGCCGCGCGTATGTAAAATACGATCTTCGGCATATATTCAACTACCACTTCCGGTCGGCGGATTTTAATAATTTATTTTTTCCTAAATAGCAATTTCTCTCAGGATTACAACATTACAATATTGTGACGATACTACATATTTAAAAGGCCGAAAAAAATAAAAAACAACAAATCGTTCAAGAGTAAACTGCCACTTTCGCTCGTCAGAAGTTGACTAAAATCACAGCATCTCTTACGGCTAACGTGAAAACTATAGATATGAAATTTCGACAAAATTCCCGCAGCCATTTCGGAAATATTCTGTGGTAAACTTTTCAAAAAAAAAAAAATCTACTTCCGGTTGACTAATTTTAATTATTAATTTTTTTTTAAATATCAATTTCTCTCAGAATTACAACATTACAATATTGTGACGATACTACATATTTAAAAGGCCGAAAAAAAAAAAAAAAACAACAAATCGTTCAAGAGTAAACTGCCACTTCTGTCAGACGGATTTTGACCAAAATCACAGTATCTCTTAAGGCTAACGTGAAAACTATAGATATGAAATTTCAACTTGATCGATGGGGCAGATTTGGAAATATTCTGCGGTAAACTTTTCGACAAAAAAAAAAAACTTACTTCCGGTTGACTAATTTTAATGATTTATTTTTTTTTTAATAGAAATTTCTCTCAAAATTACAACATTTTAATATTGTGACGATACTACATATTTAAAAGGTCGAAAAAAATAAAAAAACAAAAAATCGTTCAAGAGTAAACTGCCACTTCTGTCAGATGGATTTGGACCAAAATCACAGTATCTCTTACGGCTAACGTGAAAACTATAGATATAGAATTTCGACTTGATCGATGGGGCAGTTTCGGAAATATTCTGTGGTAAAAGAATTTTAGAATTTTCTACACGAAAAAAACCCTACTTCCGCTTGACTGATGTTGACCAAATTCCTTATGGCTCTCACACCTGCATGGCATAACAACTTATGGCATAACTTAAGCTTATGGCATAACATACATATATGTACATACGTATCGCATCTTTCAATGCCTAGTAATTTATTTTGTAATATGTATGCACATATGTATGTATGTATGTATGTACATACATATAGTATTTCAAATGTTATCTTTTATTATTTTTAAAATAAGGGTAAGAAAAATTGTAATTTTCAATAGTCGCACTTTGACTTGTAGTTCTTCGTTGAATTTACATCAGAATATTTTTAAATTTTGTATGTCGCTTCTTAAAATCAATAGCTATCCATAAGTTCAAATCTAAGAAACATTTTTTATACTGATGTATACTAACTATATTGATATAACATTTGCTTTTATTGTATAAGGCAAAAGTACTTTTACCGTATCGTTTCCAAGAAGAAAATTGAGGAAAAACTATTGACAAAGAGTATATTGTAATATAATTGGTAAAAGAAAATGGAAACACTCGGAGAATTGAACGAGTGAGAGAAAGAAACGAGAACACTGTAAAAGCTACGCATTTCCTCAACGGGAATTAGTCCAAATTTTATCCCTAATGACAATTGCCAACTACGAATGTAATTTAAAGGGAAATTTACATCTGAAACTACTGCTAAGAGCTTTAGCACTTTACATGCTCGAGAGTTACATAGTTATCGCCTCTCGTCACACAAAACCACTCCACAAACGAATTTTGCATAGGAAAGTGCATTTTTATCCAACCAGTCAATCATTTTTCAATCAAACCGATAAGATTACTTCCATTGACGTAACAATTTGGAGGGGGTCACTATATTAATGAATCGAGTCACAATTTTGAAAAATTCTCTGTGTTATACCAATGGATAGTTAAAACACATTCTATGTATATATGTACTAGCTTTATTACCCGGCTTTGCCCGGGGTGTAATTAATATATGTAATGTAATATAGTGTTTGTTTAGTAAATTATTTCGGGAGCCCAAAAAAGGGGCCGCCGGGGCAGGAGGGGGGTCTGGGGGGTGGTAAGGGGCCGGCATAGCTTTTAGGGAGTATAGTAACGCTATGACGTCACTATAGGATTTTTCGAGTTTTTTTCTATCAATATATTTAAAAAAAAAAATTTCGTTTTTTTTGGATTTTTTCAACTTCTTTTTTGTCTTTTTTTAGAACTTTTTTTGAACTTGTGAACTTTTTTTTTTTTTTGATTTTTTTCAACTTTTGATACCCCCCCCCCTAAGCCATTCCGGCCCTCAAACCACCCCCCCAGACGTCCCTCAAGCCCCGGCGGCCCCTTTTGGACTTCCTCAAGCCATGCCGGCCCCCCACCACCCCCCCCCCCCCTCAAGCCCCGGCGGCCCCTTTTATGGGCTCCCGAAAAGCAATGCCGGCCCCTTACCACCCCCCAGACCCCCCTCCTGCCCCAGCGGCCCCTTTTTTGGGCTCC
Organism: Parapsyche elsis; assembly: GCA_022651745.1. NCBI lineage: Eukaryota > Metazoa > Arthropoda > Insecta > Trichoptera > Hydropsychidae > Parapsyche > Parapsyche elsis. The sequence continues at coordinate 252,384 of JAGVSN010000077.1, read as the reverse complement.
CTAAAAGCTATGCCGGCCCCTTACCACCCCAAAACCCTCCTTCTTACCCCGGCGGCCCCTTTTTGGACTCACGAAAAACTATGCCTATTTCTATTAATCGCACCCGAGCAACGCCTGGTAATTTACGAATGACCCATACGTACATACAAACTTAAGTGTTTTATATATTAGATATTTGCGTAAGCGTCTTCCCGCCTGCCTGGGTCGTTGCTGCCACGCTAGCATTGCCAACATAACAAACAAACATAATTTAGCAGTCTGTTAGCAAGAAGTTGCTATCTGTCAAAGCTGGTACGAATCGACAACGCAATTTTATATATGTATGTACAGATGTATACTCATTCAATCAATGGTACACTATACCAGCGTTTCCCAAACTGTGGGTCGCGAGCCGATTTTTAGTGGGTCGCGAAAAATTCGAAGTTCAAAATTCAGATTCCGAAGAATGTGATTTTTTTTATTATTTAAAAATAAAATATGAAAAAATGAGAAAATAAAAATAATATGCAACAAGCCACTGGAATTTTTTGAAAGACAACTAGAACAGCTTAAGTCATCGAAATCGCAGTTTTCGCATTACACCAGCATTAATGAAAAATCTCTCCACGCCTCGTACCTAATTAGTTAAAGCCAATCGCGCAAGCTACTAAGCCGCATACAATTGGCAAGACTTTAGTGCTACCACCAATAAAATGCACGGTTGGAATTATGTTTGATGATAAGAGCAAGAAAGAAGTATAAAAGTCTAAACGATTTCACTTATAATACGATTGCACGCAGAATCAATGAAATAGCCCAGTGGGCAGAAGATGAGCTGATCTAAGGAGTTAGTGGGTTAGTAACATTTTAATTATTGCAACTGGACGAGTCCACGGATGTACAAGGTTTATCCCAGCTGTTAATTATAAGTTATTTAAAAATAAATAAAACTCTAGATATTTTTAAGTATAAAAACAATATTAAAAATAATTTAAATACCCCCCCCCCCCCCATCATGTCCATTAAAACTAGGTGGGTCGCGGTACTAAAAAGTTGGAGAAGCATTGCACTATACAATTATTTCACGTACTGTCAAACAGGCTATGGGCTGTACTGTTATTGTACAAACCAGCGCGCTTGGTTGGGGTTAAAATCCCCAGTCATATGACGGGCAAACCGGATAGTAATGTACATATGTATATACATATATAAAAATAACTCCGCAAATAACAATTTTGGTTTTATTACTACTAGTACTAGAGTTTTATACAATGTCTAAATATCACAGTATTGATTCTAGCCACTTACTATATGTATGTAGTAATTACCTGTGTGAAATATTTTAACCTACGCCACGTGCACAGGTGTTTGTGCGATGAAATAAATCAGACTCGTTTTCAGACGCAAGTCTTCATATTACAAAAGTACAATAATGTATGTAAAAAATAAAGTAAAATACATTTTTCATGAAAAACACGTGCGCTCCACCCCCGTCGGAATAAAAAGAAGCAAACCTTTCAGCGTTAATTTCGACCGAGTGTATTTCGTGGGTGGAAAATTAAAATATATAGAGTGAAAAAGAAAAATGATTCCCGAGCAGTCGATTTTTCCGCGCACGATTCGGTCCAGATCCAATTTCCCTGAAAGCTTCTGCGTTTTTCCCAATTAGCACGGTGAAAAAGTATCGCGTTGTAAAAAGCGTCCACTGTTTATTTGACGGTCGATAATTTGTATGACCACTGCAACTATTGCGCAACAATTATACTGGTCATAGATTTATATGTATTTGCATGTCGTTAATCCGAAATTGGATATATTAAATTTGAAGGGCTTTCACGCAAATCTTATTTATATGTTATACATATATTGCGTGGGATATTTCGTCACGTGTGAAAAATTGACGAGAACCTCTTAACGGATCACGGATCACCGACAAATGGTGGATAGCTCGTTATAAAAGAGATTTTGAGCTGTAGCTTGTTAGATCGCGAATACATGAGATAAATACATATGTACATATGTATGTACATACGTAATATATTTATATAGAAAAAAATATTTATATTCTCGAACCAATAATCGCATTTCGTTACATATTATTCCATCAATGTGAACATTTGACTCAATTTATTTATTTACTTGCTAGTTTATCCGTCATATGCCAGTGGATTCTAACCTCAACCCCCACCCACGTGAGCCGGTTTGTACTATAACAGTACAGCCCCTAGCCCGTTTGACAGAACGTGAAATTGCATTGTTTCGTTTGTGACAGTACGTGAAACAATTGTATAGGGTACCATTGATTGAATGAGTGTATGGCTATAAAATCGCGTTGTCGACTCGTACCAGCTTTGACAGATAGCGACTTGTTGCTAACAGACTGTTAAAAGATTTTGGTTTGTTATGTTGGCAATGCTAACGTGAACGCAACGACCTAAGCAGTCAGGCGGGAAGATTTACGCTAATATCCTACATATGTATATATGTACATATGTAGTAATTTACAAACTGTTAAATGTTAAATTGACGATGATTAGTTATATGGATTTAAATGAATGAAAATTTATTTTATAAATATTATATAATAACTAGTATTTGCCCGTTGAAAAATCAACGATTGAATAAATTATAAATAAATCCGGTCGCCTATTAATTAATTCAATATAAAAAATAATCAAAAGAACGTTTGAATTTTGATTTGATATTTGTAATACTGACACCCGGTTTTTGTCAAGAAATTTACTAATTACTTACCTAGTGCATAAGGAAGAAAATTGCTTAACGAAGGAAAACTTTGATGGTTGGGAAGTTACATTCTTACGATTTTATATAGATATCTATAGTATTTTTCAAATAAGCTTTCGAACTTACCTACATACATACATATGTACATTATTATATTTTGTCTCAATTGGGTTACATATAGAAATATGTAGTGTATAATTTATATTATATTTTATGTATAAAGAAAGGAAGTATAAGCTGATATAATTTATGGAGTGTTTTATTGAAATATATTACATATGTACCTACTATCTATCTAATAAATGTAAAAAAAGCTTCAGACCACGATTAATGATGATATCTCAGGTTGGATTAAATAAAAAAGTAAATAAAATCTCATCTCATATTAGAATGGGTTTTATGGGGTGTTTTTTCGTGGTTCTTAGGGCCAAAATAGCGGCTTATGCAAATCATTGAACACCGCTCGAATCCATTGAATACAATCGTGGTGTCGCCGGCCGACCGTGCTGTTTCATATTTGAATTTATTTCCCGGCGAGAGAAGCAAGTATGTTGGTAATTCAGCACGGAAAGTATTCAAGGAGGTATTTCTTATTCAGACATTCCGTCGGTGAAACAAAAAAAAAATAAATACGTAGGAAAAAAAACGTGTCTATTTTCCCAAACGAGACATTTCTTTTGACTCGACCCAATTTGACCCACACTCGCAATAAAAGCGACATGATTAACTTTACAAGGAACCATCTTAGCGCGCGTACAAAACAAAATAAATAAATGAATAAAAACGACACCGCTTTTTTGGTAGGTACGCGTATTTAAACCGTTTTGCGTTGCGTTCGATCGAATCCGGATGTAGAATGTTCGCGAGATGAACGCAACTCTGATATTTCATACGGGAAAGTTTTTTGATAATTTGATTTTTTTTTCAATTTTTTTGCTTTTTTACAATTCTATATGGTGTTTTTTTTTTTTTTATTAAATATGAACTATTTTAGACGCTTTAAACTAAATTAATATCATTTGCGTTATTAAATTTTGATATGAGAAGAATTTTAAAAAAATCCCAAAAATGATATTTATTTATAGCTATTATTAAAGCTATTCAAAGTAGATTGTCAATAAATAAATCTTTTTTTTTTGACTATTTCTATTAGAATACCTTCCGTATCAAAATTAGAGATTTAATTACTTGTTAAAACGGGTAAAAAGTTTAAACTTATTAAACAAATAAATACCTATGTAACTGTAAAAAGTTCATAAAGTAAATGGATGACCGTCATTGTACTTACATACATACATATGTATGTATATGTATTACAAAAATGTACAAATTTATCGTGCGTTCAAATAAATCACTTATTGATCAAAATAAATATTGATATTTTCAATTAGGCAAATTAAATCAAAAATAAACATTAAATCAATAATAAACATACTAACGACTAACTGACGATGTATTTAATTGCACTTCGGCCACCGCGTTACAACTATCGCACTAAACTGAACAATTTTTCATAACCTAACATAAATATATATAATACAATGTTCTTTTAATATACGTTGGACCTTTGACATCTTGAAAATAACCCATTCTGACCCTCTCTGCGTACAATAAGATATGTATCTTGCGGCAAGACCGAAAAACCTTTTGTGATGATAATTATTTTGCTCATCGGATACGAACGCATACATTGTATGTATGTATGTATGTATGTACATATGTATACTAATTTTACAACATCTTTCTACACTCTTTTTTTTCATGAAAATTACCAACACAGTAGGTATACATACATTATAAAGCTTTCAAGCATACAAAATTTCAAATACATTATACAATACTGTTAAATAAAAAAAAATACTGTAGATATTACCCGTTGGAAAATATTAACGATATTTCGATACAAGTGTACATATAGGCGTCGATTGTTCGTTAACGAACCTCCATTGAAGTCGACGATGAACCTTTTTTAATACAATTTTAATTACCAGCCCCTCCTATCACTCTCCAATATTGATTGACGTGAATTTGTAGCACTTAAATTATTAAAATTAGAGTGATGAGTAATGTATACTTAGCTTGTATAATACATATACAGTTTGAGAAGCTCTATTTGCGTCACAGAGACACGTGATGCAGAATAGTAGTCGGCAGTCGTCCCACGCGACTACTTTTGGTCGATTGGTCAAAATTGTCCTTTGCCCTTGTTAGGATGTATGACTGAGGATATGATGCCTTTTTCACGGATCGTCTGATTTCTCCGAGAAAAGGGAGGCTTTCCCGAGGGATGAAAGCGACAACGCCTGTTGACAAAAGGAAAACCCTTCAGTGTTTACGAAAAGGATATATGTATGTACGCATCTGGCAAACTGCTCACGAACTTCATTTACCTCTGTGTATTTGTCGAAAATAGTACGTGATCGGTTGAATCGTTCAAAATTGGATTAATTAAACTGCATTTCAGACATGATTGGTTTTTTTGTAACTGTGCACACATACATACATAGTATAAATATATATTAGCGTCTGCCCGTCTGCCTGCTTGAGTCATTGCGATCACGTTGCCGACATAACAAACAATTTTTTTTTAGCGGTATATTAACAAAAAGCCGTCTGTCAAAGCTGGTTCGAGTCAACGATGCGATTTTATGGCAATAGACCCATTCAATCGATGGTACACTATGGAATTTCACGTACTGTCGAACAGACTACAGGCTGTACTCTTATTGTACAAGCCGGCGTGCACGTGCGGGGATTGGGAAGTGAGGTTCTAACCCCATACAACGAGCAAATCGGTTAGTTATAATATATTTGTGTACTGTATGTATTTTCGTAATTTTCCCGCGTCTGTTAAGCGAGCGCACACTGTATAGCTATTTTCAATTAGATGACCTTGAAATTACCAAAATAAATGGAAAAGCTTTAAATGGGGGATCAATGAAACCTCGAGACTGCAAAGCTTAAAACTTTTGTTGAGTCCTGTCACTGAAGTGAATTGATACGGAATAAAATAACAATGAAAGTAAGAAACCGTATTGAACTCATAATGTAATACAATGTTGAATATCAGTTTCATTCAGTACCATTATCAATATAAATTCTTTGGATAACGGGGGCGTATAAACTTTTTTAATATCTATATCGCTCATTTGTTACGAAGTTACGTCGCGTTGCTCGACTCCTTATATGTAATATACATATGTACATACATACATACTCTTTGTTATACAGTAATATAATATTTCTACGATACACTATTTCACTATTACGCTCAGACATTTTGCTGACGAAAGTGAAAACTCGTACCAAACTCATAAAAGTTTCACGTAACGTATGTAGATCTTTTAGCAGGTGTTACACGTTGCATTTCAGCAAATAAAATTTCTCCACACAGTTTACTGCAATTTATGAGGGTGCTAAAAAAGCCTCACTTCCCAACGGTTAATAATACCTTTATAATATACAGTTGAACTTACAAATGGTACCCTAATATATATTTTTTTTAATAATTCATAAGTACATATATCTATCATATATAATACATATGTATGTATGTACATATATACAAAATTGAATTACTGTTTCATTCCTTATAGATTGCCTTACCTTTCGACTCATCATCATCATCATCATTTTCAGCCGTTCACCATCCACTGCCTCTCTAATCCTCTTCCATACCTGTCTGTCTTGAGCAATCTGCATCCACTTGACTCAACATATTCTTCTTAATTCGTCAGCCCATCGTCCACATCCTCTCGAATACCATCCAAGTATTTCTCACGTCCATCTGCCATCCATTCTTCTCGCTATGCGTCCAGCCCATTGCCACTTCAACTTTTTCACACGTTCCGCTAATTTTGTCACGTTTCTTACCCATGTATTCCTTCTAAGATTTCTTCTTGTTATACCAAACATACATATTTTCATGCTTCTCTGTGTGCACTGGATCTTACGTACCATTCTTGAATTCAACATCCACGTTTCACATCCATACGTCATACGTCATACCGATGCGTACTGCCGCATCGGTCGTATGCCTTATTTTTTAAACATAGCAGGATTTTGGATTTAAAAACAATGTCTGCCACTTTGGTTATGCTTCTTACCCATGTATTCCTCTAACGGGCCCTTCTTGTTATGCCAACCTTTCGACTAATCAGGAACACATTTTGCAGAGGTACTTCTTATGAATACATTTATATTTCAAGTCGTTGCCATACAATACAAAGCTTTGTTTCAATCACTCAACTTAATGTTAGATAGATTATTGAATGGAGCAACAAACTTATCGCTAGTTACTTGCCCGTTGAGGTATATGTACATATATTTGTTCCTTATACATTGCCACACATTTTAACTAGTCGAAATCCTGTAGGTCTTGAATGCGATAGGATTTTTTCCTTTTAGGTAGCTACCATACAAAGGTTTATTAGTGAGAGTATTGCCAATTGATACAGATCGACTATTGTCTTTTCGGAAGAAAGAGACTACAGTGTATTGTTATAACTATGTATTTTCAATTAAAAATTCACCCGAGCAACATCTGATACTTACACTTGATGATACTATACAATAGAATGGTGAATCTCGACTATCGCCTTTCCTATACCTATGTATGGTAAATATTTCGTACCGTGATTATATTTTAGATTAAAAGTCACTATGGTTTTTACAATGGCGTATAACACTTGCGACATTTGTGTGACCCAAGACGAGCCGACTCATCGCACTCCTTCACTCGTTAAATATTTATGGCGAATTATTTAAATACAAAAGCGAAACGTCATATGACGTAGCAAGGCCCCGAAGAAAGGAGACACTGAATAAACAAACTAGAGCGTGCGCGTGTTGGATTTTTTTTAGAAAATCCATCATAATGAAATTATTATGCGGAAAGACTTAAGAAGAGATTTTCCGAATTTAAATTTATGCACGCGTTCATAAATTTGCATGAATTCGGTGATACTTTCCGTAAGTAAATATTTAAATGTGATACGATTCGTAGGTACGAACAGGTTTCCGGTTCTCTGTTTCAATGTCACTATATTGTAAAGACTAAAGAGTATTATAATTTGAATATAACACTGGTATATGTATGGTGAGTGATTTAAGAAGGCTATTGTAGTAGGGGGTTCAATTAAAAAATCAATGAATGAAAGTGAAACTGTATGAAAAATACTGTATTACTCGCTTTTTATACTTCATCGTCATTTTGTTTTCGTTCATGTACCTACAATTTTTTCGAACTATGTATAATCGCCTCTAAAATTGTATGTCATCGTTGAAAAGTTTGAGAAGTATATGTGTAACTAAAAATAAAATAAACGCATGTACACTGATTATATCGCGAGTTAAAGGGGCAGCTACTGAGTTAGAGATTGGGCAAAATCGTTCTATACACATTCAGCTGAAATATTTCGTCTGAAACAGTTATCGAATATGTCAATAGTTTTCCATCGCGATAAATGAGTGAGCTAATTCACTTATCGCAACATGTCAATAGAAAATGCGTAGTAAATCAATTTTGAGTGCTTACGAGATAAACATTTCCCTAACATTAAAAATATATTTTTATCAGAACAACTATATAATATTGAAAACTCAATAAAATTGTACCAATTTACTACGAAGCTTCATTTACTATGCTATAATATTATTTATTGTGTTGACCATTTTCGTATTGGATTTCCGAGCTTGATTAAATTTTAAAGTTTACTTGTTGTACTCGTTCAAGGCATCTGGGAAAAACAAGCAATTAATTTTCAACGCTTTTCTTTGATTATATTCTAGTCGCTGAGAGAAAAAACGAGAAAGTAACTTTTACAAAAACCATATGGCTTTCATTCGAATTTCAAACAGTTTCTGCATGCATTTATACTATACGCGAATGCATTGTATTGTGCGTATTAATTATATGACAAGTCCAAATATATAAAAATAAGATTAACTATAAGTAGCAATTAAATAAAGTGTTAGGATTATATATAAATACTCATAGTTTTATAGGACATAAGGACGAAATAGAAGATTTTATAAATAGTAAAAAACCATTGTCTTTAGGACTAAGTGAGACGCATATACGTATGTATTAGATAAATCTAATATGGCTGCCAATGCAAATAGCAATGTGTATCTAGATATTAAGATTACTATGTATACCAACATTTCGTCATTAATTTCTAAATTTAGTGAATTCCATATATGTATGTCTATGTCAAATCCATCAAACCAGACATTATTCTTATCACCGAATCTTGGTTAAATGACAAAATACCGGATAGTGTGGTTAATTTGCCAAATTACACCCTATTTAGGCAAGATCGAGAAGGTAAGAGAGGTGGTGGTGTTTGCGCGTGTATTACATACATATAATCCTTATATAAATGTCACACAATATTGTCCTACCAATCAAAAAATTGGTATTAATCATTTATGGTTAAATCTATCATTCAACACATGCAACTTTACTATTGCTTGCATTTATAGAACCCCAAATTCCAAACTAGAAGATGATATAATTATATTTAACTGTATCTCAAATGAGGGCTCGAGAAAATGCCCCATACTGATTTTTGGTGACTTTAACAACCCTGGCATAAATTGGTTATATCCTAGTATGGTGGGTTTATCTGAGTCTTCAGCCGAGTTATTGAACAAGACTATTAACTCTGGATTGCACCAATTCATAGATTTTCCAACTCGTTTTAGAGGAAATGATCGTCCGTCTATGTTGGATTTGATTTTTTTGATTTTTTATCCACCATTATCCCTGACACTCCTATTGGTCTTAGTGACCACATTGTCATTAGTTCGTTGATTCAATGGAATAATGATTCTCAATCTAATTAAAAAAGACATCCAAAATGTACCCATAATTTTAAAAATGCTGATTATGTAAATTTTAATTCATATCTGGAAACTTGAGACTGGAAATTTTTAGATTCTGATTGTAATGTTCAAGAAAAATGGGATTTTTTTTATAAAACTTTTGAAAATGGTATCAACGAATATGTTCCACTAGCAAGACCTTTCAAACCAAGGAATAAACAACCATATTCTAAATCAAATTAAATTTAAACGCAAATTATGGAATGCCCATAAAAATTATAATACTTCCAATAGTTATTCTAGTCATTTATTTGGATTTTGAAAAGGCATTTGACAGAGTCCCTATTGAACGTTTGATGTTGAAACTGGATCATGTCGGTGCTATAGGCTCACTCTTGAAATGGATTAGGGAGTTCTTGAGACTGAGGAGGTTCACGGTGAGGATCGGTGACTGTCTTTCCGACTCACTACCGGTTCCCAGTGGAGTTCCCCAGGGATCGGTTCTGGGACCTGTTTTGTTTCTTATATACATTAGCGACATTGTGGATGGTCTTATTTCAAGTCATTCATTGTTTGCAGACGATATTAAACTTTTCGGTCCGGCAACTATCGATGGACGTAGAGATTTGCAAAATGACCTGAACTGTATTAACATGTGGTCTAATTCCGTATACGATTGATAATCAAATATTGACTAATGTTTCCTCCCAATGTGATCTGGGTGTAACTATCACCAAAGATTTAAAATGGTCTGTGCACATCAACCAGTTAGTCAAAAAAGTAAATTCCTTTGTATATATCATTAGATGTGTTTTCAAATCATTGAATAAAAATTTGTTGTTAAAAATACATATATATGTAAGTCATATATCAGACCGAAATTGGAATATGCATATAATGTTTGGAATCCCCATTTTAAAAAGATATTCTTTGTCTTGAGAGGGTCCAAAGAAGAATTACAAAAATGCCATCCGAACTTCGGTCACTACCTTATCATGAAAGATTGAAAAGACTGAATCTCTCCACACTGGAGACGAGGAGATTAAGAGGTGATTTAATTGAAGTATTCAAAATAATAAACAATAATTATTCATGTGAAATGACAAACCTCATATTGTTCAATGAGAACCCTCATCTAAGAGGTCATACTCTTAGACTCCGTAAAGAAAAATCAAATACGATTGTTAGAGATTCATTCTTTTCAAATCGAGTGGTTGAAGTTTGGAATAGTCACTTTTCAACTCACCGGATTCAATAGTCACTTTAAAAAATGTTAATTTATATAAAAAAAAAAACAACTAGATATATTCTTAAAAACAATGGGTATTTATAATTCTTTAATAAATGGACCACTTCATTTTATTTTTTATGTTAATTTTAATCTTATTTTTATTTTTGTATCAAACCCCATGGGCCTATCGGCTATGCCGCCTCTCCATGTAAATAAATAAATAGGTATATGTATGTATGTAGATGTGCGTGTGTGTGTTTAAATTTGAAAAACTATAGTTAGTCGTAACGTGCAAAAGTTTTCTCACGAAGAAACGGATTATAATGCGATAAATCCGAGAACTGTCGCGGAAAATTATCAGTTTTGCCTATGTATGTTCTCGGCCCGGAAAATCCACCGTGGAATCCGGAAAATCATAAATTTGCCTTAACGTAATTAATTAAGTTTATTGTTTAATTTTAGTTCAGTCTTAAGTCTCAGTCTAATTCTAATGTCTAAGTTATGTAATTCGATGTACGAATGTGTAATGGGGCTTCCGTTGAAAAATCAATGTTCATTAAGCACATTAAAAATTATAATTGTGAATATTTCAATTTGAGAATTTGATTATGAACATATAAATTTATTTTATATGAATGGTTTCCATAGATACTAAAAAAATGTATTAACAATGAAATAATACGATATTACATTGAATTCTTTCCATATGAAGATAATAATTGCAACATTTGATTTATTTCACGAAGTGTATTATAATCATAAAATGTATCGAAAATTGATCATTATTTAGTTTCGTTGATAGTTTTGCAAAAGTAAACTAATTCCATTTTGATATTCACTCTAATTAGCAGTAAGATATCTAATACAAAGAGGATCCACAAAGTAAATAGTATTCGTTCGCTTTTATTATTCTAACGGATACATTTTGTCGATTTGTTGCCACAACTTTTTATTAAATAATAGTTACCCAAAAGAATTATTATTGCCAAACTTTCTAAAACCTCGTTCAGTTTCAGTATAATATAATGAAATACTATTACATCTATGAAACACAATATTATCTAAAAGTAAGAATTGATATATATGTACTTAGACATTTTGTTGGAAGCTTATAATATAAGTAAAACATTATATTTCGTTCTGCGAAAGTGGCGCGTAATTCAAAACCTCGTTAGAACAATCAAGTTTTACATTATTTTAGACTTTGCACGCAAGGAATCACAAATTCTAAAAATCCAGAAAAGCTGTCTCCCGTAACTTATGTATCTATCTTAGTTGTTGAGACGACATTCCACACAAAATTGACACCGAACAATATTATTTTTCAAACATATTTGATACATCCTTTCCTCTACAGAAAGCAAGGGAAAACTAACGGAGAGTACCTGTTTTAGTTTGGAATCCATACAGCAATCCATATTACATTCGAATTAATTATTTATTTATATAATACAGTAGTTTAAGCTAATTAATTATAATCCTTAACTAAGCACCTGTACAGAGATGTTTTTTTAAGACTGCTAGGAATTTTTCAATAGTTTTCGAACTTCTAATTCCATCCGGCAGTCTATTATACTCCATAACACCTCTTTACAAGATGCTTCTCCTATTTCTATTTATTTTAACATTTTTTATAATTAAATTATTTTTATTCCTTAAATTATATTCACATACATCCATTCCTCTCACAATAAATTTACTAAAATATGATGATAACATATTATTATCTAACTTAAATATAAATACGAACATACAAATCCTCAAAGTATCATTCACATTCAACCAATATAATTCAATCATCATCTTTTTTATACTAACATACCTATCCGCATTTAAAATACATCTCATACCTCTATTTTGTAATATTTGTAATCTATCTCTAGTTGACTTATCTAACATATTTAATAATGAACCACAATACATAAAATGAGGTCTGACAATTAAATTATAAATTATTATTTTAGTTTTTTTAGATAATAATTTTCTTAACCGACATAATATTCCTACTTTTTTATTAAAAATTAGGCCAACTGTTTTTTAGAAACGCCAGGCTAAAACGTTTCTTGAACAATCCTCATATTATGTTGAAACGTTTCTTTAACGACTTTCGACCTTAAATATCGTCATTGGCAAGATCTGGTCATTATTAAATCCAAATCGGCCATATACTGTTTAAATTTGCCAATTTATCTAAATTAGCTGTGACGGTTCTTACAAAATTGGCAACACCCAAAAAAATTCCTTAATACTTACGAAATTATTGTACCCCATTCTCCCCTCCAGAAGGCAATGGTTTTAATACTGGAGAGCGTTTTTCTAATTATTTCGCAATGACAGACAAGTAAGCATTTGTAAAAAAAACAGCCATGATGACGAGGATGATGATAACATTAAGGCCCGTAACGCACTTGGCTGCCTGGCTGCCGCAGCCAGGCAGCCAAGTGCGTTACGGGCCTAATGGTTGTCCCGCCCACGGCGTTTCAGGAATTTTTTTCAGCGGAATTGGTGGAGGGAGTGCATACGTCCTAGGTTTATCTCGAGGGGGTGGCAGTGGGTGGTAATTTTCAGCGACCGTTTGGAGTGGGAGATAAGGGGGAGGAACCTCTATAAGTTGAGGCAGCCGACGAACAGCCCTTAAAGCGCCACCGACCTGCGACAGCCGCACACTTGTTGCTTCAGCATCACCCCTGAACGTCGACAAACACATCAAATCAACAAGTAAGTGTCCCAACGCTGAAATGACGCAAGCGACCGCGATTCCTTGCAAAAAATCCTCTACCAAATATTGTCTGAATCAGAACATTTTGTTTGCTGTGTATTTTAAAAATCGACCAAGTCCATATTTTTCCCTCTAAAGTTACATATTTTAACGTTTACATACTATGTACATATTATATCAAAACTTTCATAGCACTTTCTAATGATTTTATAATATTTGATTCCTTTATTTTGAATTGGTTTACTTTATCCATATCGGATAAAGTATTGTGATCGGGCGAAAATTCGACCTCGAGGTTTTGACTGATTTCATCTGAGGTAGGTACCGTCCCCCGATCGATTTAAAATAGTTTTCAAGACTTTTTTGGCCATTTCGTTTTATGACAATGGTGTACCTCGGATTTGGTTTAAATTAAAATAAGGGAACAGGGTCTTTCCACGATTCGGTATTATTTCTCATATTTTCAATAAATTACTCAAATAAACTAGAACAATAATAGTAATCACTCTTATTACAACCTTTGTAATATACTTTATAATTTCAATGAAATAGTTCTAATAAATTCTCTAACTTCAATCTTCTTGAAAATCAAAAAATTGAATTTATTTGAACAGTTCTGATAATCTTCTGACCTCCAGTCTTATTTTTTTATTATAATATTGTAGAAGTGGAATATTTCAGTAATTTTTAAAATTAGCGACTCATATTCTAGAATGCTTCCGAATTAAATCAATAAAAATTTAAAATCTTTCCTTTTTAGATTTGCTATAATTGAGTCATCATTGAAAAATTTATTGTTAAATAATCAAATAAATCAAAATGGCACACACAAAAAAAAATTTTTAAAGGGTTAACATTATCCATTAGAGAAAGGAAAAAATTCACTTTTGTTAAAAATGAGATAAATCTAAATTTATCTTCTAGTAGTATAAAATATTGAATTAAAAATAATATATCCGATATTTTTATAGTTTAAAGCGCGCTGAAAATGCGATATAAACTGTTTTAGTCTCTAAAGCTTTTTATAAATATGTCAAATTCAATAAAACTATTTTATACGTACATATGTATGTGTAGCTTTATTAAATCATAAAGTGCATGATTTTTCGCAAACTTAGTTTGACTATTATTTCTTGGCGATAGCAATAAAAAAATTCTAAGCTGTATTAGAAATATCTTTATATATTCTGCGATACAGTAAATTGTTCGCGGAATTCGACAATATATATTATTCGACGTCAAAAACATAAATAACCCAAGTAATGAAATAACTTCACAGTGTCAAAATTTCCATATTTCTCTCAGTTGAATATTTGTAGCTACGCAATAAACAATCGTAAACGTTCATGTTCTACATATATACATATGTACATTTCACTAATGAATATATATGTTAAACGATCGTAATTGAAAACTTTCTCAAACATACGCACAATTTAGGCGAAACTCGACGCGTCGGGCACTCGAAGGGTTAAAACCGAGCCGACCGAAAATTCGCAACAATACTGAATAAATTCAATTACAATGCCGTTGCGTATTGGAAATTACAAGTTTTTTCGAGTGATTCGGTTCAAAATATGAAAACGTGAAAATTTATACTAATCGTGTACTTTTTATTTGAAGTGTATCGTAGAAATTTTTCGACATGAACTCTGGGAAAATGCGAGTTTTCCAGAGTGTTTTAAATACGCTTCGCATTTTTATGTCATGTTCTCATAGCGTAGAGTACATTTGAAAAGGGTTTTCTTTCGCGTTTTTCGCATAAATTTAATCCCCATGTTGTTTTCGCACGTACAATGTTGCGTAAATACACAGTCGTATTGTATATGTATACACCGATACACGCATACTTAGTTCATTTGAAATATAAATCGTGTTAGAATTCTATTGATTAACTTTAAATTAAATAAATGATCCATTACTGATACTTACTGATACATTGATTACAATATTTTCAGTCCATTTAAGGGTCATTAAGCTTCATTGATGTATTAAATATATTAAATTGGATGTGAAAACTTACGCTTATGTGAAAAAAATATTCATGTTCATCGTTTTAGTATCAAAATATATGAAACTTACAATTTTTTTCACGAAAATGGCACAGAGCGATTTCTTAGATCTATTCATAAGATTTGTACCCTGTTAAGGCAGTCTTTCATACGTTTTGTTCGAAACGGATATAATTAATTTGATTGGTCCTTTTCGGTCTTTGCTGCGACAATTTGTGAACATAATTCGAAATCGTTCACATAAATATTAATACGCATACATTCGTGTTCTAAAAATACAACGCAAAAAATCGGGGTGTGGCCACCCATGACTTTATCCATATATTTGAGGAATACAAAGATTAACGAAATAATTTTTTTAAATACGTAAGTAAATAAAACGCATGCACACCACCACACCAACCAACATACATACATACATACATATCATGAAATCACCGTGTTGAGTGCGCGCGCGTATGTAAAATGCGATCTTCGGCATATATTCAAATAGGAAAAACTGCCACTTCCGGTAGTCAGATGTTAACTAAAATCACAATATCTCTTACAGCTAACGTGAAAACTATAGATATGAAATTTCGACTTGATCGCCGGTGCAGTTTCTGAAATATTCTGTGGTAAACTTTTCGACAAAAAAAAAACCCTACTTCCGGTTGACAGGTTTCAATGATTTTATTTTTCGTAACTAGCAATTTTTCTTAGGAGTATAACATTACAATATTGTGACGATACTACATATTTAAAAGGCCGAAAAAAATAAAAAACAACAAATCGTTCAAGAGTAAACTGCCATTTCTGCAGGAGGGATTTTGACCAAATTCACAGTATCTCTTACGGATAACGTGAAAACTATAGATATGAAATTTCGACAAAATCGCCGGTGCCGTTTCGGAAATATTATTTTTTACAGAATTTTTGAATTTTCTGCACGAAAAAAACCCTACTTCCGGTTGACTGATGTTGACCAAATTCTTTATGGCTCTTACACCTTGCGTGAAAATAATAGATATGAAATTTCAGCTTGATAGACTTGATAGTTTCGGAGAAAACACACAGACATACACACACACACATAGTACATACAGACATTTTCCAGAAATCATGAAAACGTGATCAGGGGATGATACTTGATCCAAATCCGTCAAAATCTCGATGTCGAATTTTCGCACGATCACAATACTTTATCCGATTAGGATAAAGTAAAAACACTCACTGAATTAAAAAAAAAAATTCTATCATTATATGTATGTACATACATACATATGTACAAGTGTACGTACATATATTGAAAATTGATTTGCTTATTTAAGCAAATTTAATACAATATAAATATTTGTATGTTAATCAAATTTATGCAAACCGGTGAAAAATTATTTCGCTTAAATTGCTAACGTAAATGATTCATATTACTGTAATGTGTTTGTTTGCTGTTTGTACAACACATTTGGTAAGCTCTGGATGAACTGAAAAGCTTCGTTTGTATTGCAATTAACAAACGTTCAACGAAAAAGTGAACCAAAACCTATTGTGATATATACATAGGTACATATACATATGCTTAAATTGTCTTAGTTCACTTTTGAATTAATTATATCTTACTAGGGCATTGCCCAATGATGATCAACGGGTATTTATCATTTACGTATAAATGGGATAACATAGCGATAACTCTGGGTTATGGGAAAAGATTAAATATAGAAAATTTAAAAAATGTATCCTGACGGACACACAGTCAGACTCGAAGTATTTGTGTGTAGTGTAATTCAAACTGTAATCGTCCTACCGAATCTTACAACATTTCCAGTTGAAGTAATCTCATTAACACGTTGACGTCCGCTCGCAACAAACGCCCGCATTATTCAATTAATCGTTTCGACGCGAATTTACGCGCGTTTCCGGAACCGGTCCGGAATTTCGTCTCATCGAGTCGACTGGAGAGATAAGAACGGGGAAAACTTAACGTAAACGAATTACGTGAGACGAGTCTTTTAGACTTTTGGTAGTATGTACATATGTAGTTCTACGTAACCTTTTCGCTCGTTCGTTCGTCATTATGTCCGGAAAATTACGCAGGGCAGTCTTTTCGGGCAAATAAATAATTGCAAAAAAGTGTGGGTGACAAAGTTCGAGGGTCGGTTTCCGCAGAGGCGATTTTACTATTTTTTATTTGCTAATTTTTGCATTGAAAAACTTCGATGGCAACTCCGTGAAAGTTCTGACGGTATGAAACTAATAGAAACTCGGTGCAAGTGATTAATTATGTAAATCTTTATTACTCGTGGAAATATCGAATTTAACGGATTGGATTTCCTCCGAGTTTCAAAGAATCCATATATTGATTCGATTATAATCTTGCCTTCCCGAGAAAGAGGCAGTATTTGTTAATTATACCGAAGTTTAAGCGAAGACATATTTTGTACTACATACATATGTACATATTGCAAGGCAAAACTCAATCCAATCATCGAATCGATTAGACCCATAGAAAGTCACCCATTCGAATTTCGTACACGTCTAGAGTTGCTTTCCTTTGAAGTAATCCGAATGATAGCACTCCATATTGCAAGCTTAATTAATTAAATTACAAAATGTAATCCAAAAGTTTGCAACTCTTATTAAATTAACGAGTCAATATTATTCAAATATAAACTTTGAGATCTTCTTTGTGCATTTATTACACTTCGCCTATTTTTGAATGAAATTTAATCGTTCAATGAAATGAGTGAAATCTTAAAAAAAAGTCAAATTTTTCATGCACCAAGTACCCAGCGTTCCAGGATGAATTTGAATTGAACTTCATAAATCAACTTAAAAAATCACTCATACATACATATGTACATACGTACATAAACATAAGTTTATGTATGTATATATTTATAAACTATCGTTATATATGAATAAATGGATTATCAATGAAATGCATTAGCTGGCCATATATGGTGATAAAATCTATTGCAACGTAATAATTGCGTTGCGTAATAAATTGAATATTATTATGTTCGGTCCCTTTAATTCGTTCATTTTAGTGGAAATATTTATGTGTACAAATGTGCTAATAAAAAAATAACGCTTGTAGTTTACATGTATGATGAGCGATATTAATAAAATAAATACGAAGGATTAAGTGATGTCCGTCTTAAAAAAAAATAGTTGACAAAGCTCAATTGATACGGACATATGTACATACATACATAATATCTCTGCTTCAAACATTTCTTCGTTCGTTAAAAACTCAATTTTTTAATTAAACCAGTGCCTATGTATCTGAATAAAGAAAGACAAAAAAAACTACCCTTTGTCGAAAATCTAGTAATATGACTTTGTTTCCTTTTTGAACAATTCTCATTGTGCAATATTATGTATTGTGCGATCTTTTTACATTTCTTTTTAGTACGTTGTCGGTTTAAAAATGGGCCACTTCGTAGCAAACGCGGCTTTTTAATATTTATACTCCCCTTTAAGCGCGAGATAAAATACCTGTGTAAAATGAAAACCCTTAAAATGTTTCGTCATAAATCGCTCCATACTATTTTACAATCCTTTGTCTTTTTTTTTGTTTTGTCTTGTTTTCAAATGTAGACACCTGAGTACGAGTTTTTAATATATGTATATTCAGTTTAAATAAATGAAAGAAAATATTTTAGCATATATAATGATGAATATCATAAAATAAATATATTTTAAGCATCCTTTTTTGATATTTAAATTTTTCAAATACAACACGTACATATGTACATATGTACATATGTATGTTGGTTTTTTTTATTTAACATGTCAGTCTGTCCGTTACGTTTTTTAGTATTTTTTTTTTTATTTCAATGAATGGAATCTTCTATACCCTTTCAAAAATATATGAAGGCATTGAGTTTTCAATACAAATTATATGAAATTTCAATATATAATGAACTATTCCTTCTCCAAATACAACAAACAAGATAAACAAATGTATACTTATAAAATAAATCTTACCATTGACTGTTCAAATACTAATAATCTAGTGTTAGTCAATATTTACTTTTTGACACTGTATGTATGTATGTACCTACATATATACAATTTCAATCTGAACGCTTGATATTTTAAGTCGTATTAGGTATACGACCAATGCGCACTGCCAGTTATTACGTATGGGTGTGAAACGTGGATGCTGAATTCACAGAAGCATGGAAGATGTATGCTTGGTATAACAAGAAGAGATCGTAAGAGGAATATATAGGTAAGAAGCATGACCGAAGTGGCAGATATGTATGTACCTATGTACATACAGATACATATATATATAACGGAACGTGTGAAAAAGTTGTGGTGGCAATAGGCTGGACACATACCGAGAAGAATGGATGACGTGAAAAATACTTGAATGGTATCTGAGAGAATGTGGAAAAAAGCAAGGAAGACCGAGTGGACGTTGGGATGATAAATTTAGAAGGATGTGTGGAGTCAATTGGAAGAGGATTGGAGAGGCCTTCATCCAGCAATGGATAGCGAACGGCTGAAAATGATGATAACAATTGTAGGAGTGTGCCTCAGAATTCAACAGGCAGATATTCATTCTTAGATACATAGAAAAGGCATCAAATATATGTAGTATGTATGTATGTATGTACCTATACACCTCGGGGACTTTACTCCATGTTTTGTCTGAAAACTGAATATTCTCTGTGTCATCTAGTTACATTTACTCCCATGCAATTTTTCTTACCCAACACACGAGAGAACTCGTATCTAAGTATATTTTATAAAATAAATAAAAAACTACTCAATTTCACGGTGTGTCACAGGAAATTTCGGATATCTTCATTTTGAATATATGTAATATTACGACACGTTCGCACGTTTTCCCTCGTAAATGAACGAATATTTTTATTAACCTTTAGAGCGCTACATATAAACGGCATAAACATCCGAAAATTATCAATGATACTTTTATATACCTATGTACATATGTATGTATGTACTATGTATATCGAACATTTTGGTCAAGTATAAGTACTAATTAATACTGTAAGGAGTGTAAGGCGAGTGAATGGGGTTAAAGCTTTGTTTTTATTTTCGCATTGCTTAATATAGAGATCGTAATTACGATGACGATTATAATTATGATCGTTGAATAACGTCGTCGCGACAAACAAAATGGCCGCCTATCAATTAAGCATTGGCGCCAAATTAATGTTCATTGTCATTCAATATAACTACTTACACCTATTACGAAAAGGATAATATCAATTTTGGACAATATCCAAACAAGTATCTATACGTAATTTATTACAATGTCTAACAAAATGAAAAAAAGATTGGGATACCTTTTAAATACGGCATTCTTTTGAAATTAAGTTCAAAGAAATGAATGAATAACGTATGAGTAGGATTTATTCTCGGTATTCTTTTGCAAATTTTTTTCTCATTGCGTCTTAGAAAAAAATTACAATGATTATTTTTTTATTCGATAATCTTAAAGGAAGACTTTGCGATAAAAAGAGAATTAAATTTGATTGATTTGCTGATTAGATTTATTTCTGTGCATACAATATTCAATTTTAATCTTTATGCTTAAAATCGAATTCTTATTGAATTTCTTTATATTATACATATGTATATTAACATACCGTTTGAATACTCGGCACTAAACTTTGCGGGGATACTCCTCATGATCCTGCGGATCTTAAAAAATGTACCAATAATAATTTACGTATGGTTCGTCGAACCCGAACAGCCTCCGTATTTTTAAAGAGTAAATTTTCGCGCCACAATACAAAAGGCTCCGTTCTAGCGAGTTTTCTTTGCATATCTCCGAAGCGATCAATCTTCTTTTAGAGGTCCATTATAACCGACGACGTTTTGAATGGGCCCCGAAACCGAAATAATAGTCACAAAAATTTACATAGACCTTACTTAGAGAGAGAGAGACTCGATAAAAACGTCTCGCTTCTTTGTTGAAATTAAACAAAACAAGACGTTTTCTCACTTCTCGTCGAGATAACAATTCCAAAATTGCGCAAGTTTAAATATTTTATTCGATAATAGTATCGTGTTGCCGAGAATTTTGACTGTGTCGTGAAATTGCGTCGAATGCCACTCTTGTTTGTAATAAACTCGTATAGTTGGCAAATTCATTAACTTGTAGTCTAGTGAAAGCAGTAAAAGACAACGTTTACGGCTTTATCATCACTCGGAATATAAGTTTTTATGTATGTGTGTGTAAATCAGTGTAGTAATGCAAAAATGCTTTCAGAGGCCTGTGACAGCTCGCGTAACATTAGTTGTTGTGTCCTGTCTATTTGTTCGCGTGTTAGCTATCAGCCTATGCACAATACTCCACTATGTATTATCTTTGTTTTCTTCGTTTTTCAGTATTTTATTTTCAGCGCCTCGTAGAATATAGGGATTTCTATTTTAGATAAGCGAGAATATGTCAATTTCAATTACGATTGAAAGTACAATTTCGCATTGGAAAAAAATGATGTATAGGGAGAGTAT
The DNA here is from genome assembly GCA_022651745.1 of Parapsyche elsis. Taxonomy (NCBI): domain Eukaryota; kingdom Metazoa; phylum Arthropoda; class Insecta; order Trichoptera; family Hydropsychidae; genus Parapsyche; species Parapsyche elsis. Next base: position 230,393 of record JAGVSN010000077.1, on the reverse strand, counting down.
TGTATCTATAATATTCCGTTGCAGACTGACAGGTAAAATAAATGTTGTTTTTTTTTAAACTTTGTGGAACAACTTTCAGATAGTATTCACAGCTCGTCTGTCGAATTCTGCAATGGGATATAAACAATGAAAATCTAAAATTTCAAATTTCAAATGCTGTAATATTGACTCATAGAAAAATAGTCCAAATATTGCTTAAAAATTTATCTAATTGTTATAAATTTGAATACCGTATTCATTTGAATCGCATTATGAAAAAAAAAATACCTGATATTTTTTGATTCATCAGTTATTTTTCGATTTCGCAATTGTGTTAATGGAGATAGTGGTCTCCAATATACTATGTAATTCAATGGAGAGCAATAGTGTAATATTTGCCTGGTTCATTACGGTCACGCTATCATTGCCAACATAACCAACAATTATTTTAGCAGTGTGTTAGCAACAAGCCGCTATCTGTAAAAGCTAGTTTGAGTCGACAGCGCGATTGTATGGTCATACACCCATTCAATCTACGTTACACTATACAATTATTTCGCGTACTGTCAAATGGGCTACGGGTATACTGTTATTGTAAAAACCAGCGTGCACAGAATGGATTGATAGAATCCATCGTCATATGACGGGCAAACCGGCTAGTTACAAAGATATTCTGTTCTTCGCTTATTTATGTGTGTGTACCTTTTTAGGATTACATTTTGTACGAACAACATTTCAATTAATTTCAAATTGAATACGGGATTTTCAAGTCTTACTTACATACTATGTATGTATAATGGGATCGTTTAAAATTCACGCTTAATGTAAAGTTTACTATCATTGCAAGAAACGTTCTGCAGATTGCGTTTCCCCCGAGATTCGACTTGTTATTTGAGAAAACATTTTTTTTCGGATCGACGGCTAACTTTTAATATCCGAAAAAGAGGCCAGCGGATCCGGAAAGCTGTAGACCCCCGCGGGATTCGACTTATCCTCTTATTCTCAGTCAAATATCCGAAACTTGACCGAAGAATCCCATCCATTATAGATAAACGCTCGAACAGTATGTAAAAGTTTAAAATGGCGTTACTCGCCCATTCCAGACGACCTGTACAACGAAAAAAATTCACTTTTAACGCTATTGCGAATATAAATCCGAGCACGTATTCACAATTTGGCCGGGAAAAAAAATTATAGCAATCGAACTAATTGAAAATTATCAACCGCGAAATATTCGCCATTGTGACGACTTTCAGACGGGGAAAACGTGACCGGGAAACGGACGATTCGGAGTTTTTCTTTTGAATTTTCCTCCCCCGGCCGCAATTAGCACAATTTTCCATCGGAAAAATGCCACAAAAAAAGAACCGCACTCGCGACTTGAACGTACAAAGCCGACGCGAGTCAACGGTGCGCAAAAATCGTATTTTCCGATGACGCGATGATGAAATTTTTTTTACAAATCAAGTTTTCAACCTCTCGATAGTTATTTTTTTAATAAATTTCACTCAAAGTAATACATGTGCAAAAAGCTTTTGCTTAAAATAAAAGCAAAAAGGTTTGATTCAATATACGAATATACAGTAAAACGTGATATCATTTCGACAATATCATTGATACGCAAACGTCCTCGTTGGCTATTATAAAATCAAATAATTGACCTGTGGACTTCAAACGCTCGATTAATATTCTCAAATGAAAATTTGACCATCTAATTAAAATGAATTGTGTGTGAACACCTTTCGAGTACAGCTAACTATTGGATTTAACTTAGCATGCATAGTTAACTTTTAAAATTGTGATTAATATTGCTTTAGAAAACTGTTAAACAGAACATTAACCTTAAAATAAAACGCCAATGCCACACGGTACGCTTTGACAATATTATTTGTTGATTTTTAATTAACATTGATTGACCTTTAAACAAGTCACGCTGATTCACATTAGAACAATAACTCCGCGATTGAACACGTTTGCATTGTATTTGCAATCAATTAAAGGTTAAATATTAATTAAACGCAAATTTCAATCGTCTTTCTCTACGCACGAAGAGTGATCGATTTTCATTTTCCACTTAAAAAGTGCATTGTCATTTTTTTAACTATAAATACAAACTTGGTCTAAAAAAAGCATTTTTGGCATGTATAATTTTGGATGCTCAATTTTTAATTCAAACAGTTTGACCTTTCTAAAAAATTAATTAAGAAATAGTGCTGAAATTTCCGCACAAGTTAGACTATAATGTGGGTCATTAGTGAAGAGTATGTTACGCTCAATTAACTAACTAAAAATTATGTATACCTAAAGGGAAAATTAACAAGACGGTGAAAGGTTAAATTAACAAAGCGAAACTAATTTGCGGTGTCGTAAAAGAAACAAATAAATGTCGTCTTACAAATTTACTTTCTTATATTCTGGGTTTGTTTAGGACAATTTGTCAAACGGGCTAGAAATTTACATCAGTCGAAGGACGAAAAAAATAAAAATAAAGAACAGCGCCTATTCGGTTGTACTTTTAGCAAAAAATAATAAATATAAAAAAATAAACGGAAACCGAACAAAAGACTTTATTACCGAAAGAAAAGTTATCCGGCGCGGACAGGACTAACGAGAAAACTCGCAAATGTTCGGGGAAAACTAAAACGTACAGTTTACGTTTAAAACGAAGTTACGCACTCAAAAGTTGAAAATTGTATTAGCTAAGTGTAATTAATTTTAATAAAAGCGATGTAGCAACGTTTCGTTGTTCATATTATTATTTTTAAATGGTATTTTCTAAACTACATATAACTTCAACCAACATAATCGATGTCATCATCATAATGATAAATCTTCGTATTTTACGACGCCGATTTTCCTTGTTCGTTTTTTTTCATAAGAACGTGCTAAAAACAAACATTTACAAGTTATGAAATACGCACGTGTCATAAATGTTATGTTAAATATGAATTAGTACAAGTGTAATAATTACGCGGTACTTACTACATGTAAAAAGTTAGTGTGGTTAAAGCGGTCAAAATATATTCAATATACATACATACATAAATCCCCTGGTACTTTCGAGTAAAATTCAAACCGCAAAACTACTATATACATATCGATCGTACGTTAATAATCAGAATCCTGTGTTAAATTTATTACATACATAGGTACTATTCCTTAGAAAAGGGGTAAAACGGACGAATTTAAATAAAACTGATACTTGTTATTTTTTTCCTATGTCAGAACAAATGATAGATCACCGTATGTGTTTGATTAAAAGTCGTTAAATGCGGTTTCCCATATGTATGTATAAAGTGTAAAGTATAAAAGTGCGATATATGCAAATTTTCCTTTAGTCGCAGACTCTTCTCGGGTAGAGAAACGTATTTTTATACTATGTATATTTTTATTTATTCTTAATAGTAAAGTACAAATTATTTATACGAATAGTTTACAAAAACATCAACTTGAATATTTTTAAGGTAAAATTTGATCGCTTCTCCGGCTCAAACTGTAATTTATTTTTTAACCTTAGGAAAAGAATATGTGAATAGTTGCAATAGTTTCTGTGATATCATCTTTTAAAGATGTGAAAATAAATATCGCTTCTAATTTATCATAACAATCGATTTTTTAAGTGTTGATCCCGTTTCTGTGAACGATTTTCGTTGATTTAATAGCATACCCTTCAATCTGCGAAAGATTTGTTCCATTTTTTTCATTCTGCCGAAAGATTTGTCCCTTTTTTGTCCCAAAGGGAAACTGTACAAGTAGTGGAAAATCAAACAGAGAAAAGGCTAAAATCACGGATTAAACATTTTACGTACAACAAACACGTCCCTCTCTACAGAATCAGAGCATTTTGTATATTTTTTTAGCGCTTTAATCAACGAACCGTCCTTCCGTCCGTCCGTGTTGTTAAAATTAAATTAAATCCACACTCTTCCCGGAAAGAATTCCGGATGAGCGAATGCTCACACATTCGCATGACGAGTGCAATTTGTTTTAGTGCTAAAGTTTTCCGCGAAGAATGCTAGCTTTAGTATTCAAGTTTGTATGAGGGAAATTTCACTCATATGTCGTAAGCAAGGAAACGTTCTCATGGACAAATGAAACACGATGATTTTTGTATGCAACAATCTGTTCACAAGAAACACGTTTCAATAATTTCTGGAAATGAGATATCAGAAAGAATCAATTCCCATAAAATTTCAATGTCAAGGGCGAATATTACATTTATCTTGTACAAATAATTGCCGAGAAAAATGCATAAAAAGCCGCAGACTCCTTTTAATATAATGGAAATTGGAATCGGGGCCGACTTATTCACCCCGTGGGAACGCTGAGACTTTTCCAAAAGGTTAAAAGTCGGCTCCCTTATCTTTTAATCTGCACATAGCATTTTTCGGCACTAAATTCAAGCGAATTTTCCTCAAATGAGTTTCTACATAGGTAATTATATACATATATGTACATATGTAGTGTTAGAGCGTCATTCGAACGTTTCGTTGACACACGTGCGACTGACACACTGTCACAATACGTAACGATAATTAATTAATATAAGGGATCCGTTCGTTTCGGACATTACAATTGACGTTCGCTATACACACCTATAAACTTCTACCTATCCAATGATGTTATGAAATTCGGTCAAATGCGGCGAAATTCGATTTATCCCAAGTTTATCCGATTATTCGAACCGTTTCCTATGTCAATTCATTTATACCAATATCGAACACCAGAATATCAATAATCATATACTATGCATAAAATCCGTTTATGTCTGTCGATCGTCAGATGTTGATACGCGTTGATCCTCAACTGGCAATACTCTACATAGTTCTAGTAAGTACTCTTCACAAAAGACTGTCTGCCCGTTGGAACGCTTGTTTTATTTTCATTGAAAATTTGATTTTTTTGTGTTTTTAACTCTTTTCCCTTAACCGTTATTGCTAACCGACTTATATCTCAATAATAAACACCTGTTGATCTTTAACTCGAGTTGGTAATAATCAACGTTGATCAAATTTATTTTCAGTTGACTGTTTTGCTTTTGATCGTGCAAATATATGTACATACGTTTCTTTGTGTCTGTTGTCATTATGGTGAAAGTTTGAGATTGATTGGTCAATTCATTACCACTTTTTGGTTCACATGTTAAATGATCAGAGTGCACACAGCAACTCTATGTAGTACAATGGTTCAATTTTATAGAGCACGTAAACCGTACAAGATCTGATCAATCAAGCTCAAACCTTCACCATAATGACAACGGTACCGTGCTTAAAAAGCTCAAAAAGCAATACAGCCAACCGAAAATAAATTAAACCCATGTATGTAGGTATATATATGTATGGCTTCCGATTGACGTCATAGCGATGTTAGAAGTTCGCTTTTGCAAAACATCAAAGATTCTTCCCACACGACTTGTCACTCAGGTGCGACTTGATTGAGTCGCTTTCGAGGATTATCAGGAGATTTAGCGGGGCCTTTATTGCCGTGTCCAAGCAAAAGACACTGAATTACTCTACACTCTCGTTTCCTAGACACGTATCCATTTATTTCTTCTACAGTAAGCCACGTCGATTGATGGTGCAGTCGAATGTGTAAATATTTTCAGCTGAACGCACGTACGAGTCGACCCAAGGCTGAAAAGAATCTCTTTCGCTACTGTGTACTTTCAAACGAGGCGTCGTTATTTGCACTAAACGTGCGACCGTAGCCTAAGGGTTGAATTTTCAAGCCAGAGAGCGCAAACATGCGAACGATATGAGAAAGAATCTGTATATACATATGTATTTACATACATAAACATAGATAGGTAAAGAGTTGAAATGAAAATCTTGACGCCATAGCGGAAAAGTGTCAACCTTCGAAAAATAAATATGTAATAACTACAGTTTCACAAATACATTTATCATTTTCCTTTCTGAAAAATCAATTTCGTTGCGTTCAAACTTTTTCAGCAATGCGGTATCGAACATTTAATTGGTCGTTAATAAATGACAATGTCTACATTTAGTGCGAACAGTCTCGGCCGCCATTTTGAATAATAATCGAAGCGTACATAACCTTATAAAATAATAATTTTAAATTTATACCTCATCTGTATCTCGCTCGCACTCGTACGAAAATGCTATAGCTCTGTTTCGCTCGCACTCGCAGCAATGGTCGTATTGAATTAGGGCCAATTTTAATTACAGCTTGAATTTTTGAACTTAATTGAAGTATTAAAACAATCCATATGCAATTAGAGCAGTATTTTCATTATATAAACTTAAGCATGCTATGTATGTAGAAAAATGTATTACATACATATTTTATTTATCAAAGTACGAAAGTTGGCTAACAAGTTTGGCCAATCTCAAAGAGACGCAATTTGGCCATAACACCTCGAGCGAATGAAACTTTTTCATATATTTTTCTTGGCAAGGGTTGGTTTAATATTCGAAGTTCGATAAATACGTTGTTCGTCAACGCGTTAAATTGGTCGAAAAACAACTTTTAATGGACGTAAATAAAATTTTGACATTTTCCACCCCTTTGCCGATTTATTTTATTTTTAAGCGTTTAAGCCAAGTATGAAAAATTTAAGATTAAAATTATTGTTTACTCGTTTATTCGCTGCGCTCTTTAATAGATAAGGCACGACCTATGAACTTTCTGTACAAATCCTGAATGGATAATGAACTGAAGCGACTTGGTGGATGAAATTTTTTTCAAAATTTTTGTGGGGATAAAACTCAATTTAATTAAGCGAAAGCAAATGTATGAGCTCTTAATGTATGTTTACATAAAACATTTTTATAATACCACCCCGTCCGGTGTATTAAAAGGGTTGTTATTATTGTCGCTCTTTCAGCTGATGAAATATCAACATAAACAAATTTAATCATGAAGTGACAACATGAAAACTTTTTTCATCAATCCCTGTTTTTAATTTGTTTCTTGCAATCATTGTATTGTATAAGTATTTAACATACAATCATTTTACATGTATACATATGTACATATGTACAATATTGTAAATTTGAAAGTACAACAATAAATGTTTAACGTTTCGCATTCCCAATACTTCACCAATTCACTGACACCAACTAAAAGTTGAATTTAAAGCTTTTTTCTTTTTTTTGATTGATAGTGTTTTTATTTTACAGAAAATGCAGTGGTGCCGTATAGCGTTGTTAGTGTGTCTGATTGGTCTGGTTAGCTCAGGGAGAGCTCTTCCAGCACCACGATGCTCGCCGGCAGCATTGGAAGAAGAACCACGTGCAGCTCGCTTCTGTGCAGCTCTCGCTACGTTCCTGGAACTCTATGCTGAATCCGGTCGTCTCGAAGACAAACCAGGCCCTCCCCTTGATTACCAAGGTAATTATATTTGTAACTTAATGATTTGAGACACAAAATAAAGGCAAAAAAATAATTTTTCTTAAATAATTTCAGCTCTCTTCCGAGAATATCCTCAACTTCTTGACACTGGCATGAAGAGGCAAGACGTTGTCCACAACTTCCTCAGGTTTGGTCGCCGCCGTTAAGTCAAATAATCAAATTCACTCGTCCGGCCACATTAAACGCAATCAAAAAACCTTTTCATTTCTCCGTTGAATAAGTAAAGACCGCCTACTTTTCATCCATTTGATAAAAATGCGCAAATAAATTCCTATTTATTATGTATGTACATCTACAAAATATATTCTTTAAAAAATGATTATCAATAAATGTATGTTAATTAATTATTTCACTATGTGCATTTTCATCATATGTACATTCAATCGTAAAAAATTGTTTCAATACATATCCTGTACTTCAAAAAAACACTTTTTTTCATAACTTTAAAATTGAATTTAAGCAGATATAAATTTGTTATTATAATTGTCGTCTTTTTATCCCAAATATATATTATATTGATTAAGATAAATAAATATATACATATATAACTTATCCGTTAAAATTAAAATATGTATATAATGTCAATCAAAATTAAAAAAAAAATGTTAATGTGAAAAGATACTACATAAACTTAAGACAATTCACTATTGTATTTAGAAATGGATTTTGAATTTTGTTGATTATGTGAAATTACGATACTAGTCAAATCAGCTTTATGTTCTTGAATTCAGTATTGTAAAATACATTGTTATTTATAAGGAACACTATTTATTTATTTATGTATTCCATATTCTTTTAGTATTTATGATAGCTAAATGTTATTTGTATTACAAATAAAAATTAAAAAAATATTTTTTTTTTCAAAAGCAAAATGATATTGTATTCTTCACTATAAAAACATTTTAAAATACCCCAAAATATCCAACAACAAAAAAATTGAAAGAAAATAATGAATCTGAAAATAAAATAAAATAAAAATGCAATTTTATGGAATATCAATGTATTAGAAATAATTAATACAATATCGTACAGACACTGTCCATAATAAACTAACCAATTACCTATATCTACTTAAGACTATTTACAATTCACTTTTTCAATTGCCCTATTATTAAAAACACATTAATCTAATTTAAATGAAAACACACATGCGCATCTTCGTATACATGTGTTCTGTAAAAGCACACACATGCGACAGGGTTTAAATATCCAAGTTTTGAATCGAACATAAATTAATTAAGTAAACGTGAAATTAAAAAATGCAAGTAAAATTAGCATCAAATTTGGAATCGAGAAATATTATCGAAATGCTGTGTTGAAAATTTGTACATTCTTCTTAATTTAGAAATACTCGTAAACTCTATACTTTATATTTAATTTTGCTTAAATGAATGCATTTGATTATTAAAATAGAACACAATTCGGTTGATTTCATTGCATTTAACGATTCAATGATTCAACTAAAATTGAACTTGTGTCAAAATTCATATTTGAAATCTAACAAAAAATCTTACGTTTTTATACTGAAATAAAAAACAATTTAATTTACAATGACCAAAACGCTTCATAATAAATAAAAAAAACTGTCTCGGGAAGTCGCTACAAACAACTTAGTCATAAATATATATATGTATTTTGTTTGAAGTTACAACATTTGATCAAAAGCGATAAAAAAAGATTTTATATAAATATATGATCAATTAGATCAATTATTTTCATGCTGCCGGCTGAGGCTCTGGTGGCGGTGGACCAGTAGGAGGTGCTGTACTGACAACGGTCGGATCGGCGAGCCTCTGTTGAGCATGATGACGAGCCCGGAACTCTGCAGCTTTCAATTGCTCGAGATGGAACTGTTGTCGCTCGGTGATTAATTGCTGCCTTTGATACTCCAACCCTATTGCACAATGATCAATAAATAACAATCCAACTCATACATAAAAGCGATATCTATGAGCTTAACATTAATATTACGACCAATAAATAATTCCCATAACATGACAATACACAATATCGGTAAACGCTCAGTCAAGTGCACACGCACTTATGTAATTGTTTATTTTGTCGAAAGATGGGCATGTATAGACCGCAAACTGCCAATATCTCCTAACTAGCATTTTATTTTTACAAAATAGTGTTTTTAGCATCATCTGTTAGATGTTTAGCATAATGTCGAAACACATTATGTGGAAATAAATCAATTATTGCTCTAAATACTTTTAAATTGAAATATCTATCAAGTTCATGCACCATAGATAAAATGAAGCAATAGCTCCTAACTTCACTCTGACATTAATTTTATATCATATGTCAAATGCATCATTACTATAAATAGTAGCGCAAGGGTTTGGCTGGCTGGGTAGCCGCAGAACGCTCGCATTTTTCAACTACCTACTACACGGCCCATACATAGACTTAGATGTATGCAAATATATACTATAGGTATATACATAAATGATAACCATCCGATGACACTGTCAACGGGCAGCGACTAGTATCCATAAATGACGTCACACGATTTTGGGTTTTTTCTTCACATTGTACCCCCAATTGTTACAAAACCTTTTACCACCTGTCTAAATTGCGTCGCATTTTTTGAACCCCCTATATAATTTTCAAAAGAATTTTTTTTAGAATAATTAAGAAAATCAAAAATGGGTCGTCACAAATCATCACATTACATCAGACCCACTCCCGCCCATTAGGGCGTGACGTCATTTATGGATGATCCCCAATGTGTATCTCTGAGAAAATCAACTATTAAAATATGTTAAAAATTTAAAAACAAAAAAGGGTTTCCTTCTGTAAAATTTACTTTACAGAAGATAGGAGAAATTGGCGGTTCACAGTCAGTATTCGAGTGTACGGCGAGTGAAACTCGTTGTTTCAATACAATGGGCTTTTGGTATTTAAAAAGTCGACAAACCTTCTCGTTCACGCTCCATCGTTGTTTCTAATTCTTCGAAATGTCTCAGTTTAATTTCCAACTTTTTCATTTGAGTTTCGACGAGTAGTGCCACTAGTGACTTTATCTTTCTTTCTTCAACGGCAGCTAAATGTTTAGCCTTAACGGCTGCAGCAGCGAGAGCAGCAGCAGCTGCTGCTTGTATTTTACCTTCTATCAAATCAAAAAGGATATTAATACAAAAATTTAATAATTTAAACGTATTATAGTCACCACAAGCTAGCTTGGGTCTGATCTTATGACCGTTACTATAGTGAGGCTACAATTTTTCAACTAACCGTCAACGGGTGTGGGTTCAGTCTTAACTTCCTCATTTTCTGGTGCCGGTGCTGGTTCTTCGGTGGGTTTAGGCGTTTCAGCTGCAGGAGTCGCTCCTTCAACTTCCATAGGTTCTCCAGTTTTGGGTGTTCCTTCGGTATTTTCTTTTTTCTCACCGGCTAAATATTCACACATTTAATTAAAAGTTCAAAATAACATTGATTACATTACAAAAATTGTACAGACCTGTTTCACTGGGATCAGTGCCGGCAATACCGCTGCTAGCGAGAGCTGCAGCAGGACTCGTTTGCACGGCAGAACGTAAATGCATATCAAGCATAGCAGCCGGAACTTCATCCTAATCGATAAACAGAAAAACAATTAAAAAATCAACACCAACAATTTACCGATACAGAAAGTGCAACGAACACCGACCTTAATATTAGCAAACTCATCCATCGCAGCTTGAGCGGCAGTGGCTGCAACTCGAGGATCAACGACTGACGCCAAGAATGCAACTGCACTCATAACTGGATTACCACCTTTACTGAACGCTATCGGCTGATAGGCCAACGGTCCCAATACACCACCTAAAGATAAAACACACATTACATACAAATACTCCTGTTTAAAATAATCTAGCATCGTCGAACATGTATTACCCGCAGCATCGCAATCCAAATATGGATCTTCAATGGGCAGACGTAGGAAGTGCAAAATGCATTCGTCTTGGGTGCGCGATCCGACGTGTTGACACACCCGATTCCAATCGTCCCTATACAATTCCAAAGCTTCCAACAGAAGGAGAGTTTCTTGTTCGGTCCAGGCACGAGCTCCGCTACGAACTCCGATCACACCTCGGCCTCCACTACGTCCGTACTGATCTAATTTTAAGCCAAACTGTCCATTGATATCAACACCAGCCTCTTGTTTGATGCCTTGCAGTTCAGCGTCGATTCGCGCCTGAGGGCTATCCATAGCTTGTACTTTATCTGCAAAGAACGTTTAAACATATTATCGACACCGCTTTAACGAAGTAAACTACATTGTGATTGAATGTACCGATGTTGTATGTACCGAGCAGGATCGGTTTAGCCGGTGAAGGTTGAGTGTTCTTGAGCGGATTGAGCGGCTGTAAGCCTGACGGAGTGTCAGATAAAACGTGGAAGTGAGACGTCGGAGGCGGACCCATTGCCGTTGGACGCATTTCTGCATCGATCTGCAGAAAATCAACATAATTTTAACATTATAATAAATAGAACATAGTCTAAATTACTTTTCAGTGTATTTGAATAGTGACCTGATAGTTCAACAATCCCCATTGTTCCAAGAATGCATGAACGCGCATAATAGCACAAACATCTCCGGCCAAATTACGTCTACAAGCAGTACTAGTTAAGTATTCGTTGGGGTTCAATCTATACGTGTCAATCATGAAGTTTCTGTAAAGAAAAAAAAAGTTTAATAAAATATATCTAATATAAATTACATACATAAACATGAACATGTCAGGAATTTTATTCCAGGATTATCAAACACCTGTTGATCGTCAACAGGCAATACTCTAGTGAAATAATAACCTACCTATATGCAAGATAGATTTCAGGTGTCTTTGATTTGTTTTTGCCGTTGAAGAATTCAGGCAACGCTCGTTTTTCAATTGTGTGTATAGAATTGTAGTCAAACCAAGCTGCGTAAGATGGTACAATGATATGATGAGTTTGTTCCGTTACATTATCTTCCATATCGTCCTTCGATATGAAGTCCTAATAAAAAATATCAAAATTATTACCGCAACAAATTAATTTTACACAGATACATATACATACTACGAAAGTGTTTACCTGAGTGTTCGTATCACTGGCTTTCCCTTGTGAATCGTCTCCGTGAGCATCTGGTTGTGGCGGAGGCGACGTAGTGGCTGGTGGTGGCGGTGGCGGTGGAGCTGGAGATGCAGGAGTCGGAGCAGCAGCCGGAGCAGCTGGTGAAGGTGGTGTCGGTTCAGGTGCGTTATCTTCACCACCTTCCCTAGATGCAGTATCTTCACTTTCAGCTCCGCCGCCATCGATTTTACTTGCACGACCTCCTCTGCTAAAATAAATATTATCAATTGAATCCGAACATGTATACACGACTTCAATTAAATTGAAATTGAAATAACCTCTTTCGTTTGCTTTTAACTGGTGGCGGTGATGGTGATCGTTTCCGCTTAGGCTTCTTAGTTTTCGCATTTGACTCGGTATTACTACTACTACTACCACTCTGCATCATATCTTCCACGGATAGACGTAATTTGTGAATCTAAAAGCAAACAATGTTACTTACAGAAACGTTTTAGATGTAAAAAATACTCATTAAATGTAATTTTTAGGAATACATACTTTCTTTTTTCCATTCATATCGACTTCATAGTCTTCTTCATTCATCCACTCGTTGTACTGATGTACGTCTAACGCCCACGTGGAAGAAACACGCCATGGTTCGGTCCTTTGTAGTTGCAAATCGAACGAAGGACTTTCAGGAGCTTCAACCTGAAACCGTATAATATAAATGTATTACAACATAAATAGAGAGGAAGTTTAATTTAGGTTAGGCGGTTAAAATCACTAACCGGCAGTTCCATAGCGACCCAAGAATCATGACTGTCAGGTAAATAATACCAATGCAGCATAACTTGACGACCACGTCTCATTACAGGTCTTGCAAATTCCTCTTCCAGAGGATCAGCAGGTGGATATAATATATGAGTCGCTTCTTCTTCCTCGTCTTTAATTGTAATGCAAAAAAATTTATCTAAAAATTTCTAAGCGTTGTTTAGAGGGGAAAAAATTGAATAGTAAGTACCGCATATGTCTCCTTGGTGGGATACAATAATTTCTCTGATCCGAGCGGCCGTTGGTCTGTCAACGTCTGGTCGAATGAAAACGCTTGGAAGTCTCATACACTCAGCTTCCAATAGTCCAGTTTCAATTTCCATCATTAATTGAATATTTAAGTCTTTTCGAGAAGGATTCTATTACGGAACAAATTCAAAGTATTATATTATTTGATAAAAAAAAAAATACTTCATTGATATTGTTTATAAAGTAATATGCATCAAAATTTAATATTTCGGTGGGTATAAGGAAAATATTACATTGAACATCACAAAGTGTAACACAAAAAAATTAGTACCCAACTACACACACTGCATGTAAATAAATGTTAACGATATTAAAACGAAAATGTAAGGTGTAATTCAATTTCAATTGAATTTGTATATAACTATTTATCTCAACTAATGTGCAAATTTTAAAAGGGGTATCATGCCTATACTCAAAAGGTGATGCCTATATACAAAAAAAAAATAAACTGGTGCTTTTAGATCTTGTATGTCTGTATTCATATGTTGATATGAAAATTGTGTAAACATGAACAAAGTTAGAACAACACAAATAAATAATTAGGACACAATAAAAATATTAATAATATTAAAATCACTTACTCCAAACACAAGCAATGACGAAACAGCAATTATTTACCAAAATGCTATTAAAGGGGGACACAAAACATACACAAAAGGAATGTTACAAGCTTTAAAACTAAAACTGTGATACTATCTCTTTACATATAAAATAAATATGATGGAGATTCGATTGAATCTATGAAATAGTCGATTGAAAATATCACAATTTTATTTCTAACGTGAAGTCGAATCTTGTTAATAAGACCAATATTCATCCTGCTATATATTATTGTGCATATTCATGCAAGTGTACGTCTTGTCTGTTGAAAATAACACGAAAAGTTATATGGTATGTGTTATATAAACATGCCATATGCATATCTGGATGCTTTTAATGCATTTTCTTTAGTATGTATGTGTGTGTGTTTCCAGGTGTTGCGCATAGCAGGATGAACATTGACCGTTAAAGCAGGTGAACTGTCTTGGCGGTGACGGTGGTAGCGGTGGTGGTGAAACGCCAACACTCGGGGATGCATACCTTACCAACCTGGAAATCGAACTTGCGCCACCGTTGTTCCGCCTTGTAACGGAACATGGTGGCGAATATCTGGCATAGCGAACCACCCGGCTTCAGGTCCAGGAAGCATTTCATCTGAAACGATCCAATTCAACGGAACATTAGCATTCCATTAAGTGTTATGAAACGTACATATTTATGTACATCGAAACACATACAAAGAAAACTATGTGACCGGTTTAAGTGACTTAGTTTAGAGTCGAGAGTGATTACAGTTAGAATGGCCGAAACGATTTTGGACGAATGGAAATTGACCGAACGAATAAAATCTAATAGGAATAAGGTTTAATAAGAGTAAGAACGAAAATTCATCTCATTTTACCTGTCGATCAAATTCGCTTACGATCTTATTAGTTCGATCAATTTTGGTTTATTCAAAATTGTTTCAGCCGTTTTAACGCCTCCAATTGTGAATGTGGATGAAGGTGTGAAAAAATTTAGCTCATCTTTATAAACAGCAAATACATAGGTACGCTTACTTATATACGCCATGTGTCTCAAAACTCACTTTTTAAATGTTGATAGAAAAGATTCTTCGTTATCATTATGATCTGCTTTTGTGGGGCCTGGGCTGATAAGATGATCCATTCTATTTAATGTTGATCTTATTTGCAATGTTATCATATTATGCTAAACTTTCAATGCTCATAATTTTTTTTGATAAATTGGCGTATTCGCCACATTCGTTCTCAACGCCTTATATAATATGTATGTTCACGGAAAAGGCAGTTCTAATCCTTGTGCGTATATAATGGAATCACCGATGAACACTCTTGACTGAACTTATATTATTGACTCTTCCGTTTTATATTTGTATTCGTGTCTTTACACTTTTTATTAATTTCTAAGCTTATTATGAGTTTCAGAATAAATTTTTGAATGCAAATACGTATAGGTATATGTACAAGCTAGACCTGTATGTATGCTAAATACACCCGATTCTCTGTTTGCACGGGGGATACGTTCCAGAGATTACCGTGTAAAAAAAAACCGTGTAAAAAAAGATACAGTGGACATATAAAAATGGGAGATAGGTTCCATTACTTAAAATCAACTCTAAATATAAAATTCTCAAACTAAAAAAAAATCGAATTTATTTTTTATTTATACAAAAAAATATTTTCATAAGTTATTTATTCATTATCATTATCATTATTCATTCAGTGTCGCATTGGGCATGTTAACAATATAATATAGACATAATAACAAACCATAAAAAATCATTGTCAGATGACAAAGGCACCAATGCAGTCAAGCAAAAAAATTAACCCTGTAATAGGTTCGCTAATTTATTATTTTACACCAATGTATTTTTTTGTTAATTGTTTAAAACTTGAATTATTTTATTAGTTTCAGTTTGTTAAGCATTTATTATTTCATACATGATAAAAGCATTATTATTTTTGTTAAATTTTCATCAATTCCATCGATTAATATGGTGTTATCATAAAATTAAACACATTTCTAAAACGAAAAATATTTCAACATGCAACAAGATATAAATTATATATCAGAATATTGAAATACAAAGCAGAAAAAGTAATAAAAGTTAGAAAACTAAAGTGATAAATTTTAATGAACTCTTTTTCGCACTTTTAGGGTTCAAATGCATATGCAGAAGTAGAGCTAAGACCTCCTAGTTAAATCAGTGGTATGCAACCCTTGATTAGTGTGCATTGTGCAACATATGAACGATCCATCTATTGTTGTTTTCACAAGTTTAACAACTCAACTAATGCCGATCCATATTTGCAAAACCCAAAATAGAAGTTTTAGAGAAATAAAAAGAAATTTTATCGATTTAAAAACGAAGACTACTAATAATATAGGTTATTTTATTATTATTTTGCTAAATTCGATGCTTGTGAAAGTTTACACAAATTAAAGTTTCCTACCGGTATACATTTCTATATGTTTTGTTTCTAAAATGTTTCATAATTAATTTTAAAATATCATGAACTGAAAAAGTTTACATCAGTGGGTAGATCTGAGCGATGCCATTGTAGTGAATTTTTGGCTTAAAAGTTGCATACTCATAAACGAAATTAAAGTGTACCATAAAAATCAGGAATATATGTACATATGTACGTATATGCGACGCAATATAGGCGACCAGTGCAACACAAAAATTTTTTTTGAAAACCGTGTTAAAGCAAAAAAATCAGTGTAAAAAAAGTAATTGGTCCGTTATCTTGAACCGTGTTATTTCAAAACCGTGTAAAAAAAACCGCGCAAAAAGAGAATCGGGTGTACATATTAAAATATTATCATTTTATATATAATAGCCGAAATCCGTCTGTCTGTCTGTCTGTCTGCTGATAACGCTCGCTGAGGAAAAATTGGGGGAAAAACCACTAGAACGAGTGGGGGATCGAACCCACGACCTCAGGCTCAAGAGGTATCGCGT
The DNA here is from genome assembly GCA_022651745.1 of Parapsyche elsis. Classification (NCBI taxonomy): domain Eukaryota; kingdom Metazoa; phylum Arthropoda; class Insecta; order Trichoptera; family Hydropsychidae; genus Parapsyche; species Parapsyche elsis. The sequence goes on along the minus strand of JAGVSN010000077.1, from coordinate 213,391 downwards.
TAACGCTCACTCTATCGGCCTTGTATGATTTTGTCCTTTTAAACATTACCTATAGTTAAAATAAATAGGAAATGAGGAAAAATAATTAAAATACCAGAATGAGCGGGATTTGAACTCGGAACGACAAGTCGGTAACTGAGAACGCTGACGCATGAGCCACGGCCGCTGCTAAGAGAGTCCTTTTTTACCTACATATATACATACAAGCGCTCTGGACTGCTTTACCTACATACCTACCTACCTATAAAAACTATAATTTTTTTTTTTTTTTTTTACTTACAAAATTATAATTATTATATATGTATATAATAATTAATAATTATAATATAATAAAAATAAAACTGGGTATTAATTAAATTATCGAAATTATCGTTACCGTTGGATCAATTAGATGGCGCTTTATAAACTATTTTTTTTTTTATTACAACTCACTTACAAAATCACTTACAAAATAGCAGAATAATTAATAATTATTATAATACAATAGTAAAGTAGAAAAAAAAATTTTTTTCGAGCTGGGTTTCGAATTAAATTTGAAGTCACTTCGTCACTTTGAAGTGAATTCGTCACTTCGTGTCTTACGTATGGCGTTGTCTCTTTCTGGCATGAGACAATGCGAAGAACAACAACCTAGCGTAGGCGCATGGTGCGGCGGCTTTAAGGCCCTATAAAAAAATCCGACATTCCGAGTGCCAAACCTTTGCCGACTATTATACCCACCACCCGCAACTTATCTCTGCCAATCGCTGCCTTGCATTACTAAGAAATTACCGTTCGTTACTTGCATTACTAAGAAAAACATATCGTTCGAAACATGTGCAATAAAAGAAAAGAACGTTTTTCGCTGCACTTCATTCTAAATAGTTCGGCTTGGCAGTTAGACGGGTCGTTCTCTCTCTCTGGCTGCAAGTCGAATGTAAGTTCTATAACTATTGACATTTTTATTTAAGTTACATTACATCATTCTGACACTAAAACGATTTTAATACACCTCGCATTTATTTTTAATTTCCCTATATTTAGTTCAGCGCCATCTATACAACAACTATAAAAACTATTAAATTTAATATTATTTTTTAGTAGGTACGGGTGATGAACGCTCCGTTGATACTCAACGGGCTTACACTAGTAAATTATAATAGCTCAAAGTATTTCGTATTGTCCTAGTATGGCATGTTTAATACTACAGTAAGTTTGACTACTTCAGTGGTCGGCAACCTTTTTGGAGCCCAGAGCCAAATCAGCGAAAAATCCAAAAAATGGCAAATTTTCGGAGCCGCCACATATTATTTAATAAAAAAAAAAAATATACATATGTATGTATACGGATTTTTAAAAGCTAATGTGACTTTTATATGTGCTTATTGTGAAAAAATTATTTCTTTGATGAAATTTGTGAAAAATTCGTACCGTAATCAATCAAGTGACGAAAGATTTAATGCACCAATGCAATTGAAGAACACTAAATACGTTCCGAATTTATGTAAATTGTCCGAAAATGTACCAGTTCAAAAGTCGAAAAACACGTTTCTATCCCATTCATTCATTCACTCACTTTTCACAAATTTAAATTTCGAAAACACAATACGCGTGCAAACTGAACTGTTCCCGTTCGAACTGCGAAATAAACTGAATCTAATAAAACAGTAACATATGTAGCTTCACGATTTTATGACTCAATTTGTCAGTTTGGTTTTATGTTTTCTCTGGATCCATATTAAAGGAAGGCAAGTATGTAAAAAAAAAACCAACGTAACTAATTTGGTTGACGCGAGAAAATTCAGGGTCAAAAAAATCTAATTTACAATTTATTTATTTTATTTTGCGAAAAGTGTTGGATTATAAACGGAACCGCCAACTTTCGTGCCCGGAGCCGCATGCGGCTCCGGAGCCGCCGGTTCCCGACCACTGGACTACTTCATTTAAAACATGTTTCAGTTGAAAGTTGATAAAACTTTCTATGGAATGAGCTAACCGTTACATTTGAAAATTTCTATACTTGCATTAATTGCAGATATACCTACATTAATCGATAAAATTGATAATCGTTAAAAAAAAAAAATATCATCATTTCGAATTCAATTCTAATTAAAAACGCGAGAGATAAAAACATGGAAAACATCGATCTTATATGTATAATAATAAAATGCGAAAAACGCGATGTCAGAGTTTATTAGACTATTGTTCGTGGTTTGACACTTAGTATCCATCATTGTAAACTATCATCTCAATTCGTGATTTATGATGACTAATAAATGACGTACATATAAACAATAAAACTAACCGAAACTGTATCTTTTTGGTAGATATTTAATAAAATTTGGATCAGTGTTATATGCTACAATATATCATTTTCAGACATGCTCATTTTAAACCCTCACCTATGTATGTATATTAAAAACAACAAAATTAAAGTATTTCCATTATGAAACAATCGACTCATAACATCTTATCGTTAATTATCAATTGAGTACCTGTATTATGTTGCATTAAAAAATTAGAGCAGTTGATGGATCGGCTCCTAGTCGATGATACAATAAAAACAACAACAATCAAAAATCGGGTGTGGCCAACCCATGACTTTATGCATGTATTTGAGGAAATACAAGGGGTAACGAGATTTTTTTTTTAAACTGGAAAAGTCAAAAATCAAAATTTTTCTCATTGGTGCGTCCAAGCAGGTGCAGGGATATGAATCGAACATAGCGAGCAACGAACGCATACACACATACATATCATATGAAATCACTGTGAGGGTGTGCGGGCATGTACAAACGATTTTCGGCGTATATTCAAATTGGAAAATCTACCAATTCCAGTAAGCCGATTTTGATATTTTTTATAATTCATCAATGCTACAAGGTCAAATCAGACAAAATTTTGACGACCACGATATGGATTAAGTAATAACTCGTAGAGATAGCGAATCCGAAACGAGAAGTTCGAAGATTGCGGTGGGGCACATGCACCAAAGTTTTGCGCAAATGGCAGTGAAGAACTCCTTCGGTGCACCGCCCGAGCCACACATACACTATGAAGCAGCTGAATACCCTGCCACTGCTGATCGCGATCCTTGTAGCTGCAGCTACAACGATCGAAGCTCAAAATGTCGTAATCGAAAAGGTGAGAGCTACAAACAGCTTCGAGAGTTATCAGAACAAGCCGTAACAGAACAAAAGTCGATCGAGGAAGCACTATCTTATAGAATCTCTTTACAATTTTATACATAATTTAATTCAAATGTTAAGGTAACTGCACCTGTCGTACACGGAGAAGGACCTTTCTGGTATGGCAAGGAACGAGCACTTTATTGGGTTGACATCAGCCCAAAGGACGTATGGAGACTACATCCAGATACCGGAACCATTACAACATGTCACATCGGTACGTACATATATTGCAAAAAAACAACAAAATTTTATCTATATTACGTATGTATATATACGGATAGCGTAATGAAAGCTTGAAAATTATGTACGAATAAAATGAAAAAATTTACAGATGAAGGCGAAGTGACTGTAATTATCCCATTACACCTAGAGAATAACTTCGCCGTTGGAGTCGGAAGCGATTTGAAACTGTTAAAATGGAGCAGACGTAACAATTCCCGTATTGAACTACTCGACATTGTATTTTTTCCTGTGCCTGAAGGAGGTCGTTTGAACGACGGTAAAGTCGACTCTAAAGGTTGACTATGGATAGGTAAATATTTCGAAATTGTTCCATACAAAAACCTCGTAGTTTCCCATTAACTACCGCAACATATATTTCTATGAATATATAGAACCAATCATTGTTTTCTTTAGTTAAAAGAAGGGTACCTTTTTGCAGTTTCTAAAGATGAGTTAAATTTTACTACAACGTAAATCCCACTTAAAATTAGACTAACACGGCCTGGACAACTTTGACGAACACTAGAATAACTATTAATTTTAAATTTACAGGTACAATCGACGTAGCAGAACAAAATCGAGCCAACTTTTACAAAGTCGGTTGTAGAGGTGAAGCTATTGAAGCTTTCCAACAAGTATCTAACGTGAGCGTTTCAAACGGAATCGCCTGGTCGGCCGACGGAGCTACCATGTACCATATAGATTCTCCGACAAGGAAAATAGAAGCTTTTGACTTTGCAGCAGAAAACGGAACCATAAGTACGAATCGACAGATTAAGATAAATACATTCAAAATTATAATATTTCATTGTCAATTTCTCATAACTAGGCAACAGAAGAACAGTATTCGACATGGCACAGTATAGTAATATAAGTGGAGTACCGGACGGTATGACCATAGATGAGGATGATAATTTATGGATAGCGCTCTACGGAGGTGAAGGGGTACGTAAAAATTAGTATGTGCAAACGTTCAGTTTGATATAATGCAATGAAAATATATAAAATATGAATTATTCCAGGTCATGGTAGTGCAACCTAGTCTCGGAAAATTGGTACAAGTTTATACTATACCGGGAGCAACATATTGTACTTCGGTAGCATGGGGTGGAATAAATCGGGATGTTCTTTATGTAACGACATCGGGTAGAGATAGCGGAAAAGGAGGCGAATTATACCATATTAAAAATACTGGAGCACAGGGACATCCTGCTCATCTGTTCATCATCCCGAAATGCGACTAGACTTAAAATATGTACTTGAAATTTTTATTTTATATCGGGAAATGTCCGATAAATTACAATAAAATTATTATTCCATACTCTATTTATGTATGTGTGATGTAATTAAACAAAACACTTTTAATATCTGAATATTAAAAAAAAAAACATTTTAACAAATCGAATTTTTTATCAAACATTTTAACAATGTAATTTTCTACAATTACTAAAGCAGTTGCCGAGTGTATGTAAAGTGATGCAGCCTGTAAGATTTAAATTCCAAGAAAACCAGATTTGTTTACAGATAAAAATAAACAATATGGGAATCAAATAAACAGTAGATACACTATGCTCAATTTTGATAAAAATAGATTCACGTTACACGATGAGAAGTACTTTATACATAAAAGTTTTATTGGTGAGTTCGTAGCATAATATATTTGGATCCATTGGAAATTATATAAATCTTTACCAAACTTTCACTAGAAGATTTAGCGGGAAGCTTTTTGCTCTTATTTAATGATGAGTAATTTTAATAAGTAGTCAGTTAAGTTTTATAAAGAGTCAGTAAGTACTTAAGTAAGTGATCAGTAAATATATTAAATGATCAGTAATTAATACTAAACAGTAAGTAAATTTATATAAATGGTCAGTATCTGTTAAATCGTTATTTACTGACCGTTTATTGATTAAAATACTGACTGATTAATTAGTTGTAAAATATGGCAAATCTTCTGCGAACACCCATTACATATATGTAGATACTAGAGTATTGCCTGTTGACAATCAACAGGTGCTTACTATTGACAAATGTATAACGGGGAGAAAAAATTTATATAATAATAAAAAAAATTTAAATGCTATATATCAGTGGTGCCCATAAGGTAGATCGCGTAATGATTTAAAGTCGATCGCCAGTGAATATGTTAAAAGGATATTTTGTTTACTTAGATAAATAGACAAATTTAGGGGAAAAAAACAGCTCACACAACTTACAATATTCTCAAGATGAAATAATAGATATATTAAATTTCATTTTCAACGAAAGGAAATGTGGAAAGACATTTTAAAACAGTCCATAATAATGATGAGATTAACTATCCACGAAAAAGTGAACTACGAAAAGTCAAAATTAGAGAACTTAAGCGGGCCTTTCAGCAGCCAATTTTTACAAAACAGACAAATGCAGCAACCATTTCATATTTTCGAGTGTCACATTCTAGCTAAAAATAAAGTCGTTTAGCGATGGAATAATTTTAAATTATTAATTTAATTCATTCATTCATTTTAAAAATAATAAATAAAAAGGACGAGTGTGAAATGTTTTTGAATAATTTGTTACTACGTATGTAGATAATACTAATATAAGCTATCTCTACTATTAAATATATTTTTCGTTCTAAAAATTTTATGTCATGGTATAATGAAAGTTTTCTCACCAGAAACTTTTCCGTTAATTTATATTCTACAACGCATTGCCTTTTTATCAAACAATTTGATGATGTCTTCGAAAGATAAAGAAGTCGTAATATTACATTCAATCGATAAAATCGCCAAGGCGTTTGACCGATCTTCCACCAGTGTTGATCTTAAATAATTAACTTCTTTTTTTTTTTTAGAAAATAAATAAATTATCAATTATTAATCGATAAAATTAACAATCGTTAAAAATATAATAGCATCGTTTCAAATTCATTTCTAATTAAAAACGCGAGAGATAAAAGCGTGAAAAACAAACTTACATATATAATAATAAAATACGATTTATTCAACGTTTATTCGACTATTGTTCTTGGTTTATCACTATCCATCATTATGAACTATCAATTCGTGATTTATGACAAGATATAAATGACGTACATATAAACTATAAAACTAACCTAATCTGTATCATTTTGGTAGATATGTATTTGATAAAATTTTGATCAGTATTAAATATGCTACAATATATAATAAAGTGATTATTTTAAACCCGCATCAACATGATAAACAGCAAAATTTAAGTATTCCATTATGACACAATAGCATATAGCATAACATCTTATCACTAAATTTCCAATCGAGTACCTGTATTATGTAGCATTAAAAAATTAGAGCAGGTGATCGATCGGCTCTGGGTTGATGATACGATAAAAACAACAATAACAATATAATAGCTATAGAAATAGCTAAAAAGAATCGAGATAGCAAATCTTAAATGTGAAGTTCGATGATGCTAAAGATTGCGGTGGGACACGTGGACCAACGTTTTACGCGACTGGCCGTGAAGAACTCCTTTGGCGCACTTTGGCGAAGACAACCGCCCGAGCCACACACACCATGAAGCTGCTGAAGTCCCTGACGCTGCTGGTCGCGATCCTTGTAGCTGCAGCTACAACGATTGAGGCTCAAGATGTCGTAATCGAAAAGGTGAGAGCTACAAACAAACAGCTTCGAGAGTTCAATCAGAACAAGTCCCTTAGGTCTAGTTACACATTGCCAAATCTTCTTAGTTGTAAAGTATCTATTTATAAATTATTAGTATAAAACTAACTTAAATTTAATAAAATCAACATGTATTTCCCTGGGGTCAAACAAAACTACACATTTCGCATTGTGAGTAAAATCTCATACAGAAAAGGAAAGCGCGAAACTGAGCCTATAATAATTGCTATATGGCTACGATGGTTAATCGTGAAGGCTTCAAATCAACACATTTCCTACTTAATGTGTTAAGTTTTGTACGCACATCTGAATTAATTGACTTCCCAATTTTTTTCGGGCAATTCGTGTGCGAAAACAGAACTAATAACAATAAATAAAAACATGAACTGTCTTACAGAATGAGACACTTGGCTCAACCCATCCATCGCAGCCGATTAAACTCATTAGCCTCATGAAACCCGACTTTTTTAGCATACATATTTAAGCGTCATTGACACACATTTCGCAAATGAAAAAAAATTGGCTTTCTACCGACCAAAGTCGTATTGGTCTTTATTGATTTTATTAAGTAAGTAAGTAAAACAGTTGAAATATAGCAAAGCACACTTAATGTATGAGTAGACTTTAATGTACCTTTCCATTATCATTTTATTAATAGTTTATATGCAAATACTTTATACCTATACTATCCAGTGAAATTGTTCCATCTTACTGATTTAATCATTATTTTAAACCTAACACATTCGATTGTAACATTTTTGTCATATTCACGCCCCATAAAATTTAGTTTTTGTCACTGATACTAAAAACATGTGTACAAGAGTAAGAGAGAACTTTTACACTTATATACGAAACAAAGCGGGATGAAAATATATTGAAATATAGTGAGAATACAGCGTTTTCAAATTACATATGTACATACATAATGAGAGAAATATTATTTTGAAAGACAACGACAAGGACACGATTGCAGTAAGCTACGTGAAAAAGCGACAACTCTCAAACTCAAACAAAAATTACTATATACATATTTTTCTAGGCCTATTTGTGCAATTCTGATGAAAACTAATATTATTTGTGTAATCCGTGTCAACTCTCCCAAGTATTAGCCCGGATTAGAGGGAGTTTACTGTATATTTGATCAGGTACAGTAAGAGTTAGTATTTATTTATTTATTTAAAATACATGATCGCCGATGGAGTCCAGGGTACATTATGTACATACAATTTTTGTTTAATTTAATTAATAAGTATGTTTTTGAATTAATTAATTACTTTTATTCATTTCCTCCCTCATCTTTACTGTTCAGATGAATTTATCCATTTTCGCACAAGGTTTAGTTGCAACGGAAAAGTATAAAAACCCCTTCGATGCTCTAAAAAATAAAATTCTCGAAAATTTTCGGTTTGGAGAATATTCTCCAAAAGATTATTTCCGAGAATTTCACAACACTACCTATACATATGAAAAATGAAATTAAGATGCAATTCCAATCACCTTATCTAATTACTCAATGATTGAATCGTGCGATTTATGTATAACATAAGGTGTGTGAAAATGTTGCAAGCGATTAACAAAGAATTTTTCTACAAATTGACTGGTAGCTTATTACCTAGAGCAGGGATTCCCAACCCCGTGCCCGCAGGCACCATGGCGCCAGCTGACCGATTTGTGTGCGCCCGCCACTATTCGACCACGACAGAATTTTTTAAACTTGGAGTTGCAGGGAAAAGCCAAACATGTAACTAAAATGATAGACTGTAAACTCATTTAAAGCCAAACTGTTTTTGTGGATATCACATCTGCAGATAAAGTCTCTCGTGCATTTCCCAAATATGAAGAAAATGGCAGGTAACATTGAATTCAACGTGTCATTATTTGTTAAGCACCTTCAAGTGCTTCAAGAAGAGTTTGAAAAGAGATTTCAGCAGTTTACTATCATCGAGCCAATGGTCTCCTTTTTCATCAATCCTTTTACTTGCCAAATAAATATAATGGAAATAGCTGCATACATTGCAGAGCTTGTTCAAGTGAAGGACTTTCAGAATGATATTATGCTAAAATCCTTAATATCAGATAAGGACTTAGTACAGTGGAATACAGTGGACAGTACTTAGACTAGAATACAGTGGACAGAAAAAAGTTTTCATTCTTAAAAAAAAGCGACATTTTTATGTGTATTATTTATTACCTACATATTATGTATGCATGTTCAACTATAAATTTGCTTTGAAAAAATAGGTGGTGCCCGCTGCCCTAACAATATTTTTAAATGTGCTCTAGGGTACAAAAAGGTTGGGAACCCCTGACCTAGAGTGTTCAATTTGATTCAATATGCATTACACATTACAGTCAAACACACATACATAAACAAATCTAGAAATCTTAATGATCGTCGCAACGGTGCGGCGACATTAGCGCGCAATTTATAATTTATATATTTGATAAAAAAACAATTATTCGAAAAACTAAAAACACACACGAAATAAGAACCATAACAATCAATGTTTGTTGATTTTTTAACAATTGACTTATGTACATATAATGGTTTAAGAAGAAAAAAAGCGGCACGAGTTGTTTCAATAAGTCTTTGTCGGTTTCACAACAATTGGCTTTTAGTTAAAGTCGCAATGACTAATTCGCCGCCATTTTCATTTCGCTGCCGCTGGACACAAAGCTCAAATTTTATTGCTAAATATTATTTATACCCTTTCGGCAAAATCGCCGTCGTCCTCAAACGGTTAACTATACTTTCTATCGATAAACATTTTGCAAACCAAACATTTATGGGTTAAGCTATTAACTAATAAAAACAACGTGGAGAAACGCTCATATACATATGTACATTAAATAATATTTGGAAATTTCACATGGTGGAATGTTCTTAGATTTCTTATCATTATTTTTTCCAGTCGATAAAATTTTCATAGGTTTGTAAAAGTACCAATTAATTAAATAAGATGTAATTTTGACATAAAAGCTATCTTGGATAAGTAAATTTCTTTAAATGAGCAATCAACAATACAAAATAATCTTGTTTTGCGCGCTAAAGTTCCACGCGCTTATGTCGGGGTTGTACTGCGCGCTAATGTCAGCACGCTTATGTCGGCGCGCTAACGTCGAGGTGCCGTCGCAACATAAGTTGTTTTTTTAGAGTGAGAAATAGTCAGAGTTAATTCAGTTCAGATTATAAAACAAAGGTCGTAGCTCGAGTCGGGGAAGCACTTAGTATCTCTTTACAATATTATGCATAAAAAAAACAACTGTTTTAATTCTAATGTTAAGGTAACTTTACCCTTCGTACACGGAGAAGGACCTTTCTGGTTTGACAGGGAACGAGCACTGTATTGGGTAGACATTAGCGCAAAGGACATATGGAGACTACATCCCGATACCGGAACCCTTACAACATGTCACGTCGGTACGTATATTACAAACAACAATATTTTTATACAGAAGTACTGAAAACTTGAAAAGTATGTATGAATAAAATTAAACAATTTACAGCTGAAGGCGAAGTGACGGTAATCATCCCAATACTACAAGAAAGTGTCTACACCATTGGAGTCGGAAGCGATTTAAAACGGTTACATTGGAACAAACGTAACCATTCTCGAATCGACCTGCACGACATTGTTTCCTTTCCGTTACCTGAAGGAGGACGTTTAAACGACGGTAAAGCCGACAATAAAGGTCGACTATGGATTGGTAAGAAATATTTCAAAATTGTTCAATACAATAACCTCGGAGTTTCCATTAACTAACCACAACGTATATTTCTATATTCCTATTTGCTGTTTCTAAAGATTAGTTAAATTTTACAACGTAAATCCCAATTATAATTAGATTAAACGGCCTGGGCAACTATGACGAACACAACAATAACTATTATTAAAATATTAATTTTAAATTTACAGGTACAATCGACATAGCAGAACAGAATAGAGCCAGCCTATACAAAATCGGTTGTAATGGTAAAGATATTGTAGCTATCCCACAAGTATCTAACGTGAGCGTTTCAAACGGAATCGCCTGGTCGTCCGATGGAACCATCATGTACTATATAGATTCTCCAACAAGAAAAATAGACGCTTTTGACTTTGAAGAAATAAACGGAACCATAAGTACGAATCAACAGATTAACATAAATACATTCAAAATTACAATATTTCATTGTCAATTTCTAATAACTAGGCAACCGAAGAACAGTATTCGACATGGCACAGTATAGTAATATAAGCGGAGTACCGGACGGTATGACCATAGATGAAGATGATAATTTATGGATAGCGCTCTACGGAGGTGAAGGGGTACGTAAACATTCGTATGTGCAAACGTTCGATTTGATATAATGCGATGAAAATATATAAAATATGAATTATTCCAGGTCATGGTAGTGCAACCTAGTCTCGGAAAATTGGTACAAGTTTATACTATACCGGGAGCAACATATTGTACTTCGGTAGCATGGGGTGGAATAAATCGGGATGTTCTTTATGTAACGACATCGGGTAGAGATAGCGGAAAAGGAGGCGAATTATACCATATTAAAAATACTGGAGCACGGGGACATCCTGCTCATCTGTTCATCATCCCGAAATGCGAATAGACTTATGTACTTGATATGTATAGGTACATACATACATATATGTACATATGTACTTGAAATTTTTTACTTTTATTTTATACTAGTGTAAGCCCGTTGAATATCAACGCCCGCTGAATTTTAAATTACGTAAAGCGCTTTTTTAATAGAGATCCCCACTAATTAATCGAAAAAAAAAAAAAAAAATTTTTTTTTACTTTACTATTTATATTATAATTATTAATTATTTATATAATAATATTCTGCTATTTTGTAAGTGAGTTGTAATAAAAAAAAATAATAGTTTATAAAGCGCCATCTAATTGATCCAAAGGTAACGATAATTTCGATAATTTAATTAATACCCAGTTTTATTTTTATTATATTATAATTATTAATTATTATATATATAATAATTATAATTTTGTGAGTAAAAAAATTATAGTTTTTATAGGTATGTAGGTAATATAGGTTATATTTAAAAAAAAAAAAGGACCCTTTTAGGAAGCTGCCGTAGCTGATGCATCAGCGTTCTCGGCTACCGACTTGTCGTCGTGGGTTCAAATCCCGCTCATTCTGGTATTTTAATTATTTTTCCTCATTTCCTATTTATTTTAACTATAGGTAATGTTTAAAAGGACAAACTCATGGCCGGACGATAGAGTATATAGCATTAGTGCGATGACTCTTGAGCCTAAGGTCGTGGGTTCGATCCCCCACTCGTTCTAGTGGTTTTTTAATAATTTTTCCTGAGCGAGCGTTATCAGCAGATAGACAGACAGACGGATTTCGGCTATTATATATATAATGGTTGGGAAATGTGTACGTCCGATAAATAATACCCAAATTGCAAAATACCCAAAAAAAACCCCAAAATAAACTGCAAATTTAAACCACTCGATATGAAAAAAACACCATAACAAACAATCATACAGAATTACAACTACAGTGGAACCCCAATCTATAGTTCTTGCATTCATTAGAATTATCGTTCTTTTTTCATAGTCCCGGCCAAACACCCATAATAACAGTGTTAATTAATCCCGCATTCATTGTTCCCTGATCTATAGTCTAAATATTATGGTCCCGTAACAAATTTGACCCCAGTTGATCGTTTTTGTCGAACATTTTTCATATACATACAGTGCCGTGCATTGAAATCGCATCACCTTCAGTTTTTCCATGTTTTCGTTTTTTAATATATACCTATACCTACATACTTATGTATATGTAGTTTTACAGAAGTGGCTGTTCTTGGTTTTATTATATAATTTAAACTATTTAACATGTTTTATGATTCATAAATATTATTTTTATTTTAAAAAAAAAATGTAAAACAGGCAAATTATTTTATTATTTGTTTCTAATGATTTCGATTATAAATAAACAATAAAAAAAAAAAATTTGCATTAAAACATAAAGGCAATTAACTTTAATAAGACTTTTTTTTATAATTTTAAATAACACTTTAATATTTTGTACATCCCCCTTTCGCTTTTATAACTGCCTCAATTCGTTGTGGCATAGATTAGACGAATTTTTTTTTTTATTTCGTTCGAAATTTCGTGAAACCAAGTCTTTTCAATGTCTTTTAAGGCCCGTAACGCACGTGGCAGCCTGGCTGCGCGGCCATGGCCGCGGCGGCCAGAAAAACGTGCACCCTGTTCAAGCAGCCAGAGCGGCAGCCAGAACGCCAGTGTCAGTGATTAATTCGCGAAAGATGGATGTCGAAGACGCAGTTATTTTGTATTTTCTAAATGAAAAGAAACGTAAAGCAAAAAATAAGTACTGGATTCATCCTCTGCTTCAGGAACGTCAATCAAAGGCTTATTTCATACTTACTATAAAGATCTTCGAAAACATCCGAGCAAAAATTTGAACATCCGAAAACAAAAATTTGTTCTTTCCGCGGGGCTAACGTGACTCGACTGGCTGACGAACAGTCAAAGCTAAATGATATTCGGAGCACTTTATCGAACCAACTAATAATAACAACAAAAAAAAAAAGACATCTCTTTTACGAAAAATTTCCCACGGTGCACACTTCAAGCCGGTCTTCCCCAGTTGGTCAGTCTAGGTGTATCAGTTAAAATAATAGATAGCTATCTATATTTCTCCGAAGGCAAAATTATTTACTGTGTGCACATGCAAGCTAGTTGACATTTTCAACAAAACTTCTCGGGAACATTCTCATGTGCATCTTCAAAAAGAACCCTTTTATTTATTTGGCTTCTCAGAAATTTAGCGGCAAGTTCTCAAACAAAAGATGCTCACAAATGGACAGCGATACAACATATTATTTTCAATGCAATATTTGGTTCGTAATCTCGGATCTCGGATCCTTTTGTACTGTATGTACATACATATGTAGATGCAAATAATTCGTTGAAAATAGTTTTATATACATTACTTCCAGCGCGCAATATTAGCGAGATTTTTTTTTTTATATTTTTATCTTATTCGTTGAATTTAGTGTAAAATTTATAATGGAATTGGAATTGTTTATTCAGATTTTCAGCCGAAGCGGCTGAAAATCAGAAATGGCAAACGTGAATTGACTGGCTGCCGAGCAGCCAGGCTGCTAGTGCATCGCACAGGCAGCCACATACATTTGCTTTGTTAAATACATCTCGTGTTGGCCGCGGCGGCCAGTGGCTGCCTGTCTGGCTGCTGCGTATCGGAGCCGGTACCTGTGGCCGCGCAGCCAGAGTTTCCTGGCTGCCTCAGTGCGTTGTCAAACAGGCAGCCACATACATTTCCTAACATCGTTGTGGCCGCCGCGGCCATGGCCGCGCAGCCAGGCTGCCACGTGCGTTACGGGCCTAACTGAACACATGTCCGAGGGTGCTGCTTTCTCACTTGCCATTTTATGATGGCCCATAAATTTTCGATGGGGTCTAAATCAGGACTATTGCCAGGCCATTGTATCGGCCGAACCCCAACTTTCTCTTTGTATTCGTTTTTCTGCAAAAAGTACCCTCGTATTATTTACAAATTGTCATTAAATTTGATCAATGATATTGAATACACATATTAAATGTTATAAATACCCTTTTTGCCCGATGACACGGTGCAGAATCGTCCTGGAATATGCAGTCAGCTGACTCCGATAGGTGATGTTCAATTGAAGACAACAAACATGACTCCAAATTTTTTTCGTACTCTACTGCCATTATTGTGCCATCAACAAAATGTAGTCCTCCCATCCCATAATAAGAAAAAAATCCCTATACCATTTGGTCACCCGGTTTTTTCAGTTCTTGTGACACACTCTTCCTGAAATCTTTCGTTCGACTTCCTCCTCACCCAGGTTAATCCATCGGAGCCCAAAAGATTAAATTTGCTCTTATCAGAGAACATGACTCTCTTCCAGTCATTTTCAGTCCAAAATTTATGCAATTATGCCAATTCTAATCTTTTTTTTTTCACTACTGCCGTTAGAAAGGGCTTTTTTGCCAGTCGCCACGCGTGGAGTCCTGGTTGTCGAAGTCGTATCCTTATGGTATCGACGCTGATATTTTTCCCGTAGTTTGGAAGAACTGTCCTCTAATATCCTGGGCGGTTTTGAAGCGATCGGTTAAACATTTTCGTTTTATCATTCGATCTTCTTGCGGAGTTGTTTTTTTCGTCTTGCAGCACCTGGCTTCCGATTTAAGGACCCCGTTTCTCGGTATTCTTTAAAGAAACGTGCCACACTTGACTGTTGACACCTCAGCTGCACTGCAATTTTTCGGGATGATAATCCGCTCGAAGATAACGAAATTATCTGCCATTTTTTTGACACGTCAAGTTTCGAACAATTCTTCGACCTTCATCCAAGAGTCGATGGTGAACGACTCAGAATGATGATACCTACTTTAATTGATAAAATAGCATCGTTTCGAATTCATTTCTAATTAAAAACGCGAGACATAAAACCGGGAACAACAAAACGATGTCAGCGTTTATTAGACTATTGTTCGTGGTTTATCACTCACCATTGATCACGAATTGATTGTTTGCAATGATACATTGCAAATGATCAATTCGTGATTTATACAAGTTGTGAAAAAAATGCCAGTTAAAACATCCATCAAGCAATGAAAACACAAAAATAAGATGGTGATAAATTATACTAAAATATATGTAAAGCATAAACTGAAACTCATAATCAAACTATAGACGATTATGACACATTGTAAACGAGGTCTTATGATTGTATAATAACGACGCCACTTAAGGCTCCGATCAAAACAAGTTTTACAATGGAACAGACCGGTCTAGAGGTCTATCAGTGAAAAAGCGATGAGGCAAAAAGATTTATTGCAAGATCTCCACAAAAAGCCAGACGCGACAAAGACAAATTGTGCAAAAATTAACAATATATATTGCAAAGATAAAACTGTCGTTGAGGATTGCAACGATAATAATCACCAGCCATTATTCCTTCCTAGTGAATAATAAAAGCGCACGTTTTTCCTTGAAATATTAATTCAAGAACGCGTTAAAAGTGACTTCTAAACATGTATGCAAACGCGAACAGATAAATCACTCCGATGCAAATACAAACCGTTGAAAAATGCAACACGTCTTTTGACATTACGAAAGACAACGCTTAAGGCTGACACACACACTTACCACACCACACGTGACGCCGTTGCTAATAATCGTGACGTGGGGTGGGGGTGTTTATATATATTTTAACTGCGTACTGCCAGTTATGACGTATGTGAAACGTAGATGCTAAATTCAAGAATGTTACGTAAGATCCACTGCACACAGAGAAGTATGGAAATATGTATGCTTGGTATGACAAGAGATCGTAAGGGTGATACATGGGTAAGAAGCATGACCAAAGTGGCAGATATAGCGGAACGTGTGAAAAAGTCGGAGTGGACACACAGCGAGAAGAATCGATGGCAGATAGACGCGAGAAATACTGGAATGGTATCCGAGAGGATGTGAAAGAAAGCAAGGTAGACCGAGTGGACGATGGGGTGATGAATTGAGAAGAATGTGTGGAGTCAAGTACATACATAGATGCAGATTACTCAAGACAGACGAATGAAAGAGGATTGAAGAGACCTTCATCCAGCAGTGGATGGTGAATGACTGAAAATGATGATTATGATATAATTTCCAGAAGTGCTTATTTGAAACCCTCGTCCGCATGATAAACAATAAAATTAAAGTACTCTTGTATGGCCCAATTAATCCATAAAATAAACATTTTTGTTAATTTCCAATCGAGTATCTGTGCTATGTAGCATTGAAAAATTAGAGCAGTTGATCGGCCCTGGGTCAATGATATGAAGAAAAAAAAACTCGTCAAAAGAGCGAATCCGAAACGTGCGGTTCGATGACGCTAAAGATTACGGTGGGGCACGTGCAACAAAGTTTTGCGCATCTGGCGGTGAAGAACTTCTTTGGCACACTTTGGCGAAGACAACCGCCCAAGCCAGACATACACCATGAAGCTGCTGAAGACCCTGACACTGCTGATCGCGATCGTCGTAGCTGCAGCTAAACAAGACCAAAAAGTCGAAATCGAGCAGGTGAGGATTACAAACAGAAAGCTTCGATAGTTCAATCAGAACAAGTCCCTTGAGTCTAGTACCCATCACCAAATCTTCTTAGTTATAAAGTATCGATTCAATTGGGTCAAACGAAATTTCGTATTGTGTGTTAGTAAAATCTCATACAGAAAAAGAAAACGCGAAATCGAGCCTTAAATAATTGCTATATTATGATACTACATTGCTGACTTTTATATCAGTTTGGTCAGCAGCCTTTGAAAAACAATTTACATTAAACATTGGGATATCAAGGCTCAATCTTGATATACAATTTTAAGTTAATTGTGTATTTACCATTATGGATAGCGATGGTCAATCGTTAAGGCCCGTAACGCACTTGGCAGCCTGGCTGTGCGGCCAGTGGCTGCCTGTCTGGCTGCTGCGTATCGGAGCCGGTACCTGTGGCCGCGCAGCCAGAGTTTCCTGGCTGCCTCAGTGCGTTGTCAAACAGGCAGCCACATACATTTTCTAACATCGTTGTGGCCGCCGCGGCTATGGCCGCGCAGCCAGGCTGCCAAGTGCATTTACGGGCATAAGGCTTCAAATCGACACATTTCCTACTTAATATGGAAAGTTTTCAAAATATGTACATAAACCTATGTATATATACGCACGTCTGAAAAAAAACTTCTCAAACAGTTTTTTTTCGTGCAATTCGTGCGCGAAAACAGACAATTAATAACAATAAATAAAATCCGGAACTGTCTTACAGAACTTGGCTCAACCCATTCGTCGCGGCCGATTTAACGCATTAGCCTCGCGAGATTTGACTGTTTTTTTTAGCATATTTACGCGTCATTGGCGCACATCTTCGCACATGCACAAAGTATGTAAATGAAAAAAATGTCGTTTTGTCTGACCAAAGTCGTATTTGTAATAGCTCATTACTGATTTTAATAAGTAAGTAAAAAATTCGGGTGTGGCCAACCCACGACTTTGTCCATATATTTGAGGAATACAAAGAGTAACGAAATTATTAACGAAGTAAATAAAACGCATGCACACCTCCACAACAACCAACATACATACATATCATGAAATTACTGTTGAGTGCGCGCGTGTATGTAAAATACGATCTTCGGCATATATTCAAATAGGAAAAACTACCACTTCCGGTTGGCGGATTTTGATCAAACCCGTATCAAATCTTAAATTTTACATGGAAATTATAAATATAAATTTTCGATATCTGTTTCGGCTTCTGTGGTAAACTTTTCGACAAAAAAAAAACCCTACTTCCGGTAGACTGATTTTAATGATTTATTTTTTCGAAAATAGCAATTTCTCTCAGGATTACAACATTACAATATTTTGACGATACTACATATTTAAAAGGCCGAAAAAAAAAAAAAACAACAAATCGTTCAAGAGTAAACTGCCACTTTCGCTCGTCAGGTGTAGACCAAAATCACAGTATCTCTTACAGCCAACGTGAAAATTATAGATATGAAATTTCGACAAGATCGCCAGAGCAGTTTCGGAAATATTCTGTGGTAACAGAATTTTAGAATTTTCTACAAGAAAAAAACCGTAAAGGAAAAATATCTGCCTATTGATTTCAATACTCACTTTGAGCACAGCGATACTATATTTTGAGTTATAAACCGCAAAAGCAAAAAAAATGGATATTTTTTACATTTTTTAAATCGCGAATATCTCATAAACGAGAGCATATTATCAAAAATCATTATCGGATTCGAATTCAGTGGGTCAAACTTAGTAAAGATTGACCAATCTCCGCTCTGGGTTTTAAAAAACGTGACTGGGTTTTAAAAAACGTTTTTGTTGCTCAGTGTTATTCAATGATTCAATCGAGCGATTTGTAACATTTTAAGGTGTGTGAAAATATCGCAAGCGATTAACGAAGAATTTTTCTACAAATTGACCAGTAGTTCATTACCTTGCGCATTCAGTTTGACCCACTATTGCATTACACATTACAGTCAATCTCACATAAACAAATCTAGAAATCATAACGATCGCGCAATGGAAGGTCAGATTAGAAAACAAAGGTCGTAACTCGAGTCGAGGAAGCACTTAATATTATGCATAAAAATAACCGACTATTTTAATTCTAATGTTAAGATAACTGCACCTGTTGAACATGGAGAAGGACCTTTCTGGTATGATGAGGAACAAGCACTCTATTGGGTCGATATCAGCCAAAAGGACGTATGGAGACTACATCCCGAGTCCGGAAACATTACAAAATGTCACATCAGTACGTATATTTGCAAAAAAAAAAATAATCTATCTATAGGTATACTGGCGTCCTAAGTCCACTAGACGTAATTGACAAAACAATATAGGTAGTATCAAGATAAATGGACTTCAAAATTTTACTCTAAATTTGTATTTTGCTTCATACTTCATACATATGTACATGAGGTTATTTTCTATTGTGTATTGATAATATTAAAAAAAAATAATATATTAGTAAATTTACTTACGATAAATTTGCTTAGGATATCTAACTAAATTTTTATACAAATTCGTTATTTTTAAATTATTATTTTTTCCTTTCAAATAAAAAATTCGCATTTCGAATTAAAATTCACGAATTCGCAACTCGTTATTTGTAAAATTGCGTTAATTTATGTAAGCAACTTTTTTTCATAGACAACTTTATTGCAATTCCTTAGCTGAAAAGCCATATCTGCACACATACATATGTTGAATTTGCAAAGAAAATGTTAGATACGTTATTTTTTTTTTTATTAAGTATTAGTAATTAGTAATAATTTTTCTCTGCATAGGTAGATACGCCAAAATAAATAGCTTAAAAAAAGTCAATTTTGGATGAAGATACATTAATTTTACATAAACGAAACCCCTAAAACACATCAAACTCATTTTCACAATTTTTGTCAGTTTGGGCTTAGGATGGCAGTATACAGATAAACTACTGAAAACATGAAAAGTATGTATGTACAATTAAAATTAAACAATTTACAGATGAAGGCGAAGTGACTGTAATTATCCCACTAAAAGAAGACAATACCTTCGCCGCCGGAGTCGGAAGCGATTTAAAACTGTTAAAATGGGACGGACGTAACGAATCCCAAATCAAACTGACCGACATTGTATCTTTTGGACCTTTACCCGAAGGAGGTCGTTTGAACGACGGTAAAGTTGACTCTAAAGGTCGACTATGGATCGGTAAGAAATATTTCAAAATTGTTCAATACAATAACCTCGAAGTTTCCATTAACTACCCCAATGTATATTTCTATGAATATACAGAGTAAATCATTGTTTTCTTTACTTAACGGAAGGGTACCCATTTGCAGTTTCTAGAGATTAGTTAAATTTTACTACACCGCAACTCCCACTTGCGATTAGACAACACGGTCTGGGCGACTTTGAAGAACACTACAATAACTAATACTAAAATGTTCATTTAAAATTATAGGTACAATCGGACCTGAAGTTAACGACATGGTAGAAGAAGAAAGAGCTGATCTTTACAAAATCGGTTGTAGTGGTGACGATATTGAAGCTTTCCAACAAGTATCTAACGTGAGCGTTTCAAACGGAATCGCCTGGTCAGCCGACGGAGCTATCATGTACTATGTAGATTCTCCGACGAGGAAAATAGACGCTTTTGACTTTGAAGCGGAGAGCGGAACCATAAGTACGAATCAACAGATTAACATAAACACATTCAAAATGATATTTCATTGTCAATTTCTAATAACTATGTAGGTAACCGAAGAACAGTATTCGACATGGCACCATATAATATAAGCGGAGTACCGGACGGAATGACCATAGATGCCGATGATAATTTATGGATAGCGCTCTACGGAGGTGAAGGGGTACGTAAGCATTTGTACATGCAAACGTTCGATTCGATATAATGCAATGAAAATGATATAACATGTGACTTATTTAAGGTCATGGTAGTGCAACCGCATCTTGAAAGATTGATACGAGTTCATACTGTATCAGGAGCACCGCGTTGTACTTCGGTAGCATGGGGTGGACCGAATCTGGATATTCTTTATGTAACGACGTCGGCTAGAGGTGGTGGACCGGGTGGTCAAGTTTACAAAATGACTAATACGGGCGCTCGAGGACTTCCCGCTAATCTGTTTGTCATGCCGAAATGCAAAAAGATCGAATAGTACTTGAAATTTTTACTTTTATTTTGTATGGTTGTGAAATGTGTATATGTTCGATAGATTACAATAAAATTATTATTCAATACTCTATTTACACATTCAACATGTGATGCAGTTAGAAAAAACACTTATAATATGTGAATATAAAAAAATAAATATTTTAACAAATTGAAGATTTTTTTATGTAATTCTCAGTTACAGTTACTAAAGCAGTTGCTGGGTGTATGTAAAGTGATACAATGGGTAAGATTTAAATTCCAAAAAAACCGGTTTTTACAAACAAGATTTAGTTAAACGGTTTTTACAAACAGTAGAGTTGAGTCAATTTTGATAAAGATAGATTCACGTTACACGATGAAAAGTACTTTATACATAAAAGGTTTATTGGTGAATTTGTAGCGTAATATGTATATATTTAGATTCATTAGAACTTCACCAAACATTCACTGGAAGATGTAGCGGGAGTTAACTGTTTTTGAGTTAATTTTACTCTTCCAAAGTAGACCATTTCTAAAAGGTCGGTATTTATTAGGTGAGTAACTTTTCCGATATTCGGTAAGTTAGCGTACGTAAGCGATCAGTAATTAATACTAAATTGTAAGTAAATTTTTATAAATGATGAGTATCTAACTAAAAGTTACTGACTGTTTATTGATTTACCTGTTACATGTCGATGCTAGAGTATTGCCTGTTGACAATCAACAGGTAATCACCATTGACAAATGTATAACGGGGAAAAATTTGATAATTTAAATGCTATACATAACGGGCCATCCGTCGATTTGCTGATTGACCAATCAAGAACGCTTCAAATGTTCGTTCCACAAGTAATAACTCTCGATTGAATTATTTTTTCGCATATTTACCGCTATTGTTAACCCACTCACATATCAATAATGAACAACACTCTAGTTTTTATTGAAAATGTGTTTCGAGCGTTCCCGACGAACAGAGACAAGGCTTTTATGTATAGTATATAGTACAGCTTACGGAGAGAATGTTAAAGTTTAAGTACGTTTTACAAAAACTTATTTAATATGAAATAAGTATTACTTACCGGCAGCCTTGTGAAAGGCGGCTCTGTAGCATTTTTACCAAGCTTTGCCTCTTGGTATTGTATCAACTGAATAACGAGTTGAGATAAACTTTCCTTGGTGGGAGGTTCAGTTTGAACATACTGTAACAAAAAAATAACGTTAAAAGTGTGAACAGCGCGGAAAAACAATCAATCGACATTTGTTGTGGTTTCAAATCTGACGTGTGGCAACACTGACGGTGCAATCGGCACATATAGGTTATGTGTCAAGCGAAACATGAGCTGAAGACACACACCGACATAATACACGTACAGGTGTGTAACCTTGATCGGTATATGTAGGGTGCACGTTACCTTTTTGCAGTTCTTCTGAAGCCATAGTCTTATTTGATCGAAATGCGAAAGCGTCTCTGACGCTTGGAAGAATTCAACGTTGGGCCCGCCGTCCTTCTTGGGGCCGAACGGCATCATGGCGATGAGATGGCGATCACAACTCGGTGAGATCACAGCTCGATGATGACTCGAGTCTCGTGAACGGAGTTTGCGAAACGAGCGAGAAGCGACGCTCGCCAAACGCCAATCGCCAATCACCACTCGCCGGTCGACCTGTCACATTCACAACGGAGACGCCGCCATCGAATCGAGACCGTAACAACTGCACTCACGGCCATCTCCTACGATCACACCCACTTCTTTGATTTTATTTTTAACGACTATGTGTATTCATTTAGAATTTATATGTGTTTTTTATTTCTTTTTTGTAACTGATGAAAGAAAATTTTACTTTTAAGTGAATGAAGTAATAATTTTATTCGATGTCAAAATTCAAACAATGCTATTACAACAGCTTTCACAATGCATTTTGATAATACTATAAGGGATATGCATATTTTGACCAGAATTGTCTCTGTTTGAACTTGGAAGACGCATCTCGACGTTCCAGCCGGTTTGTCATTTTGTCCCTGTTTGTTATTTAGTTCGCATCTACCGTTTCATTATTTGGAAAATTAACAGGATGGCGTCACGAGGCTATTATCTCGATACTATTCTCTCATATTTATGCCTTTGGCGGAGAGGGTAGGTTGCTGACAATTGTTGAGCAGGTGGTGCATAACAGTCAACAGAGGCTTTCGCGAGTTTCTTGTTTTGTTTGGACAGATTATAAACTGTATTTCTTTCATATATCTAAACAAATGAGGTTACAACATAAATTTACCAATAAATACCAAAAATTTCTTCTCCCTCACTTATATAGCCTCCAAAGAAAATTTCTTTCTTTGTACTTGCTTTTTGCCAAGGGGGATGTTCCCAACGGCAACGTACTCATTTTTCATGAAAAATAATTGGTCACCTTACAAATTTATTGAATTACACAAAATATTTGACTTTAATTTTATACATGTAGACTTGTATAAACGACCAATTAATGACGAATTAAATTTACGCTACACAACGACATCAAATTCATAATCTAGATTTCTTGCGTATTGATTTCTGGGCGCAATAAAATTACAGTTGGCAACACTGCGTTTAAAGTGTCAGCGGGTCGCGGGCTGTCGTTTCAGCTCGTTTTTGCTGAATGTCGATCTTCACGTAAACCGTCCTATACATGTTAATTTCCACTTTAAATTATGTAGTAATAGTATAGTATATAGTATAAATTAATGTAAATTTTAAATTTACGAAACGTAATTTTACTTGTACATACATATGTACATGCATATAAAAAATAAAATAAGAATGTATTGTGCAACAAAATTTTATACTCACTTGTATGATACTAAAAATTCACACTGTATAATCATACATATGTACTGAAATTATTTTTCAGACCTTATTGTATATCTTCAAAGTAGACGTAAACGATCTATCATGTTCCTGACACTTTTCTACATCATCAGTTCTTATATAAAAATGTGGCAACTACAAACTATACGCACAAAGCTACTACAGCACATTTCGTCCAGCTCGTGCGTCGCATTCTATAGAATGTCCAACAATACTGAAGGTTCATACAACGAATATTATATTTCTGTAACTTTTTCAATAATGCTGTTACATTTTATTCATTTTCCATTTCAGAATTTGTTAGAGCTTGTTCTTCTTTATGTACCGAGCCGGAGAAAGCTTGCATAGCTGAAGTTTTATTTGTGAGAGAAAATGCTTGCGCCTGTGCTCTGAAACCTCTATTAGAACTTTGCTTATCCACTTGGCGTGCTCCACCGCCGAATCCAACCAAAATTGCATTCGTTCCCAACGTAAAGCCAAAATTTCTCTTGGATTCACCAGACGGAATTAAACCATCCACTTCGGTCGATCCCGATACTAAAAAAGAATATCTAAATGTATTGCTCGAATGCGAACTAGAAAACGAAGAACACGAAGACATTAGTATTTTACCCGTAAGTTATGATACATGGTATTAAACAAGACTGCCATAGTACTATTAGGCAACTAATTAATCGATCAGTATTTAAATCAATAAACGGTCAGTAACTTTCCAGGAAAATGATCAATATTATATTTAAAAAACGGTCAATAAATAATGATTCTACAGTTGAATACTGAACGTTTATATAAATTTACTTTCCGTTTGGTGTTAATTACTGATCACTTAATCTATATGTAATGGGTGTACGGTTAAAACTTGTCATATTTTACAACTAATTAGTCGGTTAGTATTTAAAAAACAGTCGGTAACTTTTTACGAAAATGGTTAGGTTAGGTTAGGTTAGCATTATATTTAGAAAATGGTCAGTAAATAACGATTTAACAGTTAGATACTCACTGTTTATATAAATTTACTTACAATTTGTTATTAATTACTGATCACTTACATACTGACCCTTTATTAAAATTACTCACCATTTGGTTAAAATAACTGAACGAAAATCGGAAAAGTTAGTGACCCGATAAATACAGGCCGTATTATTAGTTTCGAATATATGAATCTTAGAGAACGAGACCAGTTAATGTTCAATATTAATTATGTAATTTTATTATAGGAGACTGAAACTTGGAAAATTTTAGCATGGCGAATGGAAGGAACTCGTTTAGCGTTAGCTCTTCACGGAGACATGTCTCATTTAACCAATCTAGCTTCAACATTTTTGTACTGCGAAACGCCAATATCTAGAATAATGAGTATGTTTTGTAATACCATCATATTAAAACAGCCGTGCACGGTCTATCCCCAGATTTTGTATGTACATACATACATACTAGAGATGGGTAGGTAGAAATAACACCAAACCTATGTAAACTAATCCATATTGGCCATCAAAAAGGCAAGGCTCCACCTATATCTAGTATATATGTTACAGTTAAAGTGTTAAATCTCGTCGGATGTATATGTATACTCGCTAGTCAATGTATACATTAACTAAAAGTTCCAGTTAAAACTCACAACATTACATTCACATTTACTTTAACTAGACAATGTATGAATTAACTAGTAAGTATATAAACTCACAGACAAGCTCTAGTAAAACATCATTCGTTTTATGGAATACTTACTTATTTTGATAAAAAAATATCTGTAATTCAACCAAGATAAATTTATAATCTCCGTGAGCTTGCGATTGATAATCTATTAAATCAATTTGGCATCTGCTATTAAATTGAGAAAATACCATTAGTCAAACTACTAAACCTTTTTTCTGTTTTTCATTTTTGTAAACAGACTTCTCGTAGATTTTAGAATGATGAATCGTTATGTTTTTGTAACGTTGTTGCAATTTCTTTCTCATTCTATCTCGTCCTCCATGACCAATTGATTCATGTGTACTACATATATAAACAAAACTTAACTAGACAAGTGATTGCGCACACAGCACTGAAGATTTGTTTAGATTTAACTACGTATGGTTAATGTATGCATTGACTAGAAAATATGTCTATTCAGTCTCCCGTGTATACTGTTACTGGCTAAGCTAGACAATGTATACATTAACTAGTCAATGCATACATAAACACTTTAAGTATACACTTTAACTGTAACATATACAAAAACTGGGGATATGGCTGTATTACAATGATGAGAAATGACAGTTTTTATCTACGTCTGAATATCTTTTCAGCTGTGAAATTCAAAGGACATCCTATATCGTTAAACGAAGACGAATGTCGAGCTTTAAAACACGGCAATTTGAATGGATCACCGCGTCACTGTTCGAAATACATTAAAACATTGCGAAATATCACCGATAGCACATTGAAAATAACTCCCACACCGGGGGAATTGACGCCGATACAAAATCACATAAATCACATGGTCGTAAACATTTGCATTGATGATACGGACTCGACTACGCGGAGCGTAGAACAATCGCCCATACACAAACCGATCAGTGTAACGAACGGTGAATCTGTACACGAATCGCCGGTAAAGCTCGTATCGAGAAAATCTGATCTGAAACTAGAGTTAAATTGTAAGGCAGCGGCTGAAAAGCCGCACGCTAGAACGGTTACCATATCGAGGATGCAAACGCTCGAGAGGAAGAGTCATTCCAAGTCGTCGCTATTGGATGAGCCGATATCGACTAGCGAACGGAGAAATAAAGGTGGTGCATCATGTCCTAGTTTACCGACGGTGAAGCCGCCGAATGTGCTCATCTATTCCGATAGTGCAGTCACAAGGGAAAATATTTCTAGGACTTTACGTAGTGTTCTAGATCCAGATAGGTGTGTATATCTGATGATTGCAGTTGAATCGGCCGAATGTAATAAGAACGAATCCATTATGGCCGAACAAATAAGGTCTAATACGAATTACATATCGTCGGTCGGCATGCAATACCGCGAATATTGCATGCCGACCGACGATAGTAGAAAGTGGATTTGATCTTAAGGTAAAAATACATCATCATTTTCAGCCGTTCACCATCAGCTGCTGGATGAAGGCCTCTCCAATCCTCTTCCATTCCGGTCTGTCTTGGCCAATCTGCATCCACTTGACTCCACACATTCTTCTCAATTCATCAGCCCATCGTCCACTCGGTCTACCTTGCTTTCTTTCACATCCTCTCAGATACCATTCCAGTATTTCTCGCATCTATCTGCCATCGATTCTTCTTGCTGTGTGTCCACTCCGACTTTTTCACACGTTCCGCTATATCTGCCACTTTGGTCATACTTTTCACCCATGTATTCCTCTTACGATCTCTTCTTGTTATACCGAGCATACATCTCTCCATGCTTCTCTGTGTGCACTGGATCTTATGTAACATTCTTGAATATTCAGCATCCACGTTTCGCATCCATACGTCATAACTGGTAGTACGCAGTTA
The DNA here is from genome assembly GCA_022651745.1 of Parapsyche elsis. NCBI lineage: Eukaryota > Metazoa > Arthropoda > Insecta > Trichoptera > Hydropsychidae > Parapsyche > Parapsyche elsis. The sequence goes on along the minus strand of JAGVSN010000077.1, from coordinate 185,767 downwards.
AAAAAATACATAAACGATCAAAAATAAGACAGGAGGAGTAATTTGTTTAAAGCTTTTAATCAGTGATTCTCAACCTTTTTTAATCGAAGAATGCGCTTTTATATTTTCATTTGTGTTGATTGCTAAAATTAATATGAAGACTCCAAACCAGAGTTTCTTAATGATTCGCTATATATGTATTTTCTTTCCATAATTTAAAATCTCCATTTTACTTATCTTGAATAGAATTTCTATCTATTCGTATGTATGTACATATATTAATTTTAGCAAAAAATCACATTCTTCGATTAAAACAGTTAAGAATCACCGGTTAAAAGCTTTACTCCTTTTTACTTTAAAGAGAAATTAGTCACCGTGTCTTATTTGAGGTTTTTTGTCTTTTATGTAGTTTTTCAATATTTTTACCTTTAGATCAAATCCACTTTCTACATAATTCGTATTAGACTTGATTCATATTAGACCTTATTGTTTTGGCCATAATGGATTCGTTCTCATTAGATTCGGCCATTTCAATACAATCTGATGTCGATGAATTAATAGCAAATTTACTAGTTAATATTGTATTGTATTCTTGATTAGGTATGCAATTTACTGTTCCGGTGAGGAGGCGACCTTAGAGACTGCTGGATCTAGCGGTGCAACTCTTCTGGTGGCCGGTGGTGCCTTAACGACACGAGCTTCGGCCGCTTTACTATCGGCCTTTTTAGACGGGGCTCATGTTCTTTCGCTGTGTTCAGATTTATTAATATCGGTGTTGCCTTATTACCAAACAGCTGAAGTAATTATCAGATATTGATTTTGATCACATTATATGAAATAGATTTTTTTACTTATATAATATTTTTGTTCGATGGCAGGTGCGTGAACGAGAATTGGTCAGTTTCACGTATGAAAATTGGAAATCTGTTAAGTTACTTCATCATGTTTTTTGCTACCAAGCGTCGCCGGCACGTAAACAGTTTTCGTCTGCTTCCAATGCACAGTAAGTTATGATGGTAATACTAAAGACAGTTCCTAGCGGAGTGTTGAATCTACTGGGTTTGCTATTTAAAATATTCGGCCGTATCTCACAGAGTTCCAGTTTATTTAACGATTCACTGTCAATTTAACGCAGATGATTGATTGCGGAGACAATTTAACCCAGATAGATGGAGTCAATAACACAATATTTTTACTTTATCCTAATCGGATTAAGTATTGTGATCTTGCGAAAATTCGACTTCAAAATTTTGACTGATTTGTATCAGGTATCGTCCCCTGATCACGTTTTTGTGATTTCTGGAAAATGTCTGTATGTCTGTGTTAGGCGGATGTGTGTAGAATCGCTATAACTCAAAAACCGTTTATCATTATTTGTTTTCGTGTAAAGTATTACTTTAAAGTGTAGTCGAATTTTATTTGTGATTTGATTCTCTCATAGGCGATCAATTATCCCATGTTAAATGTTCTCTGCGGTCAATTGGCTGTCTTATTTAACAGCTTACTTTTCGATATGTATTCTGTTGAATCTTTCGGCACTCGTTTGTTGAGAATCATCCCGGTGAATTCAAACATCTAACATTACAAACTTTTAAATTCATTTATTACAATTACCTACTTTGAGTCTAAACGCCAGTTTTCTCGTATTCAAAATGAAAAATTCAATCTTTCAGTCCCACCGAGTATAAAGGCCACGTCGGTCACAATTTGAAGGTAGAAGTATTGGCCGCCGAGCAAACTTGGCACACTCCATCGCTTTTGCGAGCTCGAGACGATCAGTCAGGTGGAATGGCCGTATTTTCCCAGGTTAATAAACAGAATCTTCACAATCAATCAGAATAATATTTCCATCATTACTATATATTGTCTTTGTAGGTTCACTTAGAGTTGGACGCCCGGGAATATCTCGGCACCGATGCAACTTCCGCTGAACAGGCTCGCTTGGGTGTATTGAGAAAAATCTTGGGTGGTCTTGGAATGTCGACTATTCCTTCACCGTTGACGATATCACTATCGTCGGAGCCTTGCTACACTCCCGCTTATTTTTTGGGAACGTACGAGGTAATTTTATCTCACTTTATTTTTATTTTTTAAGTTTTTCGTCCAGTAGGCTACCAAATAATGAATTTTCAGTCAACTTAATGTATAGTTGTTAAAAAATCTTGTACAACATTCTTAGCATCTATGTATGTAAATCTTTAAGTCAAATAATATAACAATTTTTACTACAAATGAAACAGTGAAGCCTTCACTCGTCTGTTGATACTGAACACATACTTTATATTATTATATACATTGTATAGATATATGAATATTCACACACGGTATATAAGTTGGTATAATTCAGCACAGTAAAATTGTAAACACGCTGAAACATAAAGTGTATTGATCGTGTATGATAAACCTTGAAATTTTATTATGCACCGCTTCAAATAGGCAGATCGAACGGAATAATTATAATTTATTTACGTAGAGTGTTCACAAATACAATTGTAATTAGATTTTCCAATGCTAAATGTGTGGCATGTCGCCTTTAGAATGCAAATGTTCCATTTTTTGTATTCACCGAAGACCCTTTCAACGTCTTCTCATTAGATGCATGGAAATGCATGTTTGCTATTCCATTTGGGTCTATGGAATATAATTTAGTTTAACATGTCTTTTTGAAAGTCGAATTTGAAGTTTTGAGCATGTAATAAAATGACAAATAAACACTCGATGCATATTCATGTGTATTTATACTGTCGTGTCTGTGTTGTCTACTCTCGCACCGTAAGGAATCCCAATAGGTATTTTGTCCATTTCGTACTTTGCTTATATTTTGTTGATAAACGTATACTTGAATTATACCGCATTGGCGACCTGATGAATTATATATATATATATGTATATTATTTCTGTACACAAGTAGTTAACAAAAGTATATTTTTAAATCGTACTTCATACACTTCATATACGCTTAAACTAGATAATCTTATTTTGCAGTTTTGTATCTACGAGTAGATAGTCGTTAGATTTCAATTATAGTATGGTATAAATTGTTATTAACTCTTTTGAGTTACTTTGGTAATTTTTTCAATACTTATGTACCAGGTTCCCACATAATATTGTTTGTAGATTTATACTATCATCTACCGAAGCCAAATATATATTTTTAAATTATGTAAACCTAGGAAATCCTGCCTTACCCATGTGCCGTTATTTTATCTAACATATAATTTCGTGTATGGGTATAAAATGTAAATATGTATGTACATAACTTCTAAGAGATTTTAATAATACATGCACACTTCGCTAGATCTGTACACAAATACATACAATTTTCTTCATAAATTAATTTTGTATCCAGGTTTGCCAGATTTTCAAAATAGCATAAAAATAAAATTTCCAATCTGGGTTCAATTTTACCATTCCCTTTAACTTTTTCTTATTACTTTCATTCATTTCCGTTTGAAAGTTTTCAGAATCACAATCAGACATTTTCAATATTTGTTCTAGAATTAAGGACTTTTGTAAGATGACGTCTTCTCCGTAGTTGAAGATACGAAGAAGTCGTATCTCGGGGGGCGGTAAACTTAAAGAGTTTCGAAGTTTGTGAGTTACGGTGAGGGGTGTTCGAGATGAAGGTCTGGTCCAGTGGCTGTCTGACGGAAGAATGACCGAGAGTTGGAAACTCTCGGTAGGGGTTGATTTGCGCGGGGTTGCCAAATCTGGACCTTGCGCGAGGTTGCCAGAGTGGGGTACCAACTGTCAAATTAATGATGAGTTGGTGATGTCGTCTTACACTTTTAATAAATAAGTAATTATTCAAAATGACAAGCTGACTAAGCACGAGATGACCCGAACTGTATTATGCATTTTTGTTCTCTGAATCTCTGCCCAGTTTGCCCACTTTCTAATCATTCAAAAACTGAATAATGTCTTTCTTCAGGTCGATTTTTAAATTGTATGTGCAAATCGGGAATAAAAGACTGTATCGGGAAATTCCCGCCGAAATCCAGACGACTGGCAACCCTGATTGTATCCAGTATTTAATATCTACTCTATAGAATTCAATGTTTGTTTGTTTGTCCGCTATACAAATCTACAGTTTTCAACTTAGAACCACCAAATTTGGTATAGCAATTCACGGTACTCTAACTTAGACCGTAGGTGGGTTTTGGAAGGGGTCGGAGTCCACGGTCAAGGGGCCCCCATACAAATTTTTTTATTTTTTATTTTTGTTTGTACTGTTAAATAAATGTTTTCATTTGTTTCAATTTTTTATTCAAATTTTGTTTGTACTGGAGAATAAATGTCACCCGCACGAGCAACGCCGGGCAATTCAGCTAGTATTATATAATATTATACATATACAGACAAACATATTATAAATATCTTTCAATGTTTACACTATAATTTATAATACCCTGGATAAAGTTTTATTTTATACTTTGTTTATTTACTTTGTGTCGTACATATATGTATATGTTTATGTCTCATGTATATGTGTGTTTTAAAATGTAACTTTAAATTTATCCTATTGATGTTGAAGATAATTTAGCAAAGACGACGTGCTTATGCACGTCGTCTTTTCTAAATTATTGCTTTTATAGTCGAATAATCTTTGCTATTTCACTTCGATGAATTGTTTTGTATTGAATAAATAAGATTAATTTATTGTTAATTGAAATATAATATATTAATATTTTAATGAAATTGGGTTGTGGTTGTAAGGAAGGTGATTGGGCATGGTGGGGCAGACGATTTCCACCTGGTCATTACCACGCGTGATGCTACACCGCGGTAAGACCCAATTATAATCCCATTTTACGTATTTTCTTTTATACCTCTCATACATTCTCATATGTATATTTATTTGTGCGGACGTTTTTTGCTTATCTGTATGAAATTTTTTCATATCTACATTCGCCTGTCTTTGATGTGGCATTCTACTCATTGATATACATAAAATTAAAAATTTTTGTCTTAACAAACTGCCGTGACTCGGAAAGGTACACATTACATGTCGTATAAACCTATAATTATATTTTACTTTTCCTTTTTATATTATTTTAACTTACATTTAAATTATTTTGATCAAATGATTCCATACAAATATTTAAAAATTTTGCTTTTATTTTAACAATATTTATTTCACAGTGTAATAATCTTGCATTAATTTTTATAGAATTTTAAATACATTTACTCTTAAGTGATTGTTGTGTTATTTTATTGCATGTAATGTTTAATGCGCTCTATTGATTATTTTTTAAATTATTACTTTATTATCTATAAGTTTTCGCCGATGAAGTTTTCCAAAGTACGCAAATCTCGCACGAAACTGTAAGGAGTTGAAATAAATGGATATACATACATAACATGACAAGTCATCCATCTTCATTGTAAACAACATTAACTTGATAACATTAAGGCTAATAATACAATCATGCATTTGTATGTCTTTGTGGTCTGGTTTATGTAAAAAAATTTAGAAAGAATTTATCCCAATTGGTATTAACAAATTTTCGAAATATTTGTAGTTTTTGTATTGTATTTGTTTCGTGCTTTTTTATTGTAGCTTTTGTGTATTAAATTATTTCGCACGCTCATAAATTATTATATCAATGTAGGCTATGATTGAATATATGAATGATACGTGCCGAAAAAGTATAATATAATATATTATTATCAATAACCTTTTAACCGTACATATCGTAAATATATTTATGTTGTTTTTTCCATTGTGTAATTGAGCATGTTTGGCTGCATACTCTATAATAAAAATTATAACATCTTTACCATATTTTATTTTAAGCTCATTTGTTGCTAATTTTTCTATAAATTTCGATAAATTAAATTAATTTTAAAAATGTGTGACGTGTAACGATTAAATTTTGAAGATTGTTAAACTTTGTATATACACGTGAATTAGAATTGATTTGAGTTATTAATTCATGTTACTCTCAAGATACAAGTATTCACTATTGTACATACTGTTCGGTGTACTTTTACAATCGTTTTAACCATTTAAATATGATGGACTTGTTCTTTAGATTTTGGCAATTTTGCATCGAATCAAATAACTTAAGCTTGATCAAACTGACCGCAAACTGTATGTTATATCTAAATTTAATAGCCCAATTTTTTTTTGTGTAGCGTAAATTCGAGACAGCTGAAACTGTAGCTGTCGGATGTCTTCAACTGATCAAACCTAAAGAAGACATACCTAAAGCGACATCGGACTCAACACCACTTTTGTTACACGCGTGTCCTGAAAATTTCTCAACGGTTCTATATTTTCAGGTTTGCATACTGAATTACTCAAATTTTATTTTATATTATAAATTAAATAACGATTTTATTATTTGTAGGAATTGAACACCAAGCATTTGGGTCGATTGGTCATATATTCAGAGATCCTGTCTAGCACTCAAACAATAATCAACGAACTAACAAGGACTCACGGTCTTGTAATCTTAGCCGATCGCCAAACAAAGGTATACCAATGTTATTTATTGTCATCAAAATACAATTTCGCTTTATATAATCATGATTTCTATGCTTCAGGGTAGCGGTCGTGGTGGCACAGTCTGGATTAGTCCCGAAGGTTGCCTCACTTTCTCTCTTCAGATCATTACGTCTATGAGAGATGATGCTATTGCAAGACGTGCACCTTTGCTGCAACATATTATGGCACTTTCTTTCGTTTTAGCTATTCGGACATTGGCCGGTTATGAAAATATTAACATAGGGTATGGATTTGTTCTAAATATTTGATTATATTGATCTTGCTTGAAGTTAAATTATATTTTTAATTTCAGTATTAAATGGCCAAATGATATTTATTATGCAAAAAGAGTTAAGCTAGGTGGAATAATATTGAATACAAATGTCATGGGTGATGAAATGATTTTAAATATTGGTGAGTTTTCCATGTGCGAGTTTATAATTTTATCAAAAAACTTTTATTAATCACTTAATATTGTAGGATTCGGTATTAATTTAAATAATGCTAAGCCGACATGTTGTTTGAATGATATAATAACGGAACACAATCCTAAATTAGCACTTTTGGAACGCGAAAGACTATTGGCCCTTACGCTCAATCGTCTCGAAAGTTTTTATGAAAAAATAAACGAAACTGATGATTTTACAGAATTTTATGATTTATATTATAAATATTGGCTTCATAAGTGAGTATAAATACTTTCCAATATCATATATCTAAATAGAATATGTTAAATTCCTCTTATAAAACTTTATGAAATCATTTATTTCAGTGATCAAGAAGTGTTGGTTGTTGAAGAAGGAGCTGCCGAAGGTGAGAGCTTGAAGTGTCGTATTCTTGGAATTGATGAAAGTGGATACTTAAAGGCCTCTGGGCCAATGGGAGAAGTAGTTCTTCGACCAGATGGAAATACGTTTGATATGATGAAGGGACTTATTGCCCCAAAACTCACCACATAAAAGCCAAACATTCCTTTATACGTGTATTTTATATTCAAAGCGATATTTTATTTTATGTAACACTTGATGATTTGACTGACTTATTTTTAAAGTAATTTTATAGTTTCAAGATATAACAATAGATTTTTCAATACCAAAGTTTAAATTACTCTAAGCATTTGTTATTGTCTTTCTTGAAGCTCAATTTTCTTTTGTACATTATTTTATTTCGTAATCATAGTGTATAAGATCTCAATATTTCTACGTGTATGTTTACACATTAAGAATTAACACAATGTTCTACTAAATGTTGTGATGTTGCCTTTTTATTGTTCACGAACAATATACATACATATGTAGTTGAAAAAAATCTATTTAGCCGTGGTTTACGTGTTCTTTATATAATCTCCCTTTTAAATGTTTCGACACGCATACACGAAAATAAAATTTGTTGTTTATTTTGAAAAAATATATGTATATGTATGCGTTATATTTGTCATCAAGTTAACTAAAATTTTATTGTTCGGAATTGTTGACTAGTTGTATAATATAGTACTACACATTAAATGTAAAAATTTAGTTTTAATCGCCACATTAATGTTTTATTTTTATCATATTCATACATACATATATATGTAGATCTCTTAACTTGATAATAATATATGTATTATGTATTTTAAAAATCGTTAATAGACATTATAGTTTCTTTGTATTTCATTGATGATACACACTATGGCAAATTATGACAGGACTGGAAAAACTGGACCTGATTATATTCTTGTCAATTTTCCCCTAGCTTGAGGTTGGGTTTAATTCATAAGCTAAATTGAAATATTTGTTTTACAAATCAATTATAGATAATTTTTTTCCCTATTTTATAATATATAAATACAATAATTTATATTCCAAGATACAGTTGTTGTCCATGTATTAAATTGAATAATTGATGTAATGTATTTTTGATCACTCTATATTTGTCGAAAATATTGAAACCTGTAGCCAAAATAGTGCCATTGTTTCAAGCTGTACTAGTGAAAATTATTTTTGTAATTAATTTAAGCATTGTATATTTTTTGTTGAAAATATCTAATTATTTTTGTGGATAGAGTTTAATGTAAAATAACACTGTCGCTTTCGTCACGGACCGGCCTTAGGCCCGGGCCTCACCGGGCGACTTTGGTCGGGCGATTAGTCGCGACTGGTTGCGCACTGCGATTCACTCGGGCGACTTGCGGACGACCAGAGAGGCAAGCAAGAATCCGCTCACTTTCAAGATGAACGTCGAAGAAATGGATGTCGAAGAGGTTGCACTCATGAAGAAAAAAAAAAAGAAATGCACTTCATGCACTCTGAAAAGAAGAAAAAAAATTCTGGACTCATCCTTTCGTCGCAAGTCGCTATCTGTCTGGAGTGTTTTTCACCTTGTATGATGACTTGAGAAGATATCCTAGCAAATTCTTTAACTATGTTAGAATGTCGATATCATAATTCGATGAATTATTGACTTTGTGCAAGAATGACTTCTTCCGCGGCGTGGCTGCTGACGACTAGTCGCCGAGTGAGGCAACGCTCAATACATACGTATACATTTTTACGCATCCTAACCAATCGGCAGACCAGGCGATCGCGCGACCAGACCGAACGCTAGAACGAGATCTCACTGGTCGGCCGACTTTTTTAGTCGCGCGACCAGTGAGTAATAACTCCATACAACTGCATACATTTGGTCTGGTCGCGCGACTAATCGCCCGACCGAAGTCGCCCGGTGAGGCCCGGCACCTACAGTGTGCAAATTGCGAGAACGAAAAAATTTCAATTATTGTGCAAAAAATTGCAGACAATGAACACAGTTACTCGTTTTAACTCAATACAATAAGAGAAAATTCAAAATCTGTAATGTGTATTAAATTTCACGACACTTCTGCAAGAATAATGAATAATTTTATTATTTTCAGTGTAAAGTTACAGTTTCAGTTGAGAGCACAAACGTTTTGATGTCCAATTGATGTGCCCACATATTGCTAAGATTTCATTTAAGAATAAAACCTGTTAATTCTAAAAGAAAATAAATAAAAATGTCGAATTTACTTACATTGCTTTCTTAACTCATCATTGTGTTCATGTTCATTATCCCTTTAAATTAACAATGATAATAACAAACTAGCTGCAATAATAAATGTACACAAAATTTATAGACATTATTTAGGTCTCTGTACTTAATTAAACTTTATTTGCAGTTTATTTAAATATATTTATTTTAACAACTTTACAATTATAAATACATGTTATAAGTTGAGAAGAAGTTTATGGTGAGCGAAGATAGAAGAGAAAACTATTGCACAATAGAGTGCGCGGGTATTTAAGCTTGCCCTCCCCTACCCTGCGCTTAGGGATGTTGCCATTATGAACAATGCGGGAGCTGGAGTAGAGAATTCCTACAAATTCAATGTAATAACCTAATAACTAACTGTCCATGGACAGTGTCATCAGGTTATTACCGTATTATGAATGTTAGTTAGCGAGATGCGCTTCTCCATTTTAGGTGCAGGGTGCATCGGCTGGTGGAAGCGCCAAGCCGAGCCTTTACATTACACGTGTGAGTGAGTGTATATGTACTTGCCGTGCCGTGCCGGATATTTTTATAATTTACCAATCAGTCTTTGGGAAATGCTCTTCGGGGATCAATCGCCCTAGAAAAATGAAAAAAAATCCCAATTTACACTACAAAACTGCAATTGACATTACAGTTACAATAATTTTGAATTTTTGGCGTTTTACAATGTCATTATTTTAATTATTCTAATCAAAATTGAATTCAAAAGTAAATTCATAGAATACAAATTGCAGTGTTACGGCCAAATAAAATTGCATGAAACAATGTATTGACTGTCAGAAACAGTCTGCCGGTAGCCGTCATTGAGTGAGGTGTGTTTTTTTGTTTATTTTAAAATGAATTTGAATGAAAGTGGATAATAGGGCTCCACAGAATATCCCCATGGGGGCGACGAACCCCCCAGGAGACTACGCCCTTTCAAATTTCACTCAAGTACTTGCAAAATCGATTGATTTTTACTATTCGTATCATTTTTTTTTCTTCTCAATTCAGTGTAGAAAAACGGGTCGCATCGTGACGATGAATAATGAATTTAATCAATATCTATTTTATTTTTAGGTTAAATATTTCGACCGAACACCGAAGAGATGGCGAACAATCAACAGCAATTTTCGTAAGTTGATCAACACTTGATTATCGTCATTATGTACTTAACTTAATGTTTTTAACAACATATGTACGTAATTGCGTTCACTAGATATTAATTTTGATTACTCAATAGTATTGATTTTTCATTGAAAAATTTATTCGTATAATATATTTCTTGTAAAATAAATGAAATATTTTAGAATACTGTATCAAATACATAATCAATACCGGTGGTCGGGAACCTGCGGCTCTTTCTACGCAAACCTGCTGCCATCCCAAGTATTGCGTGAAATAAAATAAACATTCCACAAACGGTGTCTGAAACACAATTTACACAAAATCAAAATTAATATAACCTAATTTTCCCATTTCCATAACATAACGGCTATAAAAGATCGTTTTTCAGATTTAACTTTGTAATATTTTTTAGTAATAAATTGTCTCACATTAAGAAATATCGTGAAGATAATCTAAATTCTTACAGCTTTCCAGCACATAAATGTTACGGCTTTAAAACTTGCCAATTCTGCAAACTTTTCCCTGATTTGCTCTTAGCTCGAAAAAGGTTCCGGACCACTGGTCTATACATTTATAGGGTAGTTCAGGATAAACATACACTTGTAAGGTTTTCTACTCTAGCATTTGCTCCAAAATTATCCTAAATATATATATGTAGGTATGTTTGCTAGAATGATTGTGTATAAATAATTTTAATTTCAAGATCATACAATTTATATTTTTTTATTTATTTAATTGACACTATTCTTCAATGTACACAATAAGCATACCAATAATTATTGAATAACTAAGTTTTTTTTTGTCTCCCAAGTTCAAGAATTTACAATATCTCAAAAATTACTCACCCGTGAAAAATCAATCGTGATCAATTTACAATCGTAAAATCATCTTTAATACACGTACGATTGATATACCGATATGTTCAGTTAACTTTTATTGACTAGTTTATTTTGTATGTTATCTGTGCAGTCAATATATTGACGATGACTTGATTCGACTTGTTATCTTACGGCTGTCCCATAAAATTGATTACGAGCACAAGTGTAGTATTTTGATTTGAACTACGATTCCTCTCAAATTGTAGAGATACGATACTATAGTAAAGCAGTTACCTTGTTCTATTTATTAATCATTGCTATTTCGATGTGAATTTATGAGCAACGAACGGCACATCTGTGTTACCGAAATAGTTTACGCTCACTTCTTGATGTATGCCAGTATTATTAACCTTTAATGAGGAGTACCTTGCAAGTGTCTTTACAGACAAGTCGTAAATAACAACTTTGACTATAAGCCAAGACAGTAATCGGGGAATTTCCAGTTTAACTATCTTGCCGATTATTAATAGATTAAACCTCTTTCTACGTGTTTGCACATTATATACATATGTATGTAGGTTCACAGTAGTAATACTTTACAGGCTGATCGGTCATTGTATATCATTAGCCCATATTTATTGGGTCAGTAACTTTTCCGATTTTCGGTCAGTTATTTCAATCAAATGGCGAGTAACTTTTATAAAGAATCAGTACTTAAGTGATCAGTAAATATATTAAATAATCATTAATTTATACTAAACGGTAAGTAAATTTATATAAACGGTCGGTATTTAAAGTAAATGGTCAGTAACTTACAGTTTTACTGACTGAAAAAGTTACTTACCTAAAGTATATTTTTTACCGACAATTTATTATTTTTACTGACCGTTTTCTTGAAAAGTTGATGACAGTTTATTGATTTAAATACTGGACGATTAATTACCAAAGATATTATTGAAAATTGCAATTTATTACATACTTATTAAAATCTAAATTTTTACTGAACTTATTTAATAGATTAGTATAATAATTTTATAATGTAAAGAATCTATCTCAACGGGCAATACATCTGTATTTTTATAATATCAACCGTTATTTCTGAAGTGGTTTAAGTCCAATTTTGAAGAAAAAAAATTCGGGTGTGGCCAACCCATGACTATATCCATATATGTATTTGAGGAATACAAAGAGTAACGAAATTGATTTTTTAAGTACGTGAGTAAATAAAACGCATGCACACCACCATACCAATCAACCAATACCATACCAATCAATCATGATTTCATGATATGTACGTAAATACATATCATGAAATCACTGTGTTGAGTGGCGCGCGCGTATGTAAAATACGATCTTCGGCATATATTCAAATAGGAAAAACTGCCATTTCCGGTAGTCAGATGTTGACCAAAATCACAGTATCTCTTACGGCTAACGTGAAAACCATAGTTATGAAATTTCGACGAAATCACCGGTGCAGTTTCGGAAATATTCTGCGGTAAACTTTTCGACAAAAAAAAAAACTACTTCCGGTTGACTGATTTTAATGATTTATTTTTTCGTAACTAGCAATTTTGCTCAGGAGTACAACATTACAATATTGTGACGATACCACATATTTAAAAGGCCGAAAAAAAAAAAAAAACAACGAATCGTTCAAGAGTCAACTGCCACTTCTGTCAGATTGATTTTGACCAAAATCACAGTATCTCTTACGGCTAACGTGAAAACTATAAATTTCAACTTGATCGATGGGGCAGTTTCGGAAATATTCTGTGGTAAAAGAATTTTAGAATTTTCTACACGAAAAACACCCTACTTCCGGTTGACTGATGTTGACCAAATTCCTTATGGCTCTCACACCTTACGTGAAAATAATAGATATGAAATTTCAGTTTGATAGACTTGATAGTTTCGGAGAAAACACACATACAGAACACACACACTTAAGTACACAGATATACAGACATTTTTTAGAAATCATGAAAACGTAGTCAGGGGATGATACCTGATACAAATCAGTCAAAATCTCGAGGTCGAATTTTCGCACGATCACAATACTTTATCCGATTAGGATAAAGTAAAAATTTAATGGTAGTTTCGATTACAAACAAGTAATATTTAATATCTGTTTGTAACCGAAACTACCGTTATTATAAATACATCATATTATGATAAAGAATTCACAGTCAAGTTAAAAATGGATTTACATCACCTTTAAAGATAGTGGCTCATATGAAGAATCTCTCTCAACGGGCAATTCTCTAGTATTTTTATAATATGAAGAATCTATGTTTATAAGTTACTAGTGTAAGCCCGTTGAATATCAACGGAGCGCTCTCATCACCCGTACTGGAAAATTATATATTAAATTTAATAGTTTTTATAGTTGTTGCATCTATGCAACAATGCGCCATCTATGGCGCGTTATAATACAACGAATCCCAATATATGTACATATAGTCGAATCCCAACTCGAAAACAATTTTTTTTTTACTTTAATATTTATATTGTAATTATTAATTATTATATATATAATAATTATAATTTTGTAAGTAAAAAAAACAAAAAAAATTATAGTTTTTATAGCACCATCTATATGTAGGTAATGTAGGTAGGTAAGTAGGTATGTAGGTAAAGCAGAGTGAAGATCCGTTGTATAGGTAATGTTTAAAAAAAAAAAGGACTAAATCGACCAAGAGTGATAGAGTAAGCGTTAGCGTGATGACTCTCGAGCTTGCGGTCATGGGTTCGATCCCCCACTCGTTCTGGTGGTTTTTTTTAATAATTTTTCCTCGGCGAGCGTTATCAGCAGATAGGCAGACAGACAGACAGACGGATTTCGGCTATTATATATATAATGAAGAAGTGCCTTTCTTAGTTTTGTTTAAAGTTCCTTATAGTATTATTGCATTCATTGCATTATGATCAATGCATTTTGAGGATCACTGGATTGTCTGACGTAACCTACATATGTATATCATCTGAATGCGATTTCTCTCCATGCAATACATACAACAGTTCTCAATTAGATTTGATTAATTATTCTAAAATGAGCCACTACTGTTAGCTCACTTGCGAATTATCTGGGCATTCGAACATTGCCAGCTCGAATCAAATACATTTCTTACCACTTTGAAATCTACTCTATATTATTTCACAGTAAACCCAGTTGACCTTTTGACCAATTTAGCATAAACTTACGATATTGTATTGTACATCGACACGCGAATTCGCCCTATCGACAACATTGAACCTTTCGTAATGATGATGAAAATACTTAAATACTAAATACTTAATAATTAATTAAGATAATGTGGCTCAGCGGTCTGTGCTATTTTTAAAAAATATGTACATACATACAATATGTACTTGTACGCGTTATTGTTTTATAACTACATATGTACTTGTACAAAAGCTACAACAATGTAACCGTTCGAGGTACCAATTTGGTGTCACATCTCGTCGACAAATGTGATTGATCTGCCCTTGGTGTTTCATACCAATGGCCGGCTCATATACACATATACATTATTATGTGAACACAATTTTTTTTTTTCCATTGGAGATCTATTCATTAAAATTGTCATTTCTTAAGTCTTCAATGTACTTTAGTTTTATGTTCAGGATTTGTCAATGTTTTATTTTATTTAATATTGGAGCCTTACCTGTTGCCGATCAATGGATGCTAATTTTTGATATATGAATGAATAATAGCGGCAATCGTGAGTTATGTAAAATAAAAAATAAGTTAACATTTCAATGAAAACAAAATATATGTGTCGAATGTTCCTGATTGACAGACAGATTATTATAAAATTTATGTAATAGTCTTATTAGTTTTTTCCACATTCATCATTTGCTGTAATGAAAATTTTTTCTCTTGGAAAAATTTATTATTAACTATTTAATTTTGATTTTTGTATACATAGTAGAGCAGTGCTTCCCAAACTTTTTAGAACGACAAACTTTCGCGACCCACCTAGCTTTAATGGACATGAAGGGTATTTATATATATATATATTTTTAATACTGTTTTATACTTATATCCAGACTATTATTTATTTTTATATAATTTAATTAACGAAAACCAGCAGCTGGGATATACATACATAGATTCATATTTCAAAAAATTTTCGCAAATCACCAAAGACCCGCGACCCACAGTTTGGTAACCGCCATACTAGACTATTGTCCGTTGATGTTCAATGTATTTTTATTATCGAATTATTAGTGGGTTAATACTCGATAGTTCAAATTTTCAATGAAACCAAAGAAGCGTCAAGCGTTTGATACTCCTGGAACAAAATTTAAATCGTTCTGGACGGATCAACCGACACACCAACAGACATTGTGTATATCTGTAAATGATAGAAGACCGGAAAATCTTATAATGTACCGATATATTCTAACATTTACCAATATTGGGTGGTAAAAGTACGAATTATCTTGTAAATTACTTAAACTTTGGGTTTTAAGACCAAAGTTTAAATATTTTACTAGAAAATTCGTACTTCTACCACCATTTGTAAATGTTAAGATATACTGGTTAATTCTAAGATTTGCCGGTTTTCTAACTTTTACAGCAACATACATACATACATATATAGATACTATAATATATTCTCCTTCGGTTCGTTGATCAAAATGTGTCTCCAAGTTTCTCTCCTTGTACATTTATTTTCTTCGTTTCTAATCGTTCTAAAATCTGCCATTTACATATTTACAATTCGAATTTAATGATGGTGGCGACCTTCAACGTAAGCTTCTTTTCGAACTGAGCGCTCTGTAAACTTTCGTCGATAAGTGTCTGCACAAATAGACCGCAAATTTAATCATTTAGTATTCGTTTATGATTATTTTGAATTGACGAGACGCTCACGATACGATTTTAAATTATGTCCGTAAACAGAAAACATGTTAGCCCGCAAACTGCTGTGATAATTGAAACGTATTACATTTTTGCTTGAGGAATAAGTTTCAACATCGAAACGAGTTGCGAATGAAAAGTTTCCAAATAAGTTTCAACATCGAAACGAGTTGCGAATGAAAAGTTTCCAAATAAGTACTGAGGGGTTACTTAACGATTACTAATTTATGATTCGTGTATGAATTAAAATGTATTTCTTATCAAATTCGAATATCGTACAATATTTTCGTGCGTTTGAAAAGGTTGTTAACCCCTATCCTATGACGAATAGTTCGACTTTATGGTAAATCAATATCTTCATTCGCCTTTTATAAGTTATTTTGCCTATACAAGTATTTTCTGGCACTGTATTCCCATTCTTTCGATGTATGTATTTATTTGTTATGTAACCAGGATTGTATCAGGGTGTGGTGAATTATCTCTCATTTTAATTAAATACTTATCACCGTTTTAATAAGTATTATTAAGAATTTTCCCTGGTCCAATTCTTAGGCATTTGCATTAAGTGTTGCTCAAACTGTTTTTTAAAATAGCCTGTATATTGTGGGTCAATAATTTTTCCGATTTTCGGTAAGTTATTTTAACCAAATGGTTAGTAATTTTAATAGATGGTCAGCAAGTTTTATAAAGGTTCAGTACACACTGGTCAATATTTAAGTGATCAGTAAATGTATTAAATGGTCAGTAATTAATGCTAACTGGTAAGTTAATTTATATAAACGGTCGGAATTAAAAGTTTACTTACCGTTTGTGAAATGGTTACTTACCATTTTAATAAATGTAAAATGATAAGTAAGTAAAGTAGGTAAGGTTTTACTGATCATTTTCTAAATGCAATACTGACCATTTCCTTAAAAAGTAAAATTTAAAAATTTAAAATTAAGTTTTAAAAATTAAAATTAAATTTTAAAATTAAGACATACCACAGAAGGTATCTATATATATATAAGGTATGAGATCTATTTTTTCCAGTGATACTCAATCTTCATTTATTATTAAAAAAGTTTGAATCAAAGTTAGCAGTCATTGGAATACTTTGTCCTTTTCATAATTACATTTTTAATCCTTTTTTTACCTCAGACTTCTTCCCAAAATCATCAATGGAGGAATTGCCGGCATCATTGGAGTGTCGTGCGTTTTTCCATTGGATTTGGTTAAAACCCGGCTGCAAAATCAAACCGTAGGACCAAAAGGAGAAAAGATGTACTCTTCCATGTAAGTTCAATGAATAATATTACACAATTTCAATCGGATATACACTTGCTTGAAATATTTATACTTAAGTATATGTAGAATATTGAAAATTTTAGTACTTGTAATATATTATCGTAAATTCAAATTGGTTAATATTTATTTATTTATTTTACAAATTATACCATAGTGACATTACAGGTTGCCCCAATTCGTCACTATGTATTGCGAGGCACGAAAAAACATTATATTTAACATATTGATAGTAAAATTAAATATAATCAAATTACATTAATCAAATAATTCACAAATTACATTAAATCAAATAATTAAATAATATAAAATGTGTGATGGTTTGGCGCCATATCAGCTAAAATTTCAACGCTTGCATTGTTACCAACGGGGGCAGCATTGCTTAATTTTTTTTTTGTGTATTTTTGGCACCAACATTGACTTTCTTTCATCATCGTCGGCTATTATGTGATCGACCGTAATAATTATAATTTTATTAATGGAAAATGTCCAAAAATTGGCCGACACAGCGATGATGATCTAATCTGTCGATTTAAAAAGAACATTAGCGTTGACAGACTCGGTTTTTCTGCTTTGGAACAATTCCAAAATATCAATCACGTCAAAGATAGACATGTGTCGGTTTTCTGCAAACTATCAATATAATTTTTATATATTTTTTGTACGTTGTAACTTTCTGAACGATAAAAATCTCAGTGTACACTCCTTTTTCAATTTTATATTGGTCGATGAGCATATCTGGATCGATGTAAACAATGTATTTCTAAAGCTCCGTTTATTTTTCAGGTTGGATTGCTTTAAGAAAACGTATAGAGCAGAAGGTTATTTCGGAATGTATCGCGGTTCCGCTGTAAACATTCTACTCATAACGCCGGAGAAAGCTATCAAATTGGCCGCCAACGACTTTTTCAGACATCATCTTCAAACTAAAGAAGGGTAACTTCGAGTTTAAAAATAAAAATTATAAATCTTATGCGATTTTATTAATGATTTTCAATTGCATTGTTTAGAACTCTGTCGGTTCCGAGACAAATGTTGGCCGGAGGATTAGCCGGAATGTTCCAAATCATCGTCACTACTCCTATGGAGTTGCTTAAGATTCAATTGCAAGACGCCGGTAGAATCGCCGGTATGTAATTCCATTTATTTTTTACTTTTTTGTTTCAAAATAAACATTCAGTTTTTGTTTTGATACATTTTTTTGCTTTTTCGTTGACTAATTTTCTCAAAAATATTTTGAGATATATTTATTTTCTTCAAAATACATACATACATATATTCAATTATTACATTTTTTTGGACGACATTGACTGTAATGTGTTGAGTGATGTTCAAGAAACTAATGAGTTATTATTTTGCTAACGAATTTGTTGAATTGTTTCTTTCATAAACAGTTTTAATAAACATTCAGCGTTTTAATTTAAACCAGTGACACTCAAGCTGCTACTTATGAGTATTATTATTTTGAATATTTAAACAAACACAAATATTTAATATGTACATATGTAACTATTTTAGATGTGAGATCAATTAATTGGAGTATTATTAAAAGCCAACTAATTAATCGGTCAGTATTTAAATCGATAAACGATCGGTAATTTTTCAAATGGTCAGTAAAAAAAGTTACTTACCAAAAATAAATTTTTGGTAATTAACTTTATCAGTCAGTAAGCTCTAAATTCCGTTTTGTATTCATTACTGATCACTTAAGTATTGACTTTTATAAACCTTGCTGACCATTTATTCAGTTTTTCTTCTTTACATTAGTCATATTCACCAATTGCCCTAGCTATACATATACATATGTATAACTATCAACTATCTCTACAATATGATTATCTACTGACTGATTTCTTAACTATTCTAAAAAAAAACCTTTTGAAAATTACATGGGAGGGTTCAAAAACTGTGATCCAAAATCGTGTGACATCATTTATGGACATATTATTAAAATTTTCACAATGAAAATTCTACCAATAGTATTTTGATCATTTATTGTTATCAGCGGGATGTAACAATTCACAAATACAATTCAGATTGCATATCACTGATTTAAATTTACTGATCTGAAATCGGACAATATCCATAATTTATGTACTTGTATAAGCATGTACATTTTTGTATGTCTGTACACCGAATGTCTGTGTGTGCGTGTCTGTATTATGTATGTGTGCCTGAATTCACTGTCTGTACTTGTATTGTCGTTTGTTCTTTTACAAATTAACATTAACAAGTTTTGGGGGGGGTCAGGAGCCAAACACGAATCTGCGATGATGATCGCTCGACGCCTGATTCAAAAGGAGGGAATCGCAGGACTCTACCGGGGCACGGGAGCTACTGGAGCACGAGACATCTCATTTAGTGTTGTCTACTTCCCATTGTTCGCCACGCTGAATGAACTTGGTCCACGTGCCAGTCCTGGGGCTCAAGAGGCTGTCTTTTGGTATATCGCACTCACTATTATACGGCTCCTATCAAAATTATTCATTTAATTCACATCACGGACGTTCTTCCAGATCTACATTGTGTTTTAACAGTTGTTGTTGTTGTGCATTTAAGGTGGTCTTTCCTCTCTGGGTGTGCCGCTGGTTCTATGGCAGCGTTGTCCGTCAATCCGTTAGACGTAATTAAGACGAGACTTCAGGATCTGAAACGTGCTCAAATCAATCCGTACAAAGGATTCGTCGATTGCGCCATGTTGGTTTTGTAATGCATCATAAGTTTATTCACTCAAATGTATTTGTGTTTACATTGTACCTTATTAAATTGTAGGAAAACTATGAAAGAAGAAGGTCCCCGAGCATTTTTCAAAGGTGGCGCTTGTAGGATGATGGTGATAGCTCCTCTGTTTGGAATTGCCCAAACCGTTTACTTCTTAGGCGTGGCCGAAGCACTTTTATCAAGTTATTATTCGATACTTTTATTCGATATTATTATTTTTGTTTTATATAATTCCATTTTTTACTTCATCCATGTCGAATAAAGTATTGTGATGGTGCGAAAATTCGACTGATTTTTTTCACACGTATCTTTGATTTCAGGTCTCGGAGTCGTGTAAGCAAGAATTTACAAAATGACATACTGAGCAACTACCAATTGACTTGTGTTCCAAATAGTCAGATACTTATAGAATTTGTCTACTTTATAATAATATAATATAATAATGTATAATCATATTATTTATTTCTACAATGTTTTTATTTTCTACGTATTGTCAGCGGAGCTTTTTGTGAACTTGTCCTTAGTTCACTAGTAAGTAAAACTAGGTACATATGTAACATTTTAAGAAATGAGATATTATTTACACAAAAGAGCTGTCGAATATTTAAAAATAATTTTTAAATTTCCAAATCGGCAGTTTTTTTAGTGTATGTGCAATTTTTTTGTATGCTTGTTGTATACTCCTTAAATTTTATTGTTTTATATTGTGCCCTTTTAATTCATTTATTTAATGAAACTACGTTTAAAAATAATGTTAAAAGTGGTACTAATTGTTATGATTATTTTCGTGTTTGTTTATATAACACGATAAATATTGTGTATGTGGTTAGAGTAAGTTAAACTCTTAGAGTCTTTTGTTAAGTGTACTTTACGTTATTATAATGTGTAATGCAAACACTAGTTCCATATTGTGCAATTTATAAAATTGTCATAATGTATTATTACGACAACATTCGTCCACCATGCTTTTTTTTCAATCCATATATACTCGATTGTAAAATAATTACAATGGTACTGTTTCAGCATTTTGTCTATTCATAATTCAATTGAGTATATCTGTACTTTGATAATGTATATTTTATACACATGTTTACATGAATATCCATTGGACTTTTATTGTAAGTTTCACATGTCAATTAAGAAACGTTATTTGTTGCTATTATATTTCAATTTAGTTCCTAAAGTAGTCAACATTTCCGTATTTAAATTTAAAAGTATATGTAATATTGTTAGTTGTACGTAAATATGATAAAAATTTGATATTTAGCAGTCGCTAGCAAATACGACACCCAAATTTGCTTCAGCCATAATTCGATATAAAATTAGCACTTAAAAATGTTTTGTCACTTTTAATTTCAATCAAATATGTATGTAATTTTTTTAATATTTTATAGTTTCTAAATTTTTTGCTATAAATCATTATAGTATATTTTGTAATGGAATAATTTTTGTCCATTTTATGAATTAATTCGTATTTAAGGCCTGAGCACACCAAAGCGAAATCGTTTGCGAAAATTTTCGCGCTCTATCGTCGTTGATTCGCACCAATGCGAATTATATCGGTGCGAGTAGGACGAAGATAGAGGCGAAAATTTTCGCAAGCGATTTCGCTTGGGAGTGTTCGCGCCTTTATTATACATTTATTTTATATCGATATCATTCCTTTGACAAACGATTGTTTTTTATTTTATCAAATTCTATTTCTTTGATAAGTTTAATTGAGTGATATTTATTGTATATTAAACAATTAAACAAAGACACTTTATTTGTAGTGATATATTGTAATGAATACTTTTTTGTCATTGTGGTTTAAAACGAATTTGTGTTAATTTAAGTAAAGGCTCTCTTTTTTCAGTAATGTTATATTAATTACTAATAACACCAGTATATTGATTCAGGTGTATAAGACAATAATAGTTTTAAGCTTATTGTTAGTGTAGTCTTGATATTGTCTTAAAATAGATATCGTTACCGTTTTACTGTAGCTAAATTTGATCAAAAGAACCAACAAAGTATTCTGCAGAAAACACTGATCGATATTATTGCTTCAATTAAAAAATATTCTCACGCTAATTTCCAGTTGAATTTTTATTGATATTTGTCAAATGATCATTACTGAGATTTTTCCGATTATTTACCGTTTAAAAAATAATGAAATCTGTGTGTTAAATTGTTCTGTATATGTACATACATACATACATATCATATATAATTTTTGATAATTAGTATCCTAGATTTTTACTTTATCATTAATTTAAATATTTTTTTATTTCTATTCATTCAATGTTCAACATTGCATAATCAAGTATAGAAATATTAAATTAATATTTTTTATTCTGTTTTATCTGCTAAAAGCTGTTTCTTGTAATATCCTAGTATAATATAGCATTATGTCGCTTTTAACTCAAATATTAATTTTACGCTTACATGTTACAAGCTTTATTATGATTGCAAAATGTCTAAAGATCCTCGTCCTCATTCCATTATTGATATATTTGCATCAAGTATTTATTATTAACTAACCGTGTATTTTCCATTATAAAATTTGACTCTCTCTGGTTTATAATAGATAGATTAAAAAGTAAATTGTCAATTCCAAAATAGATTTAATGTGATGATAATTAATTAATATGTAATGTATATCTTGATTTTTTTTAACAATAACAAAAGTATTACTCAATTTTACAGCTTTACAACATTCTAGCGTTTTATTTTTTGCGACGACTTGTTTACTACTTTTATTGGATTGTCAACTGAAAATGAGAATTGTGTGTGACAATATTTAGAATATTGACGATGAATTTGTAAAAATATTAACAAAGGTTTAAAGTGAATTCACGAGAATATTTCGTGAGTTCGCTGTTTGGAGCTTGGTAAAAATTTGAAACTTTTGTGCAAAGAAAGTTGTTGACTTGATCTCTTTCAGTTTACATCATGATAAATATTATAATGTATGTTTATTTTGTTCCAAATGCTAGACTAAACAATTATATTGAATGTGTTTACGTTCATGTTTAAAAAGTATATGAGAATGTTAAACTTTTTCCTCTGCCGTTTTATTTATTTCATTTGAACCTTTCCACTTCTTAACTACATGACACACACTTTAATATTCAAATATACTATATTATATTTTGGTTAAATATATGTAGTAATAATAATTATTATTATCCTTAACTCACCTTTAAGCAAATGTGGAACAACATGACTTACAATTCAAATTAATTGATAAGGAATATAAAAATGTTACGTTTTTGGTTAAGCATTTATTATTTCATACATGAAAAAAGCATTTTTCTTTTCGTTAATTTTTCATAAATTCCATCGATTAATAATCATAAATTAAACACATTCCTAAAACGAAAAATATTGCAACATGCAACAAGATATAATATTATATATCAGAATATTGAAATACAAAGCAGAAAAAGTAATAAAAGTTATGAAAAACTAATGAAAGTGACAAATTTTAATGAACTTTTTTTCGCACTTTTAGGGTTCAAATGCGTATGCATAAGTAGAGCTAAGACCTCCTAGTTAAATCAGTGGTATGCAACCCTTGATTAGTGTGCATTGTGCAACATATGAACGATCCATCTATTGTTGTTTTCACAAGTTTAACAACTCACCTAATGCCGATCCATATTTGCAAAACCCAAAATATAAGTTTTAGAGAAATAAAAAGAAATTTTATCGATTTAAAAACGAAGACTACTAATAATATAGGTTATTTTATTATTATTTTGCTAAATTCGATGCTTGTGAAAGTTTACACAAATTAAAGTTTCCTACCGGTATACATTTCTACATACATATATGTTTTGTTTCTAAAATGATTCATAATTAATTTTAAAATATCATGAACTGAAAAGGTTTACGATCAGTGGGTAGATCTGAGCGATGCCATTGTAGTGAATTTTTGGCTTAAAAGTTGCATACTCATAAACGAAACTAAAGTGTACCATAAAAACCAGGAATATATGCGACGCAATATAGGCGACCAGTGCAACACAAAAATCGGTAAAAAAAGTAATTGGTCCGTTATCTTGAACCGTGTAAAAAAAAACGTGCAAAAAGAGAATCGGGAAGTTGCGAAGTAATTATAATTTTTTTTTATTTTCAAACTTTGGGTCAGACTTTTATCGACACTTTTACAGACTTTTTATGAACGTCCATACACCCACAAACGTGAGATTTTACAGGAGTGCATGTATCAGTGTTATTCGTGAAAATTGGGGGGGTTCGACATCGACATGGGAGAAACGAATTGCGAAACGAACTCCACTCGACGGTAACCGGACAAAAGAGAACATGACAAAAGAGAACAGGGCAAAACAGAAAAGCGATAAAGAGAACAGTGACAAAACAGAACAGTGGAAAAATAAAATATTTATTTTTGTCGAATCTATTTATTAATTATGTAGATACATATAAAAGAAAATATTATAAATATTATAAAAATATATAAATGTACAATATATATAACAAAACGATGACAAAACAAAACAGTGGAAAAATATTTTTTTTTTTCGTATCTCGATATGTCGTATCTATTTGTAAGTATATGTCGTATATCTATCTGTATGTAATTAATAAATAGATTGGACAAAAATAAATATTTTATTTTTCCACTGTTCTGTTTTTTGTCTGTTCTCTTTATCCTTTTTCTGCTTTGTCCTGTTCTCTTTATCGCTTTTCTGTTTTGTCCTGTTCTCTTTTGTCGTGTTCTGTTTTGTCTTGTTCTCTTTTGTCATGGAACCATTTTCAATATTTCAAAAGTCATTTTTGAATAATGTTCGCGCGCGTCCATAATTGCAATCAATTTGCGTTATTAATATTATGCACGAGTCGAAATGTCTAAGTGAAGTGTAGATATGTACATATATTAAATTGAATCGAGACTAGTAGGTCCAGGGGGTTGTCGAGTGGGGTTCCATGACAAAAGAGAACCGTCAAAAATAGGTACCGGAATGCCAGAAAAAAGCGCTGGTCCTAGGTATCCTAACTATCAACTCATCATCATTTTCAGCCGTTCACCATCCACTGTTGAATGAAGGCCTCTCCAATCCTCTTCCATTCCTGCCTGTCATTAGAAATCTGCATCCACTTGGCTCCATACATTCTTCTCCGCTATATATGCCACTTTGGTCGTGTATTCCTCATACGATCTCTTGTTGTTATACCAAGCCTACATCTTTCCATGCTTCTCTGTGTGCACTGGATCGTACGTAACATTCTTGAATTTAGCATCCACGTTTCACATCCATAGGTCATAACTGGCAGTACGCATCGATCGTGTGCCTTCTTTTTTAAGGATAGCGGGATGTTGGATTTAAAAACTAAGTTCATTCTTTCAAAAGCGCTCCGTCCTAGTTTCATTTCTTCTTTTTTACATCCAGTCACGTTCACCCATTGTCCTAAGCATATATAATTACACTGAGCAACAAAAAAATACCCAGAGCGGAGATTGGTCAATCTTTACTAAGTTTGACCCTCTGAATTCGAATCCGATAATGATTTTTGTTGATATGAGATATTCGCGATTTAAAATTCGCTAGATAATTAATTATAAGTATTTTGAAAGCAATAAAAAATCACAATCAATAGGAAAAATATCTGCCTATTGATTTCAATACTCACAGCGATACTATATTTTGAGTTATAGACCGCAAAAGCCAAAAAAATGGATATTTTTTACATTTTTTTAATCGTGAATAGCATAAACGAGAGCATATCAACAAAAATCATTGTCGGATTCGAATTCAGTGGGTTAAACTTAGTAAAGATTGACCAATCTCCGCTCTGGGTTTTAAAAAACGTGATTTGTTGTTGCTCAGTGTTATCAACTACCTACAATGGGTCTACTACGAAACTTAGAAAGAACCTACAATATGGTTGTCTACTGTGATTAAAAATTCATTAAACATAATTTTAGTTTTCTTAAAATTAATTCTCATACTTGCGTTACTTAATTGCGTTAATCTATTTTGTATATCTACTGAATTCACATGCAACTATAAATAGGTCGTCAGCGAATCTTGCCTCAAGTGACTTCCATCAATCTTGACCGCTATTTACTTACCACTTCAGCGACCAAAATATACCCCGCATGTACCGCATTGAATAATTTAAGAGAAATGGTGTCTCCTTGCCTAACACCCGTCTCTATACCGAATTGCTCCGTGTCTTCAAAGAGACGAGCTGAGGCTGTTGCCTTTTTGTAGCTGCCAGCTAGCAGACTGACGTACGGCTGCGCAACATTTTGTTTCTGTAGGGCATCCAGTACGACTGTTTGACTAACGCCTTCCCGCAGTCGACGAAACCTAAACATAGTATATATATACAATTATTATCCTGATAATAGGTCAACAATTCGTCTCTTTAATTTTAAATTAAACTTAAATTACGAATTAATAAACCACCATTACATAAACTATGGCCGAAAAAAATTACGTTTGGTCTCACAACTTGTGCAATTTAAGAAGAGTCGCGTTGACGTGTGGCTGTCAGTTATCGTTTCACTCGTACAATATATGCAATACGATAATTTCTTATCTTCCATGTGCTCGACCATCAGACCCGACTCCATTTTCACACACTTCTAACAAAAACAACCACAATGGAACACACAGATGTGTGTTTCGAGATTGAAAACGACAACTTCTATCGCACGATACTCACCAGCTCGGACAGACACGGACCAGACAAAACGCTAAGCGTATCGGAAAAGATCGAAAAACTAAATAAGGGCATTGAAAAGTTGAACTCCGAGCTGGAATCCCAGGTACTGTCCAAACACCAAGACCTACTAACACTAGCCAGTCACGCTTCCAACTTGGAATCACTAATAGGCAGCATGCAACTAGACGCTGATAGTTTGCTAGCTGGAATAGACACGATACACTCACAGGTGTCTGTGTTGCACAAAACTCTCGAATCGCAATCCACAGTCTTGAATCGAATTCAGACTGTCTACCAAATCCTCAAGAGCGCGTCGAGAGTATTGGAACTGTGCCGAGGCTTAGAGAAGCTCACCGACAATCCGTCCATACAAGCCAGCTCTGTGTACCAAATAGAACAAATGGTGAACAAGAACGACTTTGACGGCATCGAACTACTATCCGACGAATTGAGTATGGTTAAACGTTTAAAAGTCAACATCGTGAAGAACGCTTCCGAGAAACTTTTAACCGGTTTGGCCAACGGCGACAAAAACATCCTACTGGCGAGCGTCAACATATTCAATAACTTACACTGCGCCAAAGAAAAGATCGAGGAAATCGTATCATCGGAGATCAACGCACTGTCTCAACACATTCAGAGCGCGTTGAATGTCCACAGTCCGGCCGAGTCCAAGAGTGCCAACTTCGGTCCAGGAAAGGCTAACATAATCAATTCGCAAGCTTTGAAACGACAGTTTTGGGAGAATATGGAGAGGCTGTTCACCGACGTGTTGTACATCAGCTGCCGTAAGATCATCCTGTTGCAGAACTCGCTGAATGACTTGCACTCGTTCCGCAACTACAGATACGTGGCTAGAGGCTTCTGGGATAAACTTTCGCAAACTTTCTGCGCCAAGCTGAAAAAGAGTCCGGTCTCGATCAATCAATGCGTCGAAGTTGACTTTCCCAAGCTGTTGAAGTGCTATAACGATTTGAGTATCAGAATACGCTATAAAGACTTTACCGTACAAAGGGAAACATTAGCCGCGTGGGAGAATTCGTTCTTGTCGAAGTCGCTCGGTAAACTTCTCGAGCCTGTGCGAACTATGTGGCAGTTGAATCATTCGCCAAACATTGAACAGGTCGACGAAGCCGTCCGAGCCATTTCGTCGGCACTGAGCATATCTTTAGGGGATAAACAACTTAGCATTGCTTTAGCGACGAGCGTAGCCAAGTGTGTCAAGCAGATGAGCACCGAAGCGGAGCAAAGAATCTGCATGGACAACGATGCCGGTCAGGTCATCGAAGCCCCGTCCAGCTCGCAACAGCGGAACGCCGACCTTTCGAACATACTATACTACTTTTCAACCCAAATCCATAGAGTTCTAATGAACATGTTAACGATATTATCAGCCGAGAGCGTTAACATAATACAGGAAAGCCTTAAGGACATATCGAGTGTTGCTGTCTTGCAACCGTTCTGCATGTCTATAGTATCCGCTTTAGATCTAATCCTAGGTAGTATGCATTGCGAGGTGGATTTGAACCGGGTCGACAATCCCAACAGTACCAATATATCATGTTCGCTGTACATGCGAGAGTTGCAACAGTTTGTAACGCGCTGCAAAGACATATACTTGTCGATGTATCACGACAACGCCGCGGTCAATCGGTGCTGCGACGAGATAGCCGCTCACTGCGTTAAAGTATTCATATACAATGCATGCTGCGTGCGGCCTATTACTGACTTTGGCCGCAGGAAGCTCCAGATAGATTGTAAGCAGTTGGTAACGGCTCTCAGTCCGTTGGCTTCCGACTTGTCGATCATCGGCGAGATGACGAAATTACGCTCGTTGCACGGTTTGTTGGGTGCAACTCCATCACAGATCTTGGAGGTTCAGCTCAAAGGGAATCTGACGCCGCACTCGTTGGTGATGATGTTGTTATTCTCGTACGCTGGGGCCGATTTGATCTCGCCGCACCAGTGCGCCGGATGGTCGCATCATCGGTTGATCAGCTGGCTGTCGGAGCATCAGAGCGAGCAGGAGCGTTTGGAGTTCGTCACGGGTGCTTTGCAACGGTACCAGAGTCACGTTAGACAGAATAATATTAGTAAATACGACGACGTGTATCCGGTTTTGTTGCAACTCTTGGAAGATGGGAGGAAACAGTGGTGATTTGAGGAAATTTATTTTTTTTTTTATGCGCTATTATAGTATGTATATACGGCTATGAACATTCTGAAGTTTAAATATCTCATTGAAGAAAAAATCTTTTCTTACGTACTAGATATTTGGAGGCTATGAAAAGGCCGAATCCAATAACGAATTCATTATGATTGAACGGAACATGTCGCAAATGGATAAGGTCTAATAGGAATAATGTATATGTAGTAAGAATAAAATAGAATGTGGATTTGATCGAAAGGTAAAAATACATTCAAAACACATTCGATTTAAAAAGGTTGAGAATCACTGGTTAAAAGCTTAAAATTACTCTTAGTGTCTTAAGATTTTCGACCTCGTATGTATTTTTTTGATATTGTTACCTTTCGATCAAATCCGCTTTCTATCTTATCCTCATTAGACCTTATCTGCTTTCTACGTTACTCCAATTGGAACTTATCCGTTTGCGACATTTTCCACTCGAGCATAATGGATTCGATCTTATTATTTAACTGTAATCCTAGATATTTGCTTGATATTGTATTCCACTTTTTACAACCTAGTCAAATGCATGGGAAAATGTGAGGCTAACTATAGTTTTTATTAAAATAATATCATTCTGTTCAATTTCGATATGTTTAATTTTCTTTTATCAGTTGTATGTATAGTATGACATGTGATTATTTATACCAGTGAAACACTTAGATTTTTAAACCACATTTGCAATTTTATTCAAATGTATTCATTTGCTCATTTTACTCCTAAGAGTATCCAGTGTGTTTGCTGATTATTATCAGCTATTATATTCCAAACAAAATACTATATATTGCACAAAATGTAAAACATTGTTAATTTTCTATTGTATTCTAAAAAACTCTTTTTTTATAATTTATGTTTAAAATACACATTATTTTTTGTTTTGATGTATCCTTTTTTGTCATTAAAATGTTTTATAAATTATATTTTTTTTATTATTGATAAAACTCTTGTTTCACAGATAACAATGGAAATGAATAAAACATCTTATTTACATACAGGAAGTATGTACATAGTATTTTATGCACAATGACACTTACGGCATCAGATAACAATAAATTACGACCCAGAATTATATTTACGGATAGAAACGATTCACACGTAACAGACGATATAGTATTATATAATAATTTCAAGGCTGGTATTATGTGAATGATAACGCAATAAATATAATTTTTAATTATTTATTGAATTAACTACAATATACGTACTAACTATTGTGGCCAAAAATAGAATTTCTTACAATAAAAGTTTTGTTGCATTTGTATGACTCTATACACAACAGCCGAAAAATAGCTTTAACGTAAATCTCATACACTCTTGCCTTTAAATATATATACGATCTATAATTATACAACAGATTCAACACCGAATATCATAACACACTTAAATATCACAAGGTGTCTTTTAAAAACGAAAAACCCAAGTTTCCAACAAGCAGTTTCAATTATTCGCTTGCAACTTTTGAACTACGTGGTCGTTTGCGTTCAAAACGATACCGAAAACGTCATTGTAATTCCTCACAAAGTGCACTTCTAAGCCTTCCGTTATGAACTTTGGAAGATCATTGAAATCTTTCTTGTTCTCTTCCGGCATCACAATACAATTTACACCGACTCTCTTCGCCTGTAAAAATTTCAGATTGAACAAAACATGTATGGTACATACAAACTCAAAATATAAAGTTACACAACAAACTCACCGCTATTGTTTTTTTTTTCTTTGATTCCTCCAACAGGCAATACTTTTCCGGTTAAAGATATTTCCCCAGTCATTGCAATATTCTGCCTCACCGGTCTCTTCAACGCTAACGACAACAGAGCAGTCGTAATTGTGCATCCGGCTGATGGTCCATCCTTAGGCGTTGCACCCTCAGGAACGTGCAGATGAATGTGACTAGAAGTTAAATTATACAGCATGTAGATATAATTGGGAAGAGTTGAAAAGAACGAATCCGTTATGGTCGAAAGGAAAATGTCGCAAACAGATAAGGTCTAATAGTAATAATGTAGAAAGCGAATAAGGTCTAATGAGAATATGATGGAAAGCGCATAAGGTCTAACGGGAATAAGATGAAAATTTAGATTTGATCGAATGGTAAAAGTATCGAAAAAATAATATCGATTAAAGAAGGTTGAGAATCACTAGTTTTAAAAAAGCTTTAAAGAAATTAATTTTCGTGTCTTAAGATATTCGATCAAATTCACTTTCTATCTTATTCCCATTAGACCGTATCCATTTGGAACATTTTCCATTCGACCATAATAGATTCATTTTTATTAGATTCGGCTTTTTCAACTGTAATCGTATAATTTACTACTGTATTGGCCCGTTGGCATTTCAACAGGTGTGACCCTTTTATCAGACGAGACCTCTATGTACGTATATAATTACCAAGATAGGATATTCAAGCATACCTCGAATTAAGGAAATCGTTGGTTGAATCGACAGTTTGCAAGTAATTTCTAGCGACAGTCAAAGCAATTCGAGCTGATTCCTTCATAACGTCTCCGAGATGTCCCGTCAGCTCTAGCGTACCCTCCCCGGTTTTATTTTCCAACGAATTTATCTTTCTAGTGGCAGTTTCAATATACAAAGTAGATCCGCCTAGTATTAAAATAATACAAACGATTATTAACAATCGCGTTTAAACACTGAAAAGTACAATTTATCTAACTAACCCATAGCCGTCCAAGCTAACCCCATCACAACACCAGGCGGAGTATCTTCATACATTCTATCGTGAGTGAATATCGGTTTTCCGACGTATTCGCTTAAGTTATCTGCCGTTATTGAAGCCAGCTCTAGATCTTTCTTTACGATTTTGAACGCAACTTTGCGAATGATCTGAAATTTAAACACCAAACGCGTCAATTAACACCATCAAAATTTAAGATCAATTGCAGACAAACTGCAGTACCTTTTCGATATGCTTTTGAAGATTTCTCACTCCGCTCTCTCGACAATAACTTTTGATCAAAGTATGCAACGAATCATCTTTTATTTGGATTCTCTCCTCAGTCATACCACAGTCTTTCATAGCTTGCGGTATTAAGTATTGTTTCGCTATCGCCAACTTCTCCTCGGCAACGTATCCTGTGATTAATACATAATAATATTATAATGAACTTAATATTTCTGACTTCTATATTCTCTCTATCCAACTTAAGAAACACCCTAATCTTGACTGATTTAGAATCGATTTGCTGACCTGGATCTCAACTGATGAGCTTCTTGGAATAAAAATTAACGATAATAAACCAAAGTCGTAAATATCGGACAGCCACAACCCTCTTTTTACTTTATCCTAATCGGATAAAGTATTGTGATTTTTTTAGTTGCGTTAAAACGAGATGATTCTTAAGTTAGATAGAGTTGGATAAAGTTCATACCTGACATATCAATCATTTCCATCCTATCTCTCAACGGTTCCGGAATCGTATCGATAATATTCGCCGTACAAATAAACAGAACTCTAGAAAGATCCACCGGTACGTCTAGATAGTGGTCTAAGAAATTTGCATTTTGTTCCGGATCTAAAAGTTCAAGGAGTGCTGAACTAGGATCTCCTTGATAACCTCTACAACAGTACAAAATTTAATTAAAAATGCATATCGTTTAACTTACACAGAAACAAAATGATTTACCGTCCGATTTTATCCACTTCGTCGATCAGCACCAATGGATTTTCCGTTTTAGTCTTTTTCAAGCATTGTATAATTTTTCCTGGCATTGCTCCTACATAGGTCCTTCTATGTCCTTTAATTTCGGCCACGTCGGTCATCCCACCAACGGAGAATCGGAAATATTCTCTATTGAGCGCACGAGCTATTGATTTTGCTGTAAGATTCATAGAGCACATCCGGTATAATTTAAACTAGTGAGACGTTGTATATGGTATACTGTTATTGATGCTTACCAATACTAGTTTTTCCTATTCCCGGTGGGCCGTGGAAACAAAGGATTTTTCCCTGCGTCGATCCTTTCAATTGCGATACAGCTATAAATTCGAGTATTCTCTTCTTAACGTCTTCCATTCCGTAATGGTCCTCGTCTAAAACTTTACTCGCAGTGTCTATCTCTAAAGTTTCTTGGGAATAAATACCCCACGGTAATGCAGTCAACCAATCTAAATAATTCCTCGTGACGCTGATGAAAATTATTATTTGTATTATTATAAGTATTTTGGAAAAATGACATACTCATTAAGTCAAATAAAATACTATTTACTTAAATTCTGAACTGTGACTTTCCAAGAAGTTCAATTTATTAAGTTCTTCATCTATGACGATCATGACGGCAGGCGAAACTGTTTTATCTTTGAGTCTTTCTCTGAATTTTTCTCCGACAGCATCCTTATCATCTTTTTCAATGCCTAGTTCTTTTTTGATTGCCTAAAAAGTATTGCATATTATGAACCGAAGTCGACATAAGCAATCCTTTAAATACACACATATAACCACGTACAACCAACTGGTGTTTAACTATTGACATAATGATAAGAGTAACTGGGTTACGGGAAAAAAAAACTCAAATTTTTATGAAAATAAAACTGTGTTAAGCCTTTCTGATGGACAGACAGACAAAATTGAGCCTTTTATACATATAGTACAAAGAGTATTGCCTGTTTACGACCAACGTGTGATTATTATTGATATATGAAGGCGCTAAAGTTACTCATGAAATTCATGACAATTCCCAACGTACAAACAAACAACAGATAGACTTTGTGTTTATGTACATGTACATATTTTGCAGGCAAAACGTTGTTAAAGTAGATAATCACATTGTAGAGATAGTTGATAGTTATTTATAATTAAGGCAATTGGTGAATGTGACTGGATGTAAAGAAACCAACATCCCGCAATACTAAGACCGATGCATACTGCCAGTTATGACATATGGATGTGAAACGGGAATGTTAAAATCAAGAATGCTACGCAAGATCCAGTGCACACAGAGAAGCATAGAAAGATATATGCTTGGTATAGGAACAAGAGATCGTATGAAGAATACATGACCAAAGTGGCAAATATAGCAGAACGTGTGAAAAAGCTGATGGAGACACAGCGAGAGAATGGATGGTAGATGGGCTGATGAATAAAGAACAATTTGTGAAGTCAAATGGATGCAGATTGCTCAAAAGAGATAAGAATGGAAGAGGATTGGACAGGCTTTCATTCAGCAGTAGACGGTGAACGGCTGAAAATGACGTATGGATGTGAAACGTGGATGCTGAATTCAAGAATGTTACGTAAAATCCAGTGCACACAGAGAAGCATGGAAAGATGTATGCTCGGTATAAAAAGAAGAGATCGTAAGAGGAATACATGGGTAAAATTTGACCAAAGTGACAGATATAGCAGAACGAGTGAAAAAGTTGAAGTGGTAATGGGCTAGACACATAGCAAAAAGAATGGATAGCAGATGGACGCGAGAAATACTGGAATGGTATCCGAGAGGATGTGAAAGAAAGCAAGGTAGACCAAGTGGACGATGGGTTGATGAATTGAGAAGAATGTGAGAAGAATGAGTCAACTGGATGCAGATTGCTCAAGACAGACAGGAATAGAAGAGGATTGGAGAGGCCTTCATACAGCAGTAGATGGTGAATGGCTGAAAATGATGATGATGATGTATAGGTATAAAACTTACTTTCAGCTGTTCTTGTAATATGTATTTCCTATGTTGTTGCTTCACCTTTTCTTCGACTTCCTTTCCAATCTTTTCTTGCAATCTAGATAATTCCAACTCTTTTTTGAGCAACGACAACGACAGCATAAGTCGCTTTGGTATCTAATAAAATAATATAAAAATTTATTTAAAGCGCAAAATAGATACATATACGGAGTCGGTAAGTTCAGTCTTACATTCATCTCTTCCAGAACATTCTGCAAATCATTTGCATCCGCACCGGTAAGAGCTGCACCGAGATCACTCAAATACACCGGATTATCGACGACCCTCTGA
Source organism: Parapsyche elsis (assembly GCA_022651745.1). Taxonomy (NCBI): domain Eukaryota; kingdom Metazoa; phylum Arthropoda; class Insecta; order Trichoptera; family Hydropsychidae; genus Parapsyche; species Parapsyche elsis. The sequence goes on along the minus strand of JAGVSN010000077.1, from coordinate 150,614 downwards.
CCCTGATGAAGCATCTGCTGCAAACTCTCCCTACGATCAAATAACATTCTTAAACTTACACACGCAAAAATTGTATTTGATCCATATACAATACAAACCTATAGAGCGGATTCAAACTGATGATATCTCGTATAGTTTTGATTATTTCCTGGGTCAATGCTTTGACTTCTTCGGTCTGCTGAAACTTATCGTGGACCACATTCTCCACCTCGACCATCAACAATGGTTGACCTGCTGTCTCGGCCTTTTCAGGTTTCTCGACCACCGCCTCCGTCGTTTTCGGCTCAACTTTGATATTCTGAACGTTATTTTTCAGATTACGGTGTTTTCTTCGGCGACGTTCAGCATCCGATTCTTCAACATTAATGTTTAACGCTTCATTAAACGGTGGAAACTTCAATTTCATAACTGGTCAAATTTCAGATTTGCAATTATTCCATTGTAGTACCCATATTGGATTTATGAAAAAATCAATACACAAATACACTGTGAAATGTGTTTCTACATATATTGAATTATCAATAGCACTGTGCAACAAAAAAATCACGTTTTGAGTTACCCGAGCGGAGACCCAAAAATTATTACTAATTCTGACCCACTGTATCCGAATATGATAATGAAATTTGTTGGTTAACTCTTGTTTATGAGATGAGCGTTAAAAAAACGGATTTTTTTACTTTCGCGGTTTGTAACTCAAAATTTAGTGCTTCTGTGTTTAAAATGACTACATATTAGAAGCAATAGTCAGATGTTTTTCCTATTAATTGTGATATTTGAAAGCTTTAAAATACTTCGACTTCAAATCATCTGCAGCTCAAATTTGTATGTTTGGACAAAAAAAAAAAATACTGACATAGAGAACCAATCCTTATAAATGAGTGGCTAACCCATTACTTTATCCATATATTTGAGGAATACAAAGAGTAACGAAATTATTTTTTTAAGTACGTAAGTAAAACGCATGCACACTACCACACCAACGAACATACATACATATCATGACATCACTGTGTTGAGTGCGCGCTCGTATGTAAAATATGATCTTCGGCATATATTCAAATAGGAAAAAATGTCACTTCCGGTCGTCAGATGTTGACCAAAATCACAGTATCTCTTACTGCTAACGTGAAAACTATAGATATGAAATTTCGACAAAATCGCCGGTGCAGTTTCGGAAATATGATTTTTAAATTTTATGCACGAAAAAAACCCTACTTCCGGTTGACTGATGTTGACCAAATTCCTTATGTCTCTTACACCTTACGTGAAAATAATAGATATGAAATTTTAGCTTGATAAGACTTGATAGTCTCGGAGAAAACACACAGACAGACAGACAGACACACACACAGTACACAGGCATACAGACATTTTTCAGAAATCATGAAAACGTGATCAGGGGATGATACTTGATACAAATCAGTCAAAATCTCGAGGTCGAATTTTCGCACGATCACAATACTTTATCCAATTAGGATAAAGTAAAATGTGGGCAACCTAACAAATAACACCACGAAAAAATCCGAAAAAAAAAAAAAAATTATTATTGACTTTCAAATATCACAATTAATAGTAAAAACATCTAACTATTGCTTTCAATACTTATTTTGAACACAGAAGTACTAATTTTTAAGATACAGACAGCAAAAAAAAAAAAAAAAAAAATAAAAATTGTCCATTTTGTTAAACGTTCACATCTCATAAACGAGAGCCAACCAACAAATTTCATTATCATATTCGGATTCAGTGGGTCGAATTTAGTAAAGATTGACTAGTCTCCGCTCCGGTAGTTTTTTTTTTTTGTTGTAAATTGTATTGTATACCTGGTGGTAGTTCTTCAACAATATCGAGCAGCCTTCCCGTGATCTTTACTCTCCTATGAGCCATTACTACCAAACGTAATTTATCTCCCATGTCTTGCATCTCATGAATTTGTGCAAATGTTCCGATGTTGTGGATCTCGTCTAGGTCGCTGACGACGTCCTTTTCATTCTCATCGCTCTTCTTCAAAAAAATACCCGCGTACGGTTGGTTCAAATTAACTTTTCGTCTGATCAAATCGATGAGGACTGGATTGGTTACCTGAAATTAATTAAATATTACATCATAAAAATGTCGACACTGTTGCATCATCTTTTTTTTTCATGGGATACTTACTTCGATCAATTTGATAAATCTGGGAAAGACTGGGTTTCTATTGATGGCGATAACAGGCAGTTGGGGCCAAACTTCAGGTACAGCGACGGGAGCTGGTAATTGAGTAGACGTGACCGCAGCATCATCTTTATCGCTAATGGATTCGGGAATGTTTGAATCGTTACTTTTCTTCGTACTAAAATGTCTTGAATTTATCACATAACCAGAGTGTCTGAATAATCTATTGTGAACACTATTAGAAAAGCCTAATTTTGAAAACTTTTTATGTGTGAGATTTTCTCTATACAAAGGAGCGATGAGAGCTGAATTCGATGCACTTCTTTGATTATTGTGCAAAATGTAATGAGCTGCTGGTGATGTCGAGGAAGCTGTACTTCTTCTGCATAATAAGGGTATCGTTCGCACGTGCTGCTTCAACTGGTACATGTTGATCGATTCTCTGATGATGATAGTTATTCAACTACATTCGAAATTATTGATCTGTTTAAGAGACGTAGTCCGAATGTACTGACTTATCTTTTAACCTCTCACGCTACGGCGACAGCTACAAACGTCAAATTGTCTAGTCGTAACATCTTATAATATGACCATTAACTGGAATATTTTGCATGGAGAAATTTTGGTTCTTGTCGCTTAGCCCCCCGCCGGAAGTAGGCGTACCAACAAAAGTGCTTCCCACCGTTTGACAATCGCCTCCCTGAGAGTGTATTGGAGAAGCGTGTATATGTGCATTGTTGACATACTGATCTGACGTTTCAAGTATGAAATTGGGCAATAATTGAATTACGTAAATACATCAATCATTTACTTCTAGAGCAGGGCAGATAGTCTTATAACCTTCCAAGTGTTCCCTGCTATGGTATACCTTGACCTTGACGAGCTCAGCGCTCCCATATACGAACGATGACAGCCGACAGCCGATACGATTATACTTAAAATCATTTGAGTTTAGGACTACTAGTTTGAATCCAATGAACAACCGAGTGAAGAATGAACCTTCACAGCAAACTGTAACTTTGATATAGCCCATTGAGTACATCTTCGACTGCTTACTTATTTTGATATCAGAGAGACTCGGTTCAAAGTAGTCCGTCGTCGACCAATTAGTGCTTTGTTTTACCTGGACTACGTGTAAAACAAAGCACTAGGTTATACAACTATCTGCCCTGCTCTAGAAGTAAATCATTGATGTATTAACGTAGTTCAATTATTGGTCAATTTCACACTTGACTGACGTTTCAATATGTCAACAATGCACATATACACGCTTCTCCAATACACTCTCAGGGAGGCGATTGTCAAACGGTGGGAAGCACTTTTGTTGGTACGCCTACTTCCGGCGTGCGGCTAACGGACAAGAACCAAATTTTCAAACGTTAATCAACCACCATATGTAGATATAACATAGATAGGCCTTAGCGCCCGAAAAATTTCCGAACAAAAAAGAGTGCAGAGCGAACTAGGAATGCAATGCGTCATTTGCTTGCTTGACTTCTTTTTTGTGGCAATTTCTTTCCCCGCACTTTAAACCCCCCGTTGCTTCGGACGCTTTCTCCAGGCAAATTTGTTTGCAATGGCCTATTTATGTTATTCTAAAATTCTATATCTGTCACCCAGTGACAAATAAAAACCATTCCAACACACTTCGATTAATTTACGTTCTTAACTTAGTGCTTATATTAATTCATCAGGTTCCACATTGCTTCCTAATTTCGTCTGCCCAGGTCACTTTTGTGATTAATATTTCCTTGCTTCATTTTATATTCTATCGGATAATATTTGAAAAATTCTTACGTTCATATTTCTATTATAACTACATATAGTCCAATTTCTAATTCGTTTTGGAAATCTCGTGTCCTATTTATTATAGATTTAAGCCTAGTGAAGATGAATCCGGAATTAAAAAGTATTAATTGGCTCGAGATTCGGAGATAAAAGCGCTTTAAAAACACCAGATTTTGTACATCTGATTTTTCAAAATCTGTTACTTTTCTTTTCAAGATGAATATGGGCGTGTATAGTTAGGTATTTTCCTTTTCATTTGTAGTTTTTTTCGCTCTAAATTCTAATTAGTTGTCTAGGCTAAATCAAAAGTCAACGTAGGCCTTGCGGAGAAACGGCCAAGACAGCCACGACGACCATGACGTTTGGTTTTTTTTATATAGAATTTGATCTTTCTTGTGATCTGGTCTATATGCAACGCAGTTTACAGCCATGTGCTTTTACTGCGCTATCAAACGTTTGTATTTAGGAACTGACTTCGATCTGAAAGCAAAAATAAATAGGCTAACGTACTGATTTTTTTTTAATTAATCAGTCCGTCAACCACATTATGTTTGGGGTTGCGAAAGGATACATCGCGGATTTTTTTTTTTTTTTTTTTAAGTATTTTTCTGCAGATTTGGCGGTGCTGCAGCCACAACGCGTGGCCGGTCCCGTAAAATACTAGAGACCTCCCTGCCTCAAGTCGGCAGGCGGAGTCCCAACTTGGGTTGGCGGTCGGATTCGCCGTCTTTTTTTTTTTTAGAAGTTAAATCTTTTGCACAAGTGTTGTGGGGACAGGACGTCCTGGGGTTGGCTTTCACTGCAATCTAAGCGAATTGCCAGTGCCTTGATGAGCGCGTGCTTATCTGTTTCAAGCAGCAGAAAATATTTTTTTGACAGGTCTATTAGGTGATTGCCGACTGTCGGGAATTTCAAGTCTCTGTGAATTTGGCGGTTTCGGACGTACCACGGGGCATTTACTGTCATTCTAAGGGCTTTGTTTTGAGGGATTTGGAGGTTATTGAGCCAGGTGTGGTTTAGAGCGTGGGCCCATACCGGGGCTGCGTAGGTCATAACCGGCCTCACCATGGACCTGTAAAGCAATACTTTATTTTTTTGTGATAGTCTGCTCTTCCTCTTGAGGAGAGGGTAGAGCCGTGCGAGGGCTACAGAAGCTGCTCTATGTATATTCCGGTATTTCGGTATTTCGCTTGTTTCGCCCAGGGTAAGCTAACGTTATTTAGGGTAACCGTATGAAGTTTACTGATTTGACAGTTCCGCCCTGTGGGTAGGAACATGATAGCCTGTGTCTTGGCGGGATTTGCTGAGAACCTCCACCTGTGAAACCACTGTTCTAGGCGGTCTAGATAGTTTTGGAGGAGTCGGTTAACTTCACCGCGTCTTTCAGCGCTTGCAAGGATGGCGGTGTCGTCTGCGTACAGGGCTAGAAGTAGGTTATCACCGTCTGGGTAAGTCTGATGAGTATATATTAAATAAAGAGGGACCGAGAAGTGACCCTTGTGGGACACCAGCGCGTATTTTGCGTGGAAGTGATAAGGTGTTGCCTATTTTGACCATGAATGTTCTGCCGTACAGAAAAGAGCGCGTGATTTTAGTTAACGAGGGCGGGAAGTTATATTTTATCATTTTGTGCAGTAAGCCAGCATGCCACACCTTGTCAAAAGCCTTAGAGATGTCGAGAAAAACTCCTCCTACCGATCTGCAGCGAGAGGTCTCCTGCTTCACGAATCCGACCACCCGCTGTAACTGGTGCACCGCCGACATTCCGGCGCGGAACCCGAATTGTTCAGGAGGGAGGATATTGTGTTCTGCCATATGCATGGACATGCGATTAAGGATAAGTCTCTCCATCACCTTACCGAGGCATGAGAGGAGGCTAATAGGACGGTAGTTCACGGGTAAGGTTGGGTCTGAACCTGGTTTTCGAATCATAACCACGCTGGCCGTTTTCCAAGGTTTGGGGAAGTACTCCTTGCGGAAGGAAGCATTACAGATAGCTGTTAATGAGCTAATCGCATTTTCCGGAAGAATTTTTAGCGCTCTGTTCGGTATGTTGTCGGGGCCCGGGGCCTTTCCTGTTTTTAGGGATCTGAGGATCTTACAGACTTCTATGGGGCTCGCATAGCCGGTAAACGTCTGGGAGTTAGTGGTTTCCGCAAAGCATTGGACTAGCTTTTCGGTGTTGATTATGGTCGCTGGGTTAGCGTCCGTTCGGTTGATGTCGAATTGGAGTTCAAGACTGTCGGCAAAAGCCTTGGCCATACTCTCCGTTGTATAGACTAGGCCTTCGGTGGTTGATAGGATTTTCTGGGGTTTTACCGGTTGGCTTTTGAAGAATTTGGCCATCCTCCAGAAGGCGTTTTCTTTTACGTTTAACGCTTCTATTTTCGCTTCCCATAGAAGGTTCCGATGGCTAGAAAGTTCCTCTCGGACTTCGTATTGAAGTTTACAAAGCGCGGATCTGTGGACCGGGTCCCTAGTTCTTTGCCATTTTTTTCTGGCGCGATTTTTTTTGCTAATTAATTGTCTGATTTGTCTCGGAAGTGATTGTTGGGAGCTGTTATCTTCGGTGGTTGGGGTCGTGGCTTTATCGATTGCCACCGTTAGGGATTCCGTTAGATTCTCAACTGCCGCATCAATCCTTGTTTCCGAGTCAAGGTTGGTAGGGTACGTTGTGTTTTGCTCAACTAAATAAACAAAGTAGCCCCAGTCGATTGTTTTGCGATTGAGAGGGTTCACCAGCGGGGAGCTGTTGGTAAGTTCTAGGAGGATCGGGTTATGGTCCGATGAGAGGTCATTATGGTTTATGAGGTTGTAGCCACCTACATAATCTTTAAAAAATTACTATATCGAGTACGTCGGCAAATCCGTCAGTGAGTCTGTGGTAGGTTGGCTCGGAGGGAGCGTCTATGTGGAAGTTTAGTTCGGCGGAGATGTCCGCGAGTCGTCTGCCGTTACGGTTACTGCGTCTGGCATGCCAGTTTCGGTGTTTGCTGTTTAAGTCACCTGCTATGATGTTGGGTTTGTCGGGGATTAGAATGTCTGCAAAATCCTCGGGAGCAATGGTTCGGTTTGGAGGATTGTAGACTGCGTGAAGGATTATTGATTTGGATTTTCCGATCCATACTTCTATCGAGGTGCAGTTGAGAGCTTCGGTGAGGGAGGAGTCATTTATGAGATTTTGGGAGAGACAACGTTTTGCGTACACCGCTGTTCCGCCACCTCTCCTTCCCATCCGGTCAGTACGGTATAGGTTATAATTTGCGATACGCGGGTTGGTTCCAGCCGTAAGGTGGGTTTCATTTATTAATGCGACGTCAACGTTGTGTCGCTGCAGGTAGTCGGCTAGTTCCGGTTTTTTGTTTGCGAGTCCGTTCGCATTCCAAAAGAGGATTCTAAGTTCGCGTTCAGCCATTAAATTGGATTAGGGAAGCTAATTGACTTATTTTTGATTCTAGGATTGAGAATCTAGAGTTCATGGCATTAGCTATTTCATTCACGTTACGCGTGAGTCTATCCAGGTCAGTTTCGGAGGAGTGCTCTAGGGAGGGAAGGCCCATCGAGGCAGCGTAGGAGGTAGCCGGAGGGCTCAGTGCTGCAGCGTAGGAGAGGAGAGGCGAGACCAAGCTGCGGGGGGCAGGTTGAGGGGGTTGTTGGGACCCGTTTTGAGAGGGGGTAGGGACATGGGAATGCTTCCTCTTATCCCTATTTCGGCCGTTGTTTGGGTTGAGGGACATCCTCCGTACGAAGCGAAGTGGTCTCCTTCGCAGTTGGCGCACTTGCGTGGGGGATTTATGGCCTCGCACTCTTGTGTCATGTGAGGGCCGCAGCATTTAATGCATTTTGGTGACATTCTGCAGTTTATTGAGACGTGCCCGTGCTTCAGGCAGCGAAAGCAATGGGGGATGGAGTTACTCCTGCGGAGTGCCTCCACTCTCACTACCTCATTGCAGAGGTATTTTATGTGATATATTTCTTTGCCCTTCGGCGTTCGAGGAGACTCGATTAGTATCAAGGGCATTGGGGACTTTGTTGTTTTCCTCATCAGACGGACGACCTTGAGGGGTTCGTGTCCTAAGGACTTGAGATCTTCGGTGATCTCATCGATCGAGAGGTCGGTGTTTACCCCCCCTAATAACGGTTTTGAGCGGCTTATCCGAGGCAGCCGTGTAAGTATAGAACTCGTATTTTTGAGTTTCTAGTAGTTTTGTAATTTCTCGGTGCGCCGTTTCATTGTCGGCGACGAGTTTAATAGTGGCCTCTTTGGAGGTGGCCGTGAATTGGAATCCGGCGGCAAGGAGCTTACGGCGGATTTCCGGGTATTGTTTTTTGTTCCTGAGAACAATAGGTACCGGCTTGTGGATGGGTAGGCTACCTGCGTCCGCGGGTAGCACTGGTGAATCGGGAGAGGGGGAGGGTTGTTCCCCGGACAAGTCAGGTGTTAGGTTTTGACTGCTACCTGCGGCATCAGGTGGAGTGGGAGCGGCTGGTGGGGATCTGGGGGTTTTTATACAGGTGCCAGACACCTGTGCTTGCTGTTGTGGAGAGTGTGCGTACGTGTGATCGTCGCGGAAAAGGGCGGGAAATTTTACCCGTGCACCTGGGAGATTGGATTTTTTCGGAAACGGGTTCCGGATTCGCGCAGGCGAGCATTTTCGTGGTTTCCCACTTCTCGCAGATCCAGCCCGGGCTGACGATTTGTTTTCTGGACGTCGGACATTCTGTGAACAGAACTCGCGAGCCCCACGGAAATCAGCATCGTGGGCTGGAAGAAATCGTGGGGGGGCCTCTTCGAGGTCTCCGTCAATACCTGAAAACCGGTTGGAAAGTCCCGGTGGAGACCTTTCAAGGCTACGTTGCCTTTTGTTTGAAAGCGCGGGAAACTGCTTCGCCGCCTTGGATTTTCCCTGTGGAGGAGAAGTATACCTTGGCGGGGTCGCTTTGGACACCCGCCACTTTCCGGGGTTTACGGCAGCGACCAGAAGAGCCTCCAGCTCCGCTGTCCTTTCCCTTTCGCTCTGGAGCTCGGCCAGAACCCTCTCGATCTCCTTTTGCAGAGAGGCAATCTGCGATAGGTTATCCATTTCAATTAGGAGTTGTCACTGCAAACTGGACTCTGCGCAGCTGAATCACTACGCCCTAGGCCGGGGGCCAACATACGCGAGCTTCCAGAGGACTCACGCGCACTCAGCAGCCGACCGTGGGAGGATGAAACAGTTAAAGCGGAGAGAGCGTTTCAAGCGACTTTCCCGCTCGGATGCCGGACACCCAATCAGAATTTGATAGATGCCTGGAAAGTGGCTGTGGCCATAACAGCCAAATCGAAACCGAGCCTTTAATAGTCGTTCATATAGCATACAATAGCATTCGTAGCAAGCTGCTACAGTCCAAAATACTACGCTTGAAAGAAAATTACCCTGAACAAGTTCGTATAGATAAAACCGTTCGTGTGCTTAAAATTATAGAGTAATGTTATACGAGATCTCCAAAACATTTCTCATGTCGTCATTTGTCGAACAGTGTAATCGGTTAAAACCTCAATTTGTTTTCCCCGCAAACAATTTTCGTCGAAAGGGATCGCTGCAAGCTTGGAACTGTCATTCAGTACGAGGCATAATTTGAATTCTTCAAGATAATTAATGAATTTAACAGATTTTCAGTATATCATAATGATCTATTGAATAATTTAATATTTTTATTTATTTAAAAATTTAATCTTAAGCTTATAAAAGACTAGTAATACACTATTTATTTAATTTAATAACATTATAATCGTTGTCACAATCGCAACAATTCGACAAACGTAGCTGGCTGGAAAGGCAACGGCAGCTGGGCGCGCTGTATCTGTTCTCTAACCTCTTTCCGTGTCCGAGTGCCGCTGCAACCATGGCTGAGGTAAGCCTAAGGGAATCCACCCTCATCGGACCCCATCAACCCTCCATTGTCAACCCCATTAGCCACAAACACTCACTGAAAGTCTAGTTATTAAACCCATCACTCAAAATTTTATCTGTTATCACATTTCTCCCGATAAATCAAACTTCTAAAACCATGGCGGGCCGCTCCAACAGTTGTCAAATACCCCATCAGTACAAGTCTATTTTCTTATGAAAACATTATAATCAATGTGTAGAACGATTTTCACAATGTGATCATTGCCAAGTGACCTTTAAAATTCGCCAAAATGCGGTTTCAGCTATCTGTCAATCTTACACTGAGTTGTCAGTTTCTAGTACATAACCTCACTTTGGTTTTACTTTGAGGTTAGGATAGGCTTGTTAGAAATCAACTATACTTCACATCAATGTGACACGTTTGATAATATTGAATTGTGTCTTATGTATTTGATTGTTTTTCTTTTAGAATGAAGATGTTCAGAAGAAGAAGCGCGCGTTCAGGAAGTTCACCTTCCGCGGAGTCGATCTCGATCAACTCTTGGACATGCCCAAGTAAGTATAAACAGCATCATGTTAACAATGTTGAGTTTGAAAACGATTCGACTGAGTGTTATTATTTTAGTGAACAGTTGATGGAATTGATGCACGCCCGTGCCCGTCGGCGTTTCTCCAGAGGCTTGAAGAGGAAACCGATGGCGCTCGTGAAGAAATTGCGCGAGGCCAAAAAGGAAGCTCCTCCGAATGAGAAACCTGAGGTCGTCAAGACCCATTTGAGGAACATGATCATCGTTCCCGAAATGGTCGGATCCATTGTCGGTGTATACAATGGAAAGACTTTCAACTTGGTATGAATACGTTTGTTTCCTTTAAATTAACTTAAATTTTTTAAATTAATTTAAATTGAACGTTTTGATTGGTATTGATTGTTTTTTGTTGTGATTTCAGGTTGAAATTAAGCCAGAAATGATCGGTCATTACTTGGGCGAATTCTCAGTCACATACAAACTCGTAAAGCACGGTAGGCCCGGTATCGGTGCTACTCACAGCTCTAGGTTCATTCCTCTTAAGTAAAATATCGACATTTGTATAATTTAATAAAAAAAAAACTGGCTTACAACTGTGTTTTTATTCCTAAAGTCCTAACACACTGTAGGAGAGTGGATTTCTTCTTGTATCTATACTCTATCCAACTTATGAAGCACCTTGTTTTCGCGCAACTAAAAAAAAAAAGAATTGTAGCTGTCTTGAGATTTACAACTTCGGTTGGTTAACATTAGTGTTAATTCTGAGATTTTGACGAAGCTTTTGGTTCAGACTCGGGTAGACTATCTAACTTGAGAAACATCCGAAGCTTGACTGATTAACAATTGATCTGTGCAGACTACCTGACTTTGAACTAATGAGCTATCACCTGGCATTCTCTCTACCTAAGTATCCTTATAACAATCACAATTCATTAAATAGTATATGTAAATACAAATACAGTACACTCCCTCTAATCCGGGCTAATGTTGGGGAGAGGTGGCACGGATTATTGAAAAACACGGATTACGCGATTAATATATTTTTCATCAGAATTACACAGATATAGGCTTAGAAAAAAAATGAGTGATTTTTGTTTGAATTTGCGAGTCTTTAAGTCGTTTTTTTACATCAGTGCGTACTTTCCTTACTGCAATCGTGTCGTAGTAATCGAAGTTCCACCGATTCATGTACTCTAATAAATCTTCGACTGATTGTAAAGCTTTCCTATGACTAAGTCGTTCTAAAATAATTTCTTCTTCACTATTTTCGCTTTCTTCATCGTCAATTTGAATCGTAGTAGCAGCAACAATATCTGCATCGCTCATATGTTGGAAACCTTGTTCATTTGAATCACAATGCAACCATTCATTCACATTTTCAGTGTCAACGTATTCAAAACCTTAAATAAATTTTTATCAAATCTATGATATCCGATATATCGTCGCTTTCTTCGTTGGAATCTAAAACATCATCTTCTACGTTTTCGAGAAGCTTCCTCCACGATCTAACTAGAGTTTATTTATTGGCTTAACATTAGACCAAGCTGCCGACACGCCATATATAGCATCTAGTACATATTGTCATTCTTTTCCAAAAGGCCATCAAATTTTCAACTTCATTAGAAAGAATTCTGAGAAGGTTCGCTCAATTTAGTCGAATTGTCTAAATGAGAATGACAAGCGTATCCAAAAAAATTACACGGATCGCAATTTCAATCCTCACACGACTGATCAAAATCTCAAAATTCCAATCCCATTACACATTCTCCCTTCTTGTGAAACACATTACGTAAAATGAAAACGAATTTATTAAGTTTAAAAGAAGGAGAGTAAACAATGGCATTGGAATACATATCGTCAACAGAGCACTAAAACTTGTCGGTTTATTCTAATTTATTGCTTGCGGACTTAATAAGTGTTCCATTTACTTGAGTATTTCGCAGAACTCATTCGCTGGCTGTGCTTATGTAGTTATGACTTTTCACGATACATTAGCTTTTTTACAATAAAGCGTCACCTGGCTTCGATTGGTGTGCTGTTTTTACAACAAATATGCAAGTTTTTATTTTTTAATTTTTGGCTAAAAAAATGCATGGATGAGCCGCAAACCGGATAAGCCGCGCACGGATAAGAGGGAGTTTACTGTACATATACTCTGTCCAACTTGAGAAACATCCTAGTCTTGACAGATTTAGAATCGATCTTCGCAGACTATCTGGGTCTTAAACAATAAACTTCGTCACTATCTCAGCTTCTTGGTATAAACATTAACGATAACCAACCAGTCATTAATCTCGAACTGCCACAACCCTTTTTTTTTTTTAGCGTGACAGTAGGTGTTACTCAAGTTGGACAGTAAGGCCAGTAACGGACTTGGCTGCCTGGCTGCGCAGCCATGGCCGCGGCGGCCAGAAAAACGTGCACCCAGTTCAAGCAGCCAGAACGATGAGAACACACTCACAAATGGTCAGCGATAACATTGTAGATACAACATATTTTCAATGCAATATTTGGTTTGTAATCTCGGATCTAGGATCCTTTTGTACCGTATGTACATATGTAGATGCAAATAATTCGTTGAAAATAGTTTTACATATATACATTATTTCCAACGCGCAATATTAGCGAGATTTTTTTTTATATTTTTATCTTATTCGTTGAATTTAGTATAAAATTTATAATGGAATTGGAATTGTTTATTCAGATTTTCAGCCGAAGCGGCTGAAAATCTGAAATGGCAAACGTGAATTGACTGGCTGCCAGAGCGTGCATCGCACAGGCAGCCACATACATTTTCTTTATTAAATACATCTCGTGTTGGCCGCGGCGGCCAGTGGCTGCCTGCCTGGCTGCTGCGTATCGGAGCCGGTACCTGTGGCCGCGCAGCCAGAGTTTCCTGGCTGCCTCAGTGCGCTGTCAAACAGGCAGCCACATACATGGCTGCGCAGCTAGGCAGCCAAGTGCGTTACGGGCCTAAGTGATCGTATGAAAATTTTTTCATACTCAGACAATACATTACAGTACCGATTAGTCACAAGAAAAAGTGAACGGTTTCATTGGGATGTTGATAAAAAAAAGACATTCTTCTGTGTATATACAAAACCATTTATAAGAACAAATAAAAAAAATTCATTTAGTAAGGTTTTATTACAATTTTTACTTAAAAATATATGAATTTCTAATCTAGTGGAAACACAAAACTCAATAGTGACAATGGATGGCTAACTTATATTAAGCTCTAAAATTAACATATACATACGTAAATTTCAAATATATGATTTGTATATATATATATATACATATATATTATTTTTGATACATCTAAAAAGCATTAAGAAATCAATACATTTAAATCGGAAAAAAAACATCTTCGACCAGCGTTGCAATCCAGCCAATCCATGAACACGGTTCACAAAAATGAGTCATCGGAATATATTTAATTACACTCATCCGCATTGCTGTTCCATTGTGAATGTTGAAATAAACCATAAAATTGGAATTTCATATTTGAATGATGCGAAATTTTTATGTTTACTTAATTTACAACTATTTTCTGATGTACATACATAGGTTTAGAGCGCAACGTCTAAAGACAACTACCGATAGTCAACGTTGAAATAATGAAATGGCATAACATTGGAAAACCTCATTTCAGATGACGCGATATCAGCAAATATCCTTACGTAGCATTAAACAATTGCAAGCTCAAACATTGCAAATCGATTCTGGCAAAACTATTGATATAAAACATTACAACAGTTTCATATTAGAGAAAATGGGGTTTGTGATCAGCAATTTTATAACTTGTTATTCGATATTATATGCCAATTGATAACGAGTCATAATAGAACTATACTAAATAAAGTTAATACTATTAGAAATCAATTACAAAATATCTTTCAAGTTTATATCTACAGAATGATTCGATTTTGAGATTTAATTGTATCCAAATGCGGATTTTGTATTTATAACCTTTTTTTGACTTTATTATTGGTGACAATGTGACCACTAATAAAAATATTATTGCCAAGATTCACTAGTAAATAATAAAAAAAAAGTTACATGAACATAGTCATAGAAAAAAGACCACTGAATATTAATTTACAATAGGGAAAATAAAATTTTATTTCAACTTCACTATTAAAATATATCATAATTTCGGTATTGTATACAAATTTGTTAATATTTGTGTACATCTCATTCAAACATTCATGGAACAAGAAACTGAAGAATTTCGCAATTAGCAGTTGAAATCTATACACTTATGCCTAATATGTAAATGTACAAAGTCAATTATATTCATATATTATTTTAGATTCACACATGCATTTAACGACGTAAACTAATTGGTAAATTCTTCATTTTAAACATACAAAAACAGTAGTACCACTTTAAAATTCTTGTGCATGGTATTAACATTATACAAATCTTACCTGGAACAAAAAAACGAACCGTTAATACAAACACATACATTTTACGTCCATTTAAAACGAGTAAAATGTGGTATTACTTTTAAATCACATGGTGACTACACTTAGCTAGTGAGAAGAGCAATATTGATCTCCTTAACCATTTTCACTCTGTGGAGCATTTTCGATAGAGGTTCTCGGCCCAACGCCTGGGTACTGTACCAGACGGGACTATCCGGAACGCACGATCTCTCTGGCATAAGATAAAACACATCGTTTCTCGTTTTAACACTTTCAGGGCTGGAAATATAGCAACAGTTAATTTTTTTTTTGAAAATGCTATCCTACTTCACTAGTATATTCATAGATTTTTACCACTTCGACAGATAGAATTCATACAGCTTAACAGGACACACTTGCGGATTATCTTCATTCTCTTGTTGTTCATATACCTTTTTCTTTCTAGAATTAGCATCTGCAAAAACACGATTCACATAAAAACTGATTTCATAATAGATTACAACCATTATACAAATAGTAAAAAAAAAAACTAGAGCAGACTGCGGAGGATAAAATCTAAGCAAAACGTTTCTCGAGCCAGGAATTTTAGCTGCACCTGGTTGATTAGGATTTCTTTTCCAATGTTTCATTATATGCGAGAAAGACAACTGCATATGCTCTTCAACCGTCTGTAAATAATCAATATTCGAATATAGAAAGTGCTTTTTTTAAAGGGGAAACGGTATGTGCGTATCATATTTACCACAAGATTAAAATGTTTCGTATTGAAAAACATAAGAGTCGATAAAAGAACGTGTGGGGAATGAGCCCCAGTTGTTTACTCTCCCACAAATGCTCTTCTTCGACACGCGTTACAATATACTCTAAAAATTACAAAAAAAAATATATATGTACATTATTTATACAAATATATATATATATAACTATTTCTTAAAAATGAAGATTCAACTCACGAGAATCATTATAAAGAACTGAAAACTTTCTTGCAACTTCATCAAGGCATTCTGTGAATTTTTCATAGTAGGAATCGGTAAAAATATTATCTATTCTACCATTTTCAAACAAATATTGTTGTATACCTGAAAACACAAATTAAATGATAAACAAATTACAGAAGTGCACACTTCAATTAAAAGAATCTTAAAAATTAACAAGTAGGTTAAACTCACCAAGCACTAAATAATATATAGTATCAGGAGCGTATTCGCTACCGTTCGGCTTTCGCACTTCTTTAACGAAGAGACAAAGCGAATAATTCAACTCATCCGCCATCAATTGGAGGATTTCAGACTTGAATGGTTTTCGTCGGACGGTACTCTTTTCCATTTCAGAATTCTTAGTCACTACCCATTGCTTCCATGCGTTCACTCCAAACGTATACTAAAAAACAATACAAGCACATTAACAAACTACAAAAAAATCCAAATCAAATTTACACATTATAGACAAACCTTTAGACACATGTTGGCATCGGGTTTCTCTTGAGGTTCGCGTGGCGGTTCAGGTGCGTGATGAGCAGCAGGTGTTTCAGGTGCTCGTCTCGATCGCTTCGAAGATCGGGTACTGACCGTTGCATTGACAGGACTAGATCCGCCTCTGGTCCTTTTCCGGTTTACGTTGGCTGCTGCGGCGGCGGCAGCCGCAGCAGCTCGCTGTTGCTCCAGCATTATCAACTGATGATGGTGCATCGGATTGTTCTCATCGAGACCTATTCCAATACAACAATTGATCAACATATTCATGGAATGTATATATAATGCTCGAGTGAAATATACCTGTTGGCATAGAAGGATGAGAGCTGGGAGTAATGGTGCTAGCCGTCATAGCCGATTCTAAATCTACAGCTGGTTCCGAGTATTCCGTGGCCATTTTGAACGCCATTTGTAGTACGTCTTCTCCGAATGCAGTATTACCGGTGTCCAAAGTATCGGGACTGAAGCCGTCATCTTAAATGTGAAATAATTTCATCAGTAAAACGAACATACTACAAAGCAATATGTTAAAGTAAACCAACCTCCGTTTTCTTCATCCGATTCGGAGTCGCTTTCGCATTTCTTTTTATCGCCGGCTACCATTTCAGCCATCATCAACAGTTCAGCTTCAAATGGATCTGTCGGCATTTTGTCGTGGATCTTCTTTATTTCTTTCATTATTCCGGTTGCGGAATTCCGAGTGGTCGGTATGAATATGGGTATCGGAATTGGTAACGGGATCGGCACCGGAACAGGAAACGGTAATGAGTACATGGCGATAGGTGTAGGTACATAGATTGGAACGGGTATTGGTATTAAAATTCGCTTTTCGAGATGATCGTCCGTTTGAACTTCTTTTGAACACGGATGCGGACGACATGAGACGCCTTTGGTGACCATCAACGGTTTGGTCAGAGTGCTGATGTTCCTCACTTCTTTGGGCGGAGCCGGCTTGATTACGACGTGGTTGTAAATTTTCGGCGGTGGAGGTGGAGGAGGAGTGACCGGCTTCGGAGGTTCGATCGGCGGCGGTGGAGGTGCTTCGTCTTGAACTAAAGACAGTCTTTTAGATTTGGCTCTGGTGGCATGTCCACTCGGCGTGGAAACAGTGAGTTCTGCTAAAGATTGAACATTGGATATCACAGGCATCCCGGAACGTCCGGCAGCTTTCGGTGCACCTTTCGTCGGTGCGTTGTGAGGAACTTTAGCTGAAATACAAAACGTAAACGTATAATACAATGCAGCGTATACAATGTGGGAAAACTAGAATGAACTAATACCATAAGTTCTTCTCGGTGCACCGGTAGGGACGGCTTGTTTACTTTGCGAATCACCGTCGAGAACCATCGGCGATTTGCTGTATTGCCTTTGAAACAGCATAACACATTGATATGAGCAAAAATTTCGCACCGTAGCATCAGACATTGTCAAGTGATACTGCGCTTGTTGTAATCGTTTGCATTGATCACATTTCGCCCTGAAAGTATAATAAATTTATAAAATCGATGGACCAGTTTCCTTCCAATGTGATTTTGGTTAAGTTTTTTGAATACCTCCTCGACGATACGGCGTTCACGGAAACTTGATACAGCGTCAGACAGTTCAAAGAGCACATCATCAACGACTGTCCACTGTCGAGGGTTCTTTTGATCATATCGAAATTGTACTTTTTGACTTTGCACCAGTTGCATGGTACTATATGTCTGGAGTTGCTAATGTAAACGTTCATACAAGTTTTAGAACAGAAACAATGAACAGCCGCATCGGTGTATATTGTATAGCTTTCAATTGACTTTCGTTCGAAATACTTTTTACACCATCGACACTGATCTAAAAAAAAAGAAATCAAAAATAGAATTGCAATAATTTTAGTACAAAATTCGATAGAGACGATTGTTATACCTGGGAATACATTGTTGACGAATTTAAATGCTGCAAAACAGGGTTCGGAGCATAACCTAAGTGGATTCTTTTCATTGAGGGCTACTTCTAACGTAGTCGGTTTTCTTTTGGAACAAACTCCACACTGAGCCCATACCGGCAGCGGAATGGGATTTTTACTCATTTTGTCGAATTTCTCCACGCAGAATTGCGAACAAAAATCTTTAAACTGGCCCTGATCGCCGACCGGTGCCAGGAATCCATCGAATCCGACAGATATATCTTTCTGGCAGTAGCAACATATCTTAAGTCCCTTCTTGAATTCGTCCAAGCAAGCCGAACAGCAAAACTGTCGAATATCATATCCGAACCGGACACAGTACTTGCCTAAGCTGACCATGGAAACGGCATTTTTACAATTGGCACAATGTAAGCCGTGGGTATTTTGATACTTTCCTAAGCAAACCTCATTGCAGAAATCCATAGTTTCCCACGACAAATTTTTATCGTTTCCTATGTAAGGATCCTGGCATTGAGCGCACTTTCTGAAGAAACTTTTGTCTCTATCGGCGCGGGCAAGATCAGCTTCCTCTTGTGTCTTTGCTATTATCTTATTTCCTTCGTCGATATACTTATCAGTGGCATTGCTGATTACTTTCAATTTCAACAATGTAGGCGGTTTGGCTTTGACGACTTTCTGTCTTTTGATTCTAAATACGCCGGGATAAACGTTTTGCAAGGATACCAAGCACATGAGACTACAAAAATACTTCGTATCACCTTCGTACATCGTTTCGAGGATACAGTCTTTGCTTTGATTACACTTGAAACAAGTTTCTGCTACGGCTGATATTTCATGAACCATTTTTCTTTTTCTCTTCACAGTATATTTGTAAGGATTTTCCTCGACAATTTCTTTAATACACCCGTCACCACATACGTACTTGACTTTATCTTCAAATATAAATCGATAAAAACATTGCTTTTCTTTATTACAGTGTAGACAAGATGCCACTTCGGAAACGATTTCCGAAACTATGACTTGTTTGGGTATTACTTTGTATTTATTTGGTTGCAACTCTTGAAATTTAGTTAGACAATCAAATGCGCATAAATATTTCAATTCGTTTTCAAACATTAGTCTGTATATACAAAATTTATTTTCATTGCACTTTAAGCAATTTTCTTCCCTCTTTTTTATTTCCCTGATAAAGCCATCTACTGACGTTTCTGTCGTAGGCTCCGGTTCAGGTTCCGGTTCGTCTTCATCATCTTTTCCTTTATCGGCATCTGCAAAATAAATTAAATTTAACACATTATTACAACAATTAACCATTCGGTGATGCGAACAATAAGTGGATAATTTAAATATAACATCGATAAATATACCCGGAAGATCGCGCAAGTCTTCATCCTCCGCATCGTCTTCAATTACATGTTCGATGCTTTGATCATTATCTTCATCTCCGGAAGCTGATACCGCAGATACATCATTAGCGTCAGTTATAAATTCATCTTTTAATTCGTCAGTTGCCTTGTCACATTCAGTGCCAACATCATTTCTTTCAGTGGAAGCTGTAACAAATTGGGATTTTAAAAATCGATATTCCAAATTCAATGAAACGACAAAAAAACTATCAGATTTTAAAAAGGAATAAACAAAAAGCATTTTTTTCTCCGAGTCCCGAGAAAAAAAGTTATTACCAATTTGTGAAATTATACAAATATGCAATAAAATTAGCAAACAATAAAATAAAATGAAACACAAAAAGCATACCGCCATCTGAAAGCAACGAATCGAACGTATTTGCAGAGTTTAAAACAGTGTCTGTGGTTTTTTTGGCCGACAACGCTTTTAATTTATCAGCTTCCGTTATCTCCCGGTCAGTATCAGGAAGCAAACAAACTTCTTCATCGGCTCCTTCCCCCTCGACAATGTCAGTCTCGTTGATATTATCACACAAAATGTCATCTATCACAAGAATTAATGCATTATAAAAAATTTACGACTTATACATAATTGCAAATACAATCGTCGCATTCATATATAAACAATAAACGAATACCATACAAAATGAGAAAAGTTAATACCGTCTACGTGAGAGTGATCCTCATCCAACAATGCATCATTTTCCAGATTGCCCTCATCGTGTTCATTGTTCACGTCCAAATCATTACTAGCGTCCATATCGTGATCATTATTATCATGATCAATATTATCGTCAACATCGTGATCATTGGCGTCATCCAAATCGTGATCATTATTAGCGTCCACGTCATTTTCACTTGTGTCGCAATCCTTAATATTCTTATTTCCAGACGTACTTGTTGCATGATCGTGCTTTTCATCGTCTAATAAATTATCGAAAGGATCAGAAATCTAAAAAAAAAAAAAACAAAAAAGATTATACACTGAATTTAATACTAATTTCGAAATATTTAATTCATTTAACTACCTGCGACGATTCATTTGGAGTTTCTTCTAAAGGATTTTCAGCATGTTTATCTTTAGATGTATCCATATCTTCCACTATACTTTCATCTATGTCCATTTTTTCAATCTTATTTTCTGTAAAATAAATTACAAAATTGTAATACAACAAAATTAACTATTATAACCAATTAATAAAAAAAAATAACGATATTCAATTCCCAGTAACCTTTTTCATCATAATCCATTTCATTGTTTTCAGGACTACCCTCCGGTCCATTTTGGCGAACTCCACTAACTTCTTCCTCTGCATCCATCGGATTGTCAACATCTTTGTTTGATTGTACATTACTAATTTCCTTGTCGTTTTTAACATCCACATCTACTGCAGGATTATTAATGCTCACGTTTAATTTCACACTATCACTAATATCTTCACCCTTTGCTTCAACGTTCACAGGATTGTAACTGTTTTCGTTCGATTGTACATTTTCACTACATTCATTTATATTTTTGTCATCGTCAGCAGCGGCATTGTCAATTTTTTCACCATCGGCCACAGCATTGTCAATTTTTTTATCCCCAACAACATCGGCTATTTTGTCTTCTTCGACTATGGGATCGTCAATTTTATCTTTTTCAACTATTGGATTGTCAATTTTTTCATCTTCAACTATTGGATTGTCAATTTTTTCATCTTCGACTATTGCATCCTCAATTTTTTCATCTCCGACTATTGCATTGGCAATTTTTTCATTTTCAACCACAACAGCCTCAATTGTTTCATTTGATTTACTAATTACTTCTTCATCCTTCCTTGAATCACTAACATCACTTACACTACTAACAATTGGTACGTCTTCGTTAATCTTGTCACTAACATTATCGTCCTTTTTTTTAGCGTCTTCGGGTGTTACTGACGTTTCATTAATTTCAATTTGCGGTTCGGAGTCTATACTATTCACAGATGGACTATGATCTACGTTATTTTCTACAACCGGACTGGTTTCGGGCGGTAAATCAACAACCGGAGACTTATCAGCATCTTCGGTGCTCAATTTTATTTTTGCCAGATCTTCATTCACAGCGTCGCAAACTTCTTCGGTATCTTTAATACTAGGAATTTCATTCGAGATTTTATCATCATCTATATTATTTGTATAAGGACTTGCGGGAGGCGCTTCTTCCGCGATTTCCGAAGGTTTTACGGAAACTTCAGTAGACGTTTCTTCCACGGGACAATTGTCCACCTTATCCGGTGGATTTGTAAGGTCGGCTTTGATAGATTCGGCTACTTCAAGTGTATCGGTAACTTGAGTGTGTGCGGCCTCCGGCTCTTTTTCATCCATTTTTAGCGCAATTCAATTTCAGCAGCAGTATAAAACTCCATTACAAAAAAATATCTGAAAAAATAAAAATTGCACTGTAAAATATAAATGAAAATATCACAGGCATTATGAAACAATTTATATCAAAAACATTTAGGGTAGATTGCTTTAGGCTTTCTACTTTAAAAGGTATTTAACATTACATATAATTACTGTAATTTGTTAGATATTTTAAATACATTACACCATTCATTTTGTTCACATTTTCCAC
Organism: Parapsyche elsis; assembly: GCA_022651745.1. Taxonomy (NCBI): domain Eukaryota; kingdom Metazoa; phylum Arthropoda; class Insecta; order Trichoptera; family Hydropsychidae; genus Parapsyche; species Parapsyche elsis. Next base: position 128,438 of record JAGVSN010000077.1, on the reverse strand, counting down.
TTAGAAGAAAGAATTTAACCAAATTATTTAATATTTATATAAACATTTATAAAAAATTACTTGTCGATGATCAACAGTTGTGTATCATTGATATATGAGTTGGCTAACAATAATTGCGACAGGAAAAACATAAAATAAAAATAAATAATAATTCAAAATCAAAATAAGAACAAAGGTGTCTAGTATTCCTACTAGTAAACAGATATTTAAGGATTTTAAATTTAGACATGTATTATAAAAATGTGGATTAAAAAAAAAAACAACTGACGAACTTACCATGAAAAGAATATGAGCATTAAATACTCAAATATTTTATTTCAAATCACATCGTGTCAACTAATTACAAAATATACGACAATTATAACAAGAGATCGAAAAATGAAAAAAAACCAACACTGTTTAACGTATTTACAAATAAAAAAATTAAACAATCACCAATAGAGGGCAAATTACAGAAACTGAAGAAAATTAAATTCAACATTGAACAAATTCAAACTTGACAACGAACGAATGAAACGTCAAAAGCGAACACGAAAACGAACAACTATTTACGCTACAAAGCGTACAAATGCACAAAGTGAGGTTATGTTTCGGCCGTCATACAAATCAACCGCCAAAACACGCAACAGAAACCCCAAAACCCGAGAGAATCTAAAAAAACACCAAAACGAACCCCAACGGGGCCTCAAAACACACCACCAACGACGGCTACGCCCTTAAAAACGAAAAAAAACCGGCGCGCCCCCGACCCGGCAATAAAACCCAACCGTGGCCACTACGAACTGTCACTCGAACGCGTCACATAACCTCAAAATGCCGAAGCCAAGTAGGAAGGGGGGGAGAGGGGGGAAAGGGGTTTGTGCGAGTAGCGTCACTCGGCGGCCGCGAGGTAACCGCCGTGCGAGCGTATTGTGGCGCGTGACCTGTGCCGTGTGACGTGTGACGTGTGACGTGTGACGTGTGACGGGTGACAGATACTCACTGTCGCCGACGAGGAACTTATCCGATGTCCGAGAAGCTCGCGAGGTTCCGCTAGCAAAAGTGACGGCCGCCAGCCACTAGCCGAAGCACAACAAACGCGCACCATCTTGTGGCGAGCAGCGCGCCACACTGCCGCCAACCGCAAATACTACAGATGCAAACATTGCATTTCTAGCGTCATGTTTCGTTAGTTTGATTTTTAGTGCCGTTGGAAGTTTTTAGGTGATACCGTTTGTTAAAAAACGCTTCTCGCTCGAACGCCATACAGGCTGACCGGTTCGTAGGAAGCACGACTCTCGTCAATACACGTACAACTACAAACAATATGACATCACGCGGCAACAAATCTAGAGCATTTCAAGCAACAAATCTAGAGCATGTTCAAGACATGTCGTGAACCCATAATGTGTTGTTTAATTATGCGACCTCACCGGGGACAAAAGCATCAACTGCGCAACAAGTGCACAGACGATCATTTCAGCATCGTCAGTTCTCTCCAACCTCTTGAACCATCTTTGTGGAGGACCAACACCATCATCTGCAGCTACAACAGCCATCGACGAACAGCATCGAGGACCAGAACTATCTGTTGGTGCCACTTTTAACTAACATTGACGCCACCTCACCGTCGTGCCCCGGAGAAGTACCCTGGAACGCACAACAGCTGACGTCACTCACGTGTCATCGTAACTTCGTTTACGACACATCAAACGACACATCAACTGTATCAAACCTGTACCAAAGTGTATTAAAGACCTCAATTAAATATCTTTAAACTATTACCACAAGTTTAATTATTACTGCGACAGATATCACACCAGGTAAACATTCGTTCCGTTATAGGCTAACACAGCGGTCGCCAACCTTTCGGATCTCACGGACCACTAAACTCAAAATCTCGAATACCGCGGACCACTACCATGATTTTTTCCATAAAAATAACATTCTAAATATGAAATGATAATTATTTGCAAAAAGTTTGATATCACCTTATAATGATAGAAAAATTATAATAAATAAACGATAATTTCATTGTTCATTATGAAAACTGCCAGTTATGACGTATGGATGTGAAACTTGGATGCTAAATTCAAGAATGCTACGTAAGATCCAGTGCACACAGAGAAGCATTGAAAGATGCATACTTGGTATAACAAGAAGAAATCGTAAGAGGAATACATGGGTAAGAAGTATGACCAAAATGGCAGATATAGCAGAACACGTGAAAAATTGAAGTGGCACATAGCGAGAAGAATGGATGGCAGATGGACGCGAGAAATACTGGAATGGTATCCGAGACGATGTGAAAGAAATCAAGGTAGACCGAGTGGAAGATGGGCTGATGAATTGAGAAGAATGTGTGGAGTCAAGTGGATGCAGATTACTCAAGACAGACAGGAATGGAAGAGGATTCGAGTGGCCTTCATCCAGCACTGGATGGTGAACGGCTGAATATGATGATGATTATGAAAAATGCGGACCACCAAAATTGTCTTGCGGACCACCGGTTGGCGACCGCTGGGCTAACAGGCTTACCAAGGTGTTTGGCTGATTTAGACGTTAAGGCGGGCCCTAGACCTAACTGAATTACGGTGCGTTTGTAGTAAGGTGCCGTAAAAACGAAGCGTGTAGGGGAAAACAACGCAACGTTTTCCATTTAGACAGCGCTTTAGCGTTAGCGTTGAAATATCTCATTTTTAAGCGTTTTAGCGCTGGTATAGTTCGCGCCGCGACCGTGGCGCTGCATACGCCTACTGAGCTGTATTGCGCAAACAAACAGCTGTTACAGCGCACGCGTAGCCTTGAGCTATACGGTGCATTCGTCCATACGTGTAGGCGCGAGCGTCCAGTAACCTGCGGCGTAGGCAAAATCGCTAACGTTTTCAAACGCATCGTAATTCAGTTACGTCTAGGGCCCGCCTAAGGCTTAGTTTTGCGTGTATTACAGCTTCTGTACCCTGCTACGGTGCATGCTGTAGCTAGAAGGGGGAAGCGCATCTTGCTCGAACACCATAATATTTGAAGCTTGGTTACGCGCGTACTACAGCTTGATGCATCCTGCTTCGGTGCATGCTGCAGCTAGAAGGGGAAGCACATCTCGCTCGAACGCTATACATACTATAGAGCGAGATGCGATTTTCCCCTCTAGCTGCAGTGTGCACCTGTAGGTGTAGCACGCGCGAAACCAAGCATTCGTCTCGCACTATCGTATGGCAATGTGTATCGGCTCGTGCTGTAGAAATCTGCTGCAAGTGCCAAACCATGCCTTAAAGCGAGGGTGCTCAACCTTTTTCGGTTTGGAAGCTACATTTTTATTTTATTTTGCATGGTGATCCACTTCCATAGAAGAATTAAGTGAGAGGTCCGGATATAATATACTAATAAGAATCTTATAAGAATTAAAAAAATTCTTAATAACTTTTTTTAGTTTTTCAAGCAATCAATAAAAATATGCGAAATAATATTTTTATTATATGTCTAGCGGAGTGGAGCAGAACACGCTGCAAAGAAATGGCGATCGTCATGCAAATTAAAATAAAAAAGTACCTTCTAAACTGAAAAAGGTTGAGCATCCTTGCCTTAAATGCTTGGTTTGTTCGTGTTCAAGTGCATCTCCCTTGTAGCTACAGCGTGCACCGACTTGTGCTGCAGAAAGCTGATGCAATCGTCAAACCAAGCCTTTACCAGTCGGTTAGTAAAGCAGCATAGTTAGTAAAGATTCTCGACTAATGCGGATGCAAGAACCTCACGCCACGCAATCACATCACGTGAGGTGTGTGAGCTTTTACCTATTATCCACCTATTGCCGAAGTGCAAAGTGAATTCCCCACAACCAAATTAATATAATTGTGCAAAAAAGTGCAGAAGATCAACAATACGAATGAAAAAAATAACGTGTTAGGAATATTTATTTATTTTATTAAAATTTCAACAATAACAGCAGTATGTTAGGAATATACCATAGGTGATAAATAATATGGGTAAAATAGAAATACCAAATTGCATTTTGCACTGATTTATTTGATAAAGTATACATACATTGATTAGTGCAAAAAGGCACCATTGTTCAAGCGACAGTCTGTAAATAAAATTTACAAAGATTTAGTCATAATTTTAATTTGTGACTTTGGCAAAACTAAACATCGAATAAGCACACGAATGCAACACGTTCAATAATAAAAGTCAAAAATCCAAATTGAATCCAAGTAAACGTTGAACGGTAATAATAATATAAAATAAGTTAACACAAATTATTATGTACAATATAAAATATAAAAAATAATTAATTACACAATTGTACAATACAATATAAATTTTATATCACACATTTGAATACACATTCGAAGTAGCATCGAGAAAAAAATATCAACCGACAAACACAATGAGATTCATCATACGCTCCAGCTAATTTATAAATTAAAAAAAATGGTAGAAAAAGAAACTCTTGAACTCTTGAAACTCTCTGAATGCAACTTATTTTTGGTCTTATAAATTACTATCCTTCTAGTGATACATTATAATACTAAATTTCAATTAAGTGATGACAAAAGGGTGAGGCATTTCATTGGCAGTTTATGAATAATTTATATAAAGTCAATCAAGTGTGGTGGAATGAAACCGTCATCAATATATACATACATATATATTTTTAATTTTTATAGCATAATATAGTTTTAAACTTTCATCCATTTACTATATGTACTTTAAATGGACACACTGTGCATAAGAAGACACAACTTTTATAAACATATGTATTCAGATAGTTAAATATACAATCAGTACAGAGTACAGATCATATACATACATATGTATGTACATATTATTCAGCACAATAGTTTTGATCTATAAAATTTCTTAGTATTAAGAATCAATGTTGATAATAAATTGTATTTGCTCATATATGTATGTATATGTATGTTCCATTTGAGATAAATATAATCATAAAATATATTCAGTTTCAAAAGCTAACTATTTTGCTTCGAAGTGAACGATGACAACAGTTCACTGTATAAAGCTTGTTCGCTGAAAAGCAAGCAAATTATACACGTGCGAGAATCATTTTTTTTTACTTTTTCTTGTGCACACTCGGTGATGTTGATTGAAAAACAGAAGATGCCGACATTAAATTATCTATATACTGGGCTAGTACTTGATTTTCTGATTTTAATTTTAGATTTTCTTCTTTCACGGAATCAACCCTTTGAGACAAATCTGTAAAAAAAAATAATTTTGTAATAAACTTTATGAGCACAAATCTATGATAAATTTATAGCGGAATGGATGTTGGCGTTATGTGGTATCCGTCATATTAATAATTAAACTTGTGGTAGTATTTTAAGGATATGTATTTGACGACTTTAAGTACAATAAATAGGTGGTACAGGTTTGATGCAGTCGTCAATAAAGTTATGTAGATGACACATGAGTGACATCAGCTGTTGCGCGGTTCCAGGGTACTTCTCTGGGACTCGGCGATGAGGTAGCGCACACGTTCATTAAAATATCAATATTATAAATAGTTAATCCAGCCAATGCTCTACTATCCCCAGTTTTTGTATGTACTAAAGATGGGTGGGGGTCTTGTCTTTTTGATGCCTTAAAAAGTGGTCAATCCCATCTACGTACTAAGAGGTGACGACATTTTAATTTTCACTTATTACAGGTAGAAATAACACTAAACCTATGCATGTAGGATAATCCGCTATCCGAAATGCTTACAGAACCATTATACCTTTTGTGACTTTTTGCAAGCACATTTCACTGACTTGTGTCCTTTTATAATAAATGGAAAAGCTTTTAAGGGAAAAACCCATATCATTAGGAATAACAGTACGATTGTGAAAATCCCCATTGAGTGAGATATTTTCCCGTTCAGAAATGCAGAATAGTAAAAAGGATATAAACATTTGCATTTTTTTTTTGATTTTAATGTTTTGTTGAAAGCCCCTGCACGATATACATAATATGCGTTAGTATGCGTGCGACGATAACAATGTTATTAGAAAAATTTCAATCAAAAAAAATATAGATTTATATTATATTTTAATCTTCAATAAGGACAGTAGTTACCGAATAAATATAAAAATTTTCATTCAGATAGTGATAGGATTGGAATTACATCCAGTTACTTAATCATTAGGCATAAAATTTTTATCAATATTATCAGTATTGATAATTTATTATTAGAAATTATAGTATTAAATTATAGTATTAAACCAATTAATCTAAGTATTTCTCGTTGACAATCAACAGGTGTTTATTATTGATATACTAGTGACTGCCCGTTGACAATGTTATCGGGTGGTTACCGTATCACGAGTGTTTGTGTGAGTTGGTGTGGTTATGTAACATGAGCGCTTTTCGCAACCCATGTCGTGTGAGTGAGTGAGCGCATGTGTAGGTGCTGTGCTGGGTATGCGAGCATTCCGCGGCTAGGCTACCCAGTCGATCGGTGGGCCAGGAAGATTCCTGCGCTACTATGTATATTGTATAGTAATGTGGCCTAACAATGGGTCACGGGAAAAAAAATAATATTAAATAAAATTAATTCAAAATTACAATGTGCAGTGATACTCCTAGAATAGAATTTCAAGCGTTCTGAACGGATCATCAGACAAACAAACAAACAGACTCAAGGCCATCGTGAATAATTTTTAAAACAAAAAGATAAATTTTGTATGAACAAAATTAATTAATAAATTTCCATTTACCATCGAGTGTGTTTTGCAGTTCGAGAACTTGAGTGATGAGTCTAGCTTTTTCCTCTTGTTCATCGGCGTTGATGTCAGTATCGAGGCTGTGAGGACCAACGAGTCCTGGACTAGAAGAACCGTTGGTGTATGAGCTGGGAATGGAGTCCGTGGACCTTCCATGGTTGAGGCTGTTGTCATTCGGCTCGTCCGTTATGATCACTTGAGGGTCGTCATCGGCCAAAGGGATATTCTCATCCTGCATATTACTGCCAATTAGGGACATTTTTGACGGCGATGTGTCACAAAGGAGCGCTTGTATTATACAAATGTCAGATGGTTTTGGTCTTAGCAATACCCATTGAGTCCCATCGGGGAAATAAAGTTAAAGTTCAAAAACTACCTCTGAGCCTCTGAGCCTCACCGGGCAACTAATCTGCCGACTAGTCTGCAGACTAGTCGGCCTTAGTCGTCGTGTCGTCAAAATGTTAGCGTTTAGACGGAGCGGACCTCACCGGGCAACTCAGTCTCCGCAACTATGGACGACTACCGACGACTACATGCCGTCACGGCAACTCTGGGAGACTCGCCATTTTCACGACCCGAAAAGACGTTTATATAGGCATGGAAATCCAAAACCGACTTCAAATATGGGTTTCTTAGACAATTTTGTACAGGTAACACGAAAAAAAAAAAAGGTTTTTTTTTTCAAAAAAAACGAAAAAAAAAAAAAAAAAGACGAATTTTTCATACTACGAGATAAACACTACTCACAGATAGTGATTTCCGAAGAAAGTTTCAGTCCAGATCCTTATTTTTCTTCTTATTTTCAAAGATTCGTCAAATTTTCAAAAATCTTCAAATTCGTCAAATCTGAACATACACAATAATCTTAAACATCTCCATAAAAGTGTATAGCTCTGTAAGAGGCCAAAAGACGAGAATATAATAAGATTATTAGGCAATTTTATATAAGAAACACGAAAAAAAATAAGTTTTTTTTTTTTAGATTTGTCTATTTTGAAAGTGACGTAAATAAATCATACAGAGGTGATGCACTCGCCGTTGTCTCGCTCGCACTCTATTTGCGTAAGAGAGACGCTCACTCACTCACGCTGCACTCGTCAAGTTTCAGTCGTATGCAAGCCACTTTACCAGATGCTGCGTCAATACAATGACGTTTGATACCGAACATTTCGAATGACAATTTGACCCTGTAAATCACGAGAAGTGCTTACCGTGACTTGCGGACGACATTTTCACGTTGAAGATGGACGTCGAAGAGGTCGCGCTCATGCTATATTTTCGGCGTAAACAATTAATTCTATACGCGAAACTCGAAAAATGAAAAAAAAGACGAATTTTTCGTAACTTTTTTTTTTCGAGTTTCATTTATAGAGTTGTCTAAAAAACCGATTCTGCGGGTCAGTTTTGAATTTCCATAATAATTAAAGATAATCAACATCGCAATGTGAGCAACTAAGTCGGGGGAGCAAATTGCTCAATGCAACTCGCCGCAGACTAGTCGGTAGACTAGACTAGTTGCCCGGTGAGGCTCGGGCCTAAGACTACTATCGAGGACTATACATTGAACAGAATGGCATTCTATATTATAATTTATTTGGTAGACATCTAGTTTAGCTCCATTCGTTTTGAAAGAAAATCAAATAGATATTTTGAAATAGACCACAAGGGTCAGGTCGGCCACTAACGAAACCAAGCCATCGATGTTTGGTTTGGCACTTGCAGCAGATTTCTGCAGCACAAGTTGGTGCTCATGTATATCTACAAGGGAGAAGCGCATCTCGCTCAAATACGAACAAACCAAGCCTTTAAAGCGAGGGTGCTCAGTATTTTTCAGTTTAGGAGCTACTTTTTTATTTTTATTTGCATGGCGATCGCCATTTCTTTGCAGCGTGTTCTGCTCCTCTCCCCTAGAAAGATAATAAAAATATAAAAACAGTATTATTTCGCATATTTTTATTGATGGCTTTGAAGAACTAAAAAAACGTTTATAAGAAACTTAGTAAAATTTTTATAAGATTTTTATTGGTATATTATATCTGGACCTCTCACTAAATTCTTCTATGGAAGACGATCGCCATGCAAAATAAAATAAAAAATCGGATGTGGCCAACCCATGACTTTATCCATATATTTGAGGAATACAAACAGTAACGAAATTAATTTTTTAAGTACGCAAGTAAATAAAACGCATGCACAGCACCACACCAACCAACATACATACACACATACATATCATGAAATCACTGTGTTGAGTGCGCACGCGTATGTAAAATACGATCTTCGGCATGTATTCAAATTAGAAAAACTGCCACTTCCGGTCATCAGATGTTGACCAAAATCACAGTATCTCTTACAGCTAACGTAAAAACTATAGATATGAAATTTTGACTTGATCGCCACGGTAGTTTCGGAAATATTTTGTGGTAAACTTTTTGACAAAAAAAAAACTCTACTTCCAGTTGACTGATTTTAATGATTTATTTTTTCGTAACTAGCAATTTTTTTCAGAAGTACAACATTACAATATTGTGACGATACTACATATTTAAAAGGTTGAAAAAAATAAAAACAAAAAAATCGTTCAAGAGTAAACTGCCATTTTCGCTAGTCAGAAGTTGACTAAAATCACAGTATCTCTTACGGCTAACGTAAAAACTATAGATATGAAATTTCGACAAAATTCCCGGAGCCGTTTCGGAAATATTCTGTGGTAAAAGAATTTTAGAATTTTCTACAAGAAAAAAACCCCATTTTCGGTTCACTGATGTTGACCAAATTTCTTATGGCTCTTACACCTGACGTGAAAATAATAGATATGAAATTTCAGCTTGATAGACTTGATAGTTTCGGAGAAAATACACATACAGACACACACACGCATAAGTACACAGACACACAGCCATACAGACATTTTTTAGAAATCATGAAAACGTGATCAGGGGATGATACTCGATACAAATCAGTCAAAATCTCGAGGTCGAATTTTCGCACGATCACAATACTTTATCCGATTAGGATAAAGTAAAATATAGCTACCAAACTGAAAAAGGTTGAGCACCCTCGCTTTAGGCGTGGTGTGGCACTTGCAACAGTTTTCCTACAGAAATAGCCGATGCACGCTGCAGCTAGAAGGGAGAAGCGCATCTCCCTCGAACGCCTTACGATAGTGCGAGATGAATTCTAGAAGGGAGAAAAAGTAAATTATTGACTTAAATACTGACCGATTAATTAGTTGACTCGCTACGCTACGTTGGCTGCACCGAGATAAGCAAACGTTGTCAGCCGTGCAGACTGTGTGAGTTTGTCGCTGTCAGTTTGGGGCGCGGCGATTCGCCACTGGGAGGAGTCGGTCAGCTCGAGTGGAGTGGAGTGGAGTGGAGTGAAGTGAAGTGAAGTGAAGAGGAGTGAGTGAGTGGTGGAAGCGAGTGGTGGAAAAGCTTCGGCGTGGGTTGCGCGGCGAGCTGCGGACGGACGAGGAACATCGCCGGAACCGGAACCGGAAGTGGTGGAGTCGCGTGACCACACGACATGGCGCTCCCGCAACCCAACTTGCGTTCGCCCAACACAGAACCCGTCACCGATTATTATGACATCTCCGACACCGTACTGGGGCTCGGCATCAACGGAAAGGTACGACCCTTCAATTGTTCGAATGTGACGTTCGTTGACGTTGCGATTCCTTCACGCTTTGGAGGTTATGTGGGCGGGTGACAGCTGATAACTGACAGTTCGTCCGTTGGCGGCCGTGACTTTTAGGTGTTAACATAGCGTCCATTTTCTTCAAATTTGACCTTGACAGGTTTTGGAGTGTTATGATCGCCGCTGCCGATTTGGACACGTTTTAGCTCAGCTGTCAAATGTCACTTTTTAGGTTACGTCCGAAGGAAGTGCGCGTTATCTATAGCCGGTGCTTCCCAAACTTTTTAGTAGCGCGACCCACTTTATAGAACGACAAACTTTTGCGACCCACCTAGCTTTATTGTACACGAGGGGGGGGGGGAGGGTATTTATAATTTATTTTAATATTTTTTTTATCCGTACTGGATGCCCTCAAGAAACAGGGCGTTGCGTAGCCTGCCAGCTGCCATATACAAAAAGACAGTAACCTAGGTTCGTCTCTTTAAAGACACGGAGCAATTTGGTATTGAGAGAGGTGTCAGGCAAGGTGACACCATTTCTCCTAAATTATTCAATGCGATGCTTGAGGATATATTTAGGTCGCTGGAATGGCACAAAACGGAGTCAAGATTAACGGAAGATACTTGAGTCATCTAAGATTCGCTAGCGGCATAGTTGTAGTTGCATGTGACTCAGTTGTTTTACAAAATAGATAACCGCAAGTGTGAGAATTAATTTTGATAAAACTAAAATTATGTTTAATGAATGCACGCTCAACGTAATCACTGTAAACAACCGTATTGTAGAGGTAGTTGATAATTATTTATGCCTAGGACAATTGGTGAACGTGACTGGATGTAAAAAAGAAGAAATGTGAACGTGACTGGATGTAAGAAAGAAGGATGGAGCACTTTTGGAAGAATGAACATAATTTTTAAATCCAACATCCCGATATGTATGGAAAGATGTATGCTTGGTATAACAAGAAGAGATCCTAAGAGGAATACATGGGTAAGAAGCATGACCAGAGTGGCAGATATAGCGGAACGTGTGAAAAGGTTGAAGTGGACACAGCCCAAAGAATGGATGATGGATGGACGCGAGAAATACTGGAATGGTATCCAAGAGTATGTGAAAGAAAGCAAGATAGATCGAGTGGACGATGGGCTTATGAATTGAGAAGAATGTGTGGAGTCAAGTGGATGCAGATTACTCAAAACAGACAGGAATGGAAGGAGATTAGAGAGGCCTTCATCTAGCAGTGGATGGTGAACGACTGAAAATGATGATGATAATGACTGTTTTTATACTTAATATAGGTATGTACATATATCAAGAGTTTTATTTATTTTTATATAATTTATAATTAACGGAAATAAGTCGTAACAAAGTACATAGATATGTTGAAAAGTGTTTGTAGAATAAACGATTCAAGTTAAATCTTATATAGTTAAGAATTTTATTTACAATGAAAACTCGTTAATTCGTTTTGTAGTTTGAAATATAAATTTTTATAAGTAACTACCCTCTACTACTCAGGTATTGAAATCCGAGAAACATTACTAATAAACCTTAGTATTAAACATCCATGTCAATTAATAAAATTCACTGAGAAATTTATTTGGCTTTAATCATATACATCAGTGCTTCTTAAACTTTTTAGTACCGCGACCCACTTCCAGTTGCATTGAAAAAAATTAAAAAATGTATGTACATATGTAAATGTAAAAAATGCATTGAGAGGACTTGGACCGATTTATACACTATATTGTCGGTTGTCTCGACCTTTGAATCTCGTATAACTTTTTCTAGGGCGATGTTGGTAAACAACGCTATTACTGAGCATTAAACGAACTTGAAACGTTTAGTACTCACTATGTCTATATTGAAATTTCATTACCGTATTCATCATATTAAGTAGTGTTGTAAAATTCTCGGGAATAATCTTTTGGAGAATATTCTCCAAACCGAGAATTTTCTGTTAAAAATTGTAGTACATAATGCAATGTACCCTGGGCTCCATCGGCCACCATGTATTTAAAATAAATAAATACTAACTCTTACTGTATTTGCTTAAATATACAGTAAACTCCCTCTAGTCCGGGCAATACTTGGGAGATGTGATACGGATTACACGAATAATATTAGTTTAGTATCCGTGACAAAAACTAAATTTGATGGGGCGTGAATATGACAAATTTTTTACGGTCTTTTGTGCTAAGTTTAAATGAATGATTATATCATAAGTTGATTGATGATTATATCATTGGAATATCATTACCGAAGCAATAAAAATATGTATACGTAATTTATTGCTTCCAGAGTTAATAAGCATTGTATTCCTGTAAGAATTTCGCGGAAAACGTTCGTGCTAGTAGTGCGTATGTTAAAATGACGAAATGACACATTCAGTGTCGTCAATATTAAGTATCAAGTTTGTGTTGTGTGTTCAATAAAATCGATTGGAATCAATGGTCTGCCAAGCTCGGTAGCCGCGGAACGCTTGTATACACTCAGCATGGGTAGCGCAAAGCGTAATACCCACTACATATTTGCTACATTTTGATTTGATCATTGATAACCACTCGATGACACTGTCAATAGGCATTTACTAGTTTCATTAATAAACCTCATTATGGCACAGTGTGATAGTAATGACTAATGACCTAATGACAATGTTAATGTTAGATGACATGATCCTGGTAGTTAAACTGTCACGAACTTAAGTATCGTTTAAGTTTTATTCTAAAATGTTTAAATTGCAATTTTGGTCGATGATTTGACTTTTTGTTACTCTATACTCTGTCCAGCTTAGAGAGACCCTTTTCTCACGCAGCTAAAATAAATGAGGTATCTTACAAGAGGAAGTACCACTTCGGTTGAGGAAATTTTTGAAAATATGAATTGTAGACATTGGTACCAAACTTTTACATATGTATATGTGAAGTTTCGGTATGGTAGGATTAATGGTTTTTGAAGATATAGCGATTTCACATACAGACATTTTCCAAAAATCACAAAAACTTGATCAGGGTACGATACCCGATACAAATCAGTTGAATTTTCGCACAATCACTACTTTATCCGATATGGATAAAGTAAAAAGAAGGATGTAGCTGTCTGAGATTTACGACTAACATAACTACTTGTTTCAAGTAAAATTTTCTTTAGCATTTTATTTATGTATTCAATTTTTACTTGGATACTTATATGAATGCCAGTAATATCGTTAGAAAAAATGGAAAAAAAAATTCAAAGTGTAATAAAATACTGTAAGACTACAATACCAGCTCGTCGTTAATTTGATGGTTGGTACACCCCTCGGGCCTACTTCCGTTTTGGCAACCTCGCGTAAGATCCAGAACCGGCAATGCCGCGCGAACCAACCCCTCTGAGAGGCTGAGATATCTCGGCCATTCTCCCTTCGGACAGCCACTGGACCACATCTGCCTCTTGAACACCCATCACGATAACCCATAACTTTAAAAACTTTCAAATCAACCTCACCCGAGAGACGACTTCTTCGAATCTTCAAATACGGAGAAGCCGTCATCCTACAATACTACATAATTATGTACAAGTTAATTACATTTTCATATTATGTGTGTAAATATTAGAAATGGTACATTATTTTGTTATGTTTTATGTTCACTATGGTCACAATAATCAATTTGAATATACATTTTATCAAAATATAAAATGCGTTAAACAGTAAATTTATTGTATTTAAAAGCGACGTCTGTCTGAGGGTTATCATTAATGTTTATTCCAAGGAGCCGAGATGATGCTGACAAAGCCGATTCTAAATCGGTCAAGACTAGGGTGTTTCTTAAGTTGGACAGAGTATAGATATGACACACAAACCTGTTTTACAGTGTAACTTTTTATTTTATTTTAAATGATTGAATTGTATGTTATTCGGAATGACATTCAAATACATTTTAAACTTAAAGTGTCAGTTTTGATGATACACGGTATTACCAAATACAATGATTACAATTAGTTTTTTTTTTTTTGATTGATTATTGTAATACACAATTTAAACGCAAATTTATTCAGATTTAAACTCCGAAGTTGTTTGTCCGAATGTTTACTTTTGTACCTACATACAGTGGAACCCCTATGCATCGTTTTTCAAGGGACCATTAAAAAAAAAACCATGTATGCAGAAAAACGACTTATACGATAATGAAAAAAATTCGGGTGTGGCCAACCCATGACTTTATCCATATATGTATTTGAGGAATACAAACAGTAACGAAATTAATTTTTTAAGTACGCAAGTAAATAAAACGCATGCACAGCACCACACCAACCAACATACATACACACATACATATCATGAAATCACTGTGTTGAGTGCGCGCGCGTATGTAAAATACGATCTTCGGCATATATATACTTTATATATACTTTCCAGTCCTAACTCCTAAGTTCTTTTCTTATTTTGATCTGTTGTTCGTTTGCAACTATTTTGGCTGTAGTGTATTGTGTGATATTAATATTATTTTGTATTTATATTTTATTGTACATATACTATAAGCTGTTTGTTGCATGATTAAATAAATAAATGTATTCAAATTAGAAAAACTGCCACTTCCGGTCATCAGATGTTGACCAAAATCACAGTATCTCTTACGCCTAACGTAAAAACTATAGATATGAAATTTCGACTTGAGAGCCACGGCAGTTTCGGAAATATTCTGTGGTAAACTTTTCGACAAAAAAAAAACTCTACCGGTTGACTGATTTTAATGATTTATTTTTTCGTAACTAGCAATTTCTCTCAGAAGTACAACATTACAATATTGTGACGATACTACATATTTAAAAGGCCGAAAAAATAAAAAAACAAAAAATCGTTCAAGAGTAAACTGCCACTTTCGCTCGTCAGAAGTTGACTAAATTCACAGTATATTTTAAGGTTAACGTGAAAACTATAGATATGAAATTTCGACAAAATTCCCGGAGCCGTTTCGGAAATATTCTGTCGTAAACTTTTCGACGAAAAAAAAACCTACTTCCGGTTGACTAATTTTAATGATTTATTTTTTTTTAAATATCAATTTCTCTCAAAATTACAACATTACAATATTGTGACGATACTACATATTTAAAAGGTCGAAAAAAATAAAAAACAAAAAATCGTTCAAGAGTAAACTGGCATTTTCGCTAGTCAGAAGTTGACTAAAATCACAGTATCTCTTACGGTTAACGTGAAAACTATAGATATGAAATTTCGACAAAATTCCCGGAGCCGTTTCGGAAATATTCTGTGGTAAAAGAATTTTAGAATTTTCTACAAGAAAAAAACCCTACTTCCGGTTCACTGATGTTGACCAAATTTCTTATGGCTCTTACACCTTACGTGAAAATAATAGATATGAAATTTCAGCTTGATAGACTTGATAGTTTCGGAGAAAACACACATACAGACACACACACGCATAAGTACACAGACATACAGACATTTTTTAGAAATCATGAAAACGTGATCAGGGGATGATACTCGATACAAATCAGTCAAAATCTCGAGGTCGAATTTTCGCACGATCACAATACTTTATCCGATTAGGATAAAGTAAAAAAACGCGTTTTGTAACATTTAAAAAAAAATTGTTTAATTATCAGAAAATTTTAATAAATAATCACATTATACATACATATGTACATAATACATTATACATTATACAGCTTTAAGATACTTTTTGTTTGTAATTAGCTTTTTAAGCTACTTTATTCAAATAAATAAATAAATACATAATACATAAATAAAATAAAAAGTGTTTTGTAAAATTAAAAAAAAAAACTAATAAAATTATCAGAAATAATCAATAATTACACGTATCTATGTACACGTATTAATTACACATAATAATCATCAGAACATTATTTTTTTTACAAAGAAGTCTTTCATAGTGAGTTGCCTCTTTGCAGTCTTGCATTTTAATTCAAGCAATGACCTCCCGAATTCGCTCACTTTTTTCACAAAAGATTCGTCTATCTCATATGAATACAAAAATGATTTCACTTTATCGAATGCTATCAATGCTTCTGCGAATGTCTGAAAATTCATTCATTTTCTTCATCGTCTTCTTCTTCGCTGGTGTCATTGGCTGCATTACATAATGACTCGATTGTCCTCGAGAAAACCATAAAAATGTTTGTGATCATCTATGCCTTCTTGTTGTCTTGGTATTTTACGTTGTGTTTTAATGTTCTTAAAACATCAGGCGCAAGTAGGTATCAGGTACAAATAAATTCGGAAACAGTAGAGTAAACAAAAAAAAAAGGTACTTGTGCCGTTTTTTTCTTGGAATGTCAGGCACAACTACATACCTGCTTCCACCACTTTGGTGATTGCAATCTACAGTGTAATTGTTTAGAAATTTCGAGAAGATTTGATTGCGATCTATCATGGTAAAATTTGTGACAGGACCGTAATATTTAGACGATTGATACAGAATAACGATATATACGAGAACGATGCAAGCGAGATTATTTAACACTGTTCTTATGGGTGTTTGGCCGGGACTATGAAAAAATAGCGATGTATGCGAAAAAACAATACAAGCGAAAACGATGCAATGGGGTTCCACTGTATATAAAAATCTACTGTGTGAATGAATCACAGAATTACAGACCTACATATATGGGTATTGAGTACAAATCCTCGACTGACAATTATACTGCTGTGCGTAATTAGAAGGAGATTACTAGTGAATTGTGTAGAATTTTATCACTTGGCATATTTTATATTAGAATTTTGGATCAATTGGAGACTATTTAATGGTATTTGATTCTCTTAGGTGGTGGAATGCGTCGAAAGAAAAACTGGTATCAAACGAGCCTTGAAGGTGTTACGCGACAGTACAAAAGCCAGACGCGAAGTCGATTTACACTGGAGAGCCAGTGGCTGCATTCACATTGTCGCGGTATGTTAATCTTATGTATATCTTAAATTTTCCGCTATCAGCTATATTCAAGATGATCTTATCTCTATGTGTAATCCTGTTTGTTTTTAAAAGATCGTCGATGTGTTCGATAATACTTATGGAGGGCATAGGTGTTTACTCGTCGTTATGGAGTGCATGGAGGGCGGAGAGTTGTTTCAAAGAATTCAAGATCACCAGGACGGTGCGTTCACGGAGAGACAAGCTGCCGAGGTAAATATAAATATATTGTGTTTTGCAATCGATATTACCACCGGTTCCATTAATAGTGTATTGTAATTACACAATGGAAGCTAAGTGTCCCTTTGTCATTATCCAAACTAATCCAACCGTTGCACGGTCCTTGTAAACTAATTGTATGGTTTTCATTTTAAATTCGTGTGATAATTCCAGATAATGCATTCGATCTGTGTGGCCGTTAGGTATTTGCACGAGTCCAATATCGCCCATCGTGACATCAAACCCGAAAACCTCTTGTACACCACCGCATACCCGAACGCCCTGCTCAAACTTACAGACTTTGGTTTCGCCAAGGAGACTCACAACGCTGCTGAAACATTGCAAACTCCATGCTACACTCCTTACTATGTAGCACCAGAGGTGTTTCTTTCACTTATATTCTACCGCTTTCGATTCTTATTGACTGTGTAAATTAACATGTTTTTTTGTTGTCTTTTGTAGGTTTTGGGACCAGATAAATACGACAAATCGTGCGATATCTGGTCGTTGGGTGTCGTTATGTACATTTTACTTTGCGGATTTCCCCCTTTCTATTCGAATCACGGTCTCGCTATTTCGCCAGGAATGAAGAAGGTTTGTGAAAACTGTGATATCATATTTTATTTTTGATTGCTATACTGTTTTATTTATTTAATTAAAATAGCTTAAAAAGCTAATTACAAACATAAAAGTAACTTAAAGCTAAAATTAAAAAAATAAACTTAATTATCTATTAGCACTTGTACAGAGGTGTTGTTTTAAGGCTGCCAGGCATCTATCAATTTGATTTATATTTCTAAGACCTCTGGCAGTCCATTGTATTCAACAAGATACAAGATACTAGATTCTAAATCTACTTAATTTCAAATTCTTAACTGTTAACTTTTTCTTACCCCTAGTATTATGACTATGTATATTATATCCCCTTATTAAATACTTATTAAAATAACTTGGTAATAAATTCTTATCTAACTTAAAAATTAAAAGCACTTCAACGAAATAAAACTGACCCATCAAGCTCAAACTTTTATAATGGCAGTAGACATGTAATGCGTACATAGCGCTTGCTAAAAGCAATTATAATAACTAAACATCAGAATCTTGTGGCAGCTATGTACATAGGGATGGCAAAAAAAAAACTTTTGACAACGGGCCAAATTGGAGGAAATTTTAAATATTAACAGAATTACTGTATCTTTAACAGAATTATTATATTTTTAGAATATACATAGGTATAATATCTAAAGAGTACCTATTTGTCTAGTTTAACCTTTTTTTTTTTTAAATTAATTAATCAATGGAATTATGTTTATGCAAAATGTTTTAACCATCGCAAATTCGGGATGATGTTTTATCCATTCATTCATAAGAGTTTAGGTTTTTAGTGTGAGGTATCATTTGAGACATTATTTTTGAATGTGGTGTAAGTCCAATTTTGAGTTAATGGTAGTTTCGGTTACAAACAGATATCGTCGGTCCAATGCCAAAACCATGAATGTGCAGAATAAATGTTTCGAGAATAATCGAGTTTTAAAGGTGAAAACACCGTGAAAAATCTAATTTTTACATTATCAAGAAAGCAAGATCAGACTTGCCGACTCTTTACGCATTCGTGGTTTTGCCATGGTGTAGTACTTTTTTAATTACATTTGGTTAGGTAGGTTGTGAAAGTGGCTGATTTTGCAGATTCATGGTTTTGGCATTGAACCGGCGATATGATATATTTATTTTTAAAGAATACAGTCAAGATAAAAAATTAGACTGACACCACTTTCAAAAGTAACGGCTCATTTACGTGACTATAAACTCTATCGATATCACTATTACTTCATATATGTACATTATACATTATAGGTAACATAAATATTCATAAACAAATAATACGCACCTCTAATTGTTAAACAAAAATTGTATCACCAGGTCTCTTAAGTGTGCTCAAAACACTATCGAAGCATGGAATAAAATATAATAAAAATTTCAAATGACAGGTCACTTTTTGCGTATCCCATTTTTTTTTTTATCTAAGTGCAGCTGACCTATATTCCTAGAAGGAACATTTTGTTTCAATTTTCCAATGACTACATTTCAATTTAAGTATTAAGTATTATGAAAAATTTCCCATGCGGTCCTGCAAGTATAGTACTTACTGTATAGTATAGCTGCCACAACTTGCCGATCTCTCATAATAACATTGAATATTAATCTTGCAGAGGATTCGATTAGGCCAGTACGATTTTCCGGATCCCGAGTGGTCGAACGTGTCGAAAGAAGCCAAAAATTTGATCAAAGGTATGCTTTCGGTAAACCCGTCGGAACGTTTGAGTATACAGCAAGTGATGAATAGCAGATGGGTGAGTGCACATCGTCAAGTACCGCA
Source organism: Parapsyche elsis (assembly GCA_022651745.1). Classification (NCBI taxonomy): domain Eukaryota; kingdom Metazoa; phylum Arthropoda; class Insecta; order Trichoptera; family Hydropsychidae; genus Parapsyche; species Parapsyche elsis. The sequence goes on along the minus strand of JAGVSN010000077.1, from coordinate 108,573 downwards.
GACACCTCTACATACCGGACGTCTTCTTCGAGAAGGCGGTGACACGTGGGTCGAGGTGCAAGACGAGATGACACGTTCTCTTGCCACAATGCGAGTTGACTACGATCAGGTAATTCTGGTATTTACCTCTCATTTTCTTAATGTTAAATTGTATTTATTGACGTTTCGTTTCGTCTTAGGTGCAAATCAAGACATTGGACCAAAGCAATAACGCTCTGTTGAACAAAAGAAAAAACAAAGCAACCGCATAACTAACAAATGTCTTCATATTAACAATATACGAAATTCCCAGACTGGCTCCATCGACGTATCGTTGCAGGGGTTTCTAAATGCTGTGGTCCACATTCAACGCGAATGTCTATAAGTATACACGTCAACATGTATGAGTGTATTTTTGATGATATTAGTTTTGTGAATGGTGCAATAATGTATCGGTTGTGTTTACTTTCATAGGTTGTTACGAGAATACAATATTTTTCAACAGTGTAAAGCTAGAAAAAAAAATGTAAACGTTTTCTAGAGAGATTATACATATGTAGTATATACATACAAAGTATTGTTTTTATATATATTTTTCAAGTCACTCGTCAAATGTGCCAGTACAATTGTTAAAACAATATAGTAGAAGACTTACAACATCACAATAAGTTATATTTTATTGCAGATGAATTAATAGAAAATCTATTCCTAAATAATTTTATATCTTTATATAAATTCAGAAAGCTTTAATTAATATTCCATAGTTTAGTGCGATACCTCTAATATTTTAAATAATATGTAGAAGCGATATATTGATTATGTATGTGAGTTCAAATGATCCATTTGTGGATGTATTTGTCCATTGAATATTTTTTTGAATGTATTCTATTTACTACAACTAGCGGTAAGTTTGCGATTAGTCAGTTAAATTCCTGCTCAATTCTTAAAAAAATACTGAAAATTGTATATAAATTTTCAAGTACAAATCTAATAAAATTACCATTACGTTACAATCAGATCGGACTGCATAATAAGAGACCTCTGTTTTAGATAAGATCGTGTGATTTTCAACGGCTCGCACTGAAAATAATTGAGTACGTTCACAATTGAGCTAAGTTCAGTATTGATAAATGGTGCTTAAGTCCATTTTAAACTACATAGTGTTTAGGCTTGTGTTATCCTAGGGGTTTTTTTTTAATATTTGAAATCTGTTCTTTGAAAACCGGCTTAAGTTTTTCTATACTCGATCAAAAATATTTGCAATATTAGTTTAAATTTTAGTTTGCGAGGGGCTCAAAGCTAAGTATTCTGCGCTAAAATATAGATTTAGATTTATTTTGCTACTCTTGGACATTCGTCTGAAGAACACTTCAAATGGTTCACTGTTTTTCGTTCGCTCTTTAATATATTTTTAGCATTTCTTAAATGCATAGGTGTTGAAATACATTATTCTTATTTAGTGGGATTTTTTAATTTTAATAAAACTTAATTAATGTATAATTTAATTTGCTATTTCAAATTGGCCTTTGGAATTGTGCCTGCGGTTACGTCATGTAATATTCAGATATGAAATTGCATAATGTGTCCATATTTTTTGACAAATTGTTTAAGTCAATTCTAAAACATGTTAACCATTTTTTTTAAGTTTCAGAGAATTAGTATTACGACTATTACACATGATTGCCTTAGGTTTAATATAAACCAAAGTTTTGAAATGTAAATATTCGCCATTTTAGCGTTCTTAGTAAATTTTAATTACTGTCTTGGCCATTTTGTTTTAAAACAATTTGCTTATTTTTTGATTTTAGACTAGTTGAAAATAATAAAAAAAAATTAGTCATTAGTAGGTTTCAATTTTGAAATTTTGTAGAATTATTTTATTTATTTTATATATTTATTTATGTATTTATGTATGATTTGAATTTATTGCTTTTTCTTCGTATTTGTCACAAACTGAGGCTATAAAATCTATTTTAAAAATTCGTAGTTAATAATAGTTCATAATCATTATAAAGTGGTGATCAATATTGACTTCTTATTTTTTTATATACATTTTGTGCGCCTGTTATATGTATGCCGTCCGTATTTAAATATCTATCATTATTTCTTTTCTTATGACTGTCTTTCTGAAAATTGTTTTAATTTTATGGTTGTGAAAAATCAATGCAAATAAAATAATTATTACATATTGCTATGTATGAATTCACTATTGTAGATACAAATATTATTTTTACAATAGTAGAAACTCGAGTATGTATGTAGTTTTTTTTTTTTTGACTAATTTCTAGATGCATTTAAATGCAATTATTTTATGTTAGAAAATGCAAAATTATGTTGCTAATGATACTTATAAAAATTAATACATTTGTTTTTCTTGTAAAGCATATTTATTATTAGAGATGTGTAAAACTATCTACATAAATAATAGATTTTCGTCGTGATAAATGTATGAACTTCTATTGTTTGTTTTGTTAATGAACTAAAACTTGTTAATACTTTGAAAGGCCTAATATCTATATTATACATACATATATGAAATTGAGTATTTTATGAAATATACTTATTATATCTCATGTGATCGAGATATTTCAATTGTAATATGTAAATATATATTTTTATTTATAAATACATATAAAAATGAAACTAATATGTGTCTTTATTTAAATCAATTTTTGTAATTCCAAACATGAAGCCGATTTTTAGATGGGCCTCATGATGATGAAATCTTTCTTTCATTTTTGGCTATGGACCAATTCTTTTGAGATCAGTTAAGTATAAGATAAAGAGATGGCAGTAATATAATTATTTATTTGGGGCTCTAAAAACATGAAATCGTCATTATTTTCCTTTAGTATGAAATCTGCTGAAATTATACATTATCAGTAATGTTGTACATTTTAATTCCCAAGGTTGAATTAAAATTAGTTTGCAAAATTACATATATATCATATTAAATTTAAACTTTATTTGCAGTTTGCAATTACTTTATTTTGGCGACTTTTACATTGTTTATGTTGAACAGATTAACGATGTATACATTTAAGAAGTCTGTGTGAGCAAATGTGGTATAAAATGCTATCGAACAATAGAGTGCGCTGGTATTTAACTAAGTTTCCCCACTCTGCGTTTGGGGATGCAGCGCAGTATTGCCAGTTGTGAATAATGCGGGAGGTGGAGTAGAGAACTCCTACAAGTTTATTCGTAAAAAGAGCAAATAAGTACCCCATTTTTCAAATATGTAGAGAAAACTACAATCAGCTCTATATATTTACAAAAAAGATAATCCTAAGCCTCTTACGCATACGCTGAGGTTTCCACGAGCGAAATCTAACAATTATATAGTCCAAAAGTATTTGTAATTTTTTTTTTTAAATGAGAAAATATAAAGAAAATTCGACTTCTAAAGGTAAGCCCGTAAAAAGTGAGCTTACGACCAATTTATCAGTTAAAAGTTAGGTTATTTTGACAGTTCAACTGTCATAACGCACGTGCGACTTTTTGATAAATTACATTACAGTTTTTGATGAAATGGAATGTTAATTGCTAATATATGCAATTTTACGTCACTTTGAACGATCTTCTTAATATATCTTCGCAATATGAAACCGCTTAGTATAGTTGCCGTACGAGGAAGTGCTGGAGGAGCTCGTTTATTGGAAACTTGTGGTCCAGCTCGTCGTCCTAATATGCGATTGTTAACTCCAGCCTCTATCCTTTACACCAAGGTACACCCTCAACTTAAATACTAATCAGTTCCTTGTACATTAAACTTTCTAAAGTGGTTAATTATAGGGAGCAAGCGTACCTCACATAACCCACGAAGTATTCGAAATGATAACAAAAGATGAATATATATTTCATACACCACTTTTGACTACTGTGCAAATGAAAGTCGGTACCGATGTGCAAGGTAAAGGTTTAGGACCGTTCTCAGGTTTGGGAGATTCACCAATTTTCATGACGTTTCAAGATCCGAGTGCAGTTGTGCCTCAAACTCAATTCGAGAAGAAGAATATGCCGCTGTGGACGAGGATGGGAAAGCAGATATTTGATTCTGATGCGTAAGTTTTGTAATAAAGTGTCGTTTGGGAATGTTTTTGTATCAATTTTTAATGTTTGCGTATTGTTACGTTTTAGATATATGGATTTTGTTGAGAGTTTCAAGCCGGATATATATCAAGTTCTTAGCGATGGTTGTACCGATGCAGTTAGTTCGAAGAAGCGTGTACTTAAAGCCGTCGAGAGGAGTAAAGCTATGTTTACTAGATGCCTAGAGAGACATGTAGCTTCAGAGTATCTTTTGAAGAATAGTTCAGTATTCGGTAATCAATTGAGCTGTAAAAACTTTCTTAGAGAGTGAGAGCTTATATTTTAATCTATTGAATTTAATTGGAAGGTTTTGAATATTGACCGAACGAATAAGATCTAATAGAAATAAGGTCGAAAGGTAAAATGACCGAAAAAATACATCATCATTTTCAGTCGTTCACCATCCACTGCTGGATGAAGACCTCTCCAATCCTCTTCCATTCCTGTCTGTCTTGAGCAATCTGCATCCACTTGACTCCACACATTTTTCTCAATTTATCAGCCCATCGTCCACTCGGTCTACCTTGCTTTCTTTCACATCCTCTCGGATATCATTCCAGTATTTCTCGCATCCATCTGTCATCCATTCTTCTCACTATGTATCCACTTCAACTTTTTCACATGTTCCGCTATACATATCTGCCACTTTGGTCATACTTCTCACCCACGTATACCTTTGATGATCTCTTCTTGTAATACTGAACATACGTCTTTCCATGCTTCTCTGTGTGCACTGGATCTTACGTAGCATTCTTGAATTTAGCATCCACGTTTCCCATCCATACGTCATAACTGGCAGTACGTATTGATCGTATGCCTTCTTTTTTAAGCATAGAGGGATGTTGGATTTAAAAACTATGTTCATTTTAACAAAAAGCGCTCCATCCTAGTTTAATTCTTCGTTTTATCCCGTCTTTCTTACACCCAGTCATGTTCACGAAAAAATACATAAAAGTCTGAAAATCTTAAATAAAACACGAGTAATTTCTTTCAAGCTTCTAACCATTCAACCATTTTTAATTGAAGAATTTGATTTTATATTTTCATTTACGTTGATTGCTACAATTAATGTGAAGACTCCAAACCAGTGTTTCAGAATCACTAGTAAAAAGCCATTGCGAAATTCGATCCAGAATAAGTATAATCGAGCGTTTAAATTTTGGAAAGAAAATATATTGAGAAACACTAGGCTTGGAGTCTTCAAATTAATTGTAGCAAATTGCTAAATCAACGTAAACGAAAATATAAAATCAAATTCTTTGATCAAAAAAGGTTGAGAATCATCGGTTAAATTGGTTAGAATCTTAAAAGAAATTACTCCTCATGTCTTATTTACGATTTTTGGCCTTTTATGTATTTTTTCGGTTATTTTACCTTTCGATCTTATTATTATTAGAGATTAGACCTTATTCGTGTTAGACCTTATTCCTATTAGATCTTATTCGTTCAGTCAATTTCCGTTCTGCATAATCGTTTTGGCCATTTTAACTGTAATCAATTTTATTATAGCCGCAATCGAAGGAGGCTATTGTATGTACCAGAGGAAGGAATCATTAGATCATATTCTATCAGAAGTTGATCATTTAAGCGGTTTTGTATTAGAAGGTTTTGATTGCAATGGTCCTAACGTTGAAAACATATCTTATGAAGCCATCAAAGAAATCGTTGAAGCTGTAACGGTAACCTTAAACGGTTGATTCGCAATGTAACTTAAACGTGGAATACATAATTTAATATGATGTTTCATATTATTTCAGAGTAAACTACCCGACGATAAGTTACGAGTCGTCAACGGATGTTGGAACGCTGTTACTTTGATTGATTTAGTATCGGCAGGATGGGATTTGTTCGATAGTAGTATGCCATTTTTGGTTACAGAGAGAGGTTGTGCTCTGACTTTTTCCATTTCTGCAGATGATGCTTCAAACAATGCATATGAAATTGATTTGAAAGAAGACAGGTATTGTATTTTTTTATATCGGTTGAAACTTTTATTGTTTTATCTATCATTTAAATTATCATTTCTTTAGATACGTTGAAGATTTTACTCCTATACTGTCGACGTGTAAGTGTCTCGCGTGTACAAAGCATTCCAGAGCGTATATCAATCATCTTATCAATACCAAAGAGCTTCTCTCCAGTGTACTTTTAATGATGTGAGTCTATTTTGCTTTAATTTATCATGTTGTATACTTAAAGTTTTTAACATTCAATTTGTTTTACTACTTTCAGTCATAATCTTCATCATTATATGGAATTTTTCAAAGCGATCAGAAGCTGTATAGAATCAAATAGTCTAAACAAGCTTCGTTTGTTAATATCGGAACAACATCTTCAACACACAAAGAAATTATTGTCTAGGAAAGTGAATGATAAAGTGAACGATGAAAATGTGTCTCCAAAAAAAATTAAAAGACTTTAATATTATCACGAATTATTGTTAAATTTCAATTATGAATTACATTTGAATATTTAATTTGTTTTTTTTTATTGTAAAAATACTATACTAAAAACCACAATATTTCATATAAAATGAATCCTTACAGAAAATATAAAATGAAATCAATATTTTATTTATTAAACATTTCAATACAAATGGAGTTACTCATACTTTGGATATTAGACCTTGCGTTATCATATTTTTTATGTGAAAAATCTTCAAACGATTATTCCTTCATAGATCTTACTAGATTTCATTTATTGTCAAACAATTTTTATTTATTTTGCCACTATACATATTATTTAATACACGCTTATACTATCTACATAATAACTTTAGTGAGAATTAAAAAATTACCTTTTTATTCTATTACATACATATGTAAATTGGTGAATTATTTGTACCCTAAAAATTTACAGGATCAACTCTTGGGGTCATCAATATCATGGCTATTTACTACTTTGATACGACTTTCGGTATATAAATTCAATGCTTTAAATCTGGGGATGTCGATATTTCATTATGTTATTTTGTTTTACTTGTGGCTCCTAGTACTACAGTGAGTATCGAGGTTATATGTATTTATGTCTTTTATGTATAATAACTTAATTTTTTTCTGGAGATGTCAAGTTCATTGGGTGGAGGAAAGACTTCAGTGTATAAATGATGCAAAACAGATGATTATAACTTTGGAAAAACAACAGGTTTTGAGACGTAAAGCACGTAGACTTCCTTCGTATACGTATAGGTCTAAATTTACATTATCGGAATGAAAAATAGTTTTTTATATGTATATGTACATATGTACTTATGAGCTTTTTTTGGTTGATATTTTCAGTGTACCGTTAGCTTTTGTAAATTCTGACAAAGAAGATGAAATGGAGGCATTCGAAAGTACAGATATGATAGATGAAAACGTTCAGTTAAAACAGTCGAAAAATTATTTGGAAGATTGCAATGAAGATTTTCGAAGTTTCGATATTTCGACTGATAGGGTACATAGTAAAACGACGGATTGTGTAGTTGACCAGTTTGCTGAAATTACATTGTTTATTGCTAATTCTAAATTGAAATCTGATCCATATTCGAATCCCTCAAGTTGGGCTTATTTGAAAGATACTTTTCTGTATTCGTCTATTGATAATGATTCCTGTGCTAGCGATCACAGTTTCTTTATTCAAAACATTGTTTACAGTTCAAAACGATGCGGCAAAAGAAATCTTTCGAAATATGCTAAAGATTATCCTGGTATTTTTCAAAAACCGATGAATAAAATGTCCAGTCACAGTTTGAGGAGTATTAGAGATATTTTTGAACAATAGTGATTAAAATTTTATAATTTATAAATTTAATAATTTATTTAAAAATCAATACAAAAGTATTTATATAACTATTTACACTGTAAATTTACATTCTTAATTGAAAATATATCACTTTTGATTAACACACTTAAATTTTTAATTTATGGTTTTTATACATCAGTGATCATCAATTACAAAAAGCTCTAAAATTACTAGATATTTAATGTAAGACCTACATCTTCACGATACTCTACAAGTGTAAAGATATTTTCTAATGTATGTAATATGGATATGGAAAATATAATGGTAAATGCATCTAAGTTAAAATATTAATTACTTGAATTATCACTGTGTACACATATGAAATAAAATTAAGCACATTCAGGCTCAAATTCTACGTGGCCCACATATTGTTGATGAGGGTCACAAACTCCTCCAGCCACAGCTTCTTCCACATATTCTCTCATTATACGGAAATTGATGTCATTGCCATCTATCTTCCTATACAAGAAGATGGGTAATCGGTTACTCAACACCCAAACGCTCTGCTTCTCTTCATTGTCTATTTTCAAGTCATTGGGAAAGATCAACTTTTCAGGATCTTGAGCCACAATTCCGAGCGTTGACTTTTTATAGGGTTTCCTCGTGTCCCAGCAACCCAAAGCATCTCGAGCGACCAAATTGAAGAACATGATACCTCTCCTGTCGATGGCCGAAGCTGAACTTTGTCCTCCATAACCTCTACTCTCACCAGCCAGTCGAATCTCACGAGCTAGAAGGGCAGTATCTGATACTGCAGTCTCGTTCCTGAGGATCGATGCTGGTATGACGAATTCACGATAGCTAGACATTGGATGGAAGAAGAGAGTCCTATCTCCATTTTTCTTGAGAGGAGTTAGAGATATTCCAAAGATTCCATCACTCCATTGGAAGTTGATACCGTTCACTGTATAGTCGCTAGCTAGAGGATCTGGGTAGAAGAGATGACTCGAGAAACTCCAGAACTTTTCATCACGCAATCTAAAGACCAATAGTGAAAATCTCCATACATCAGTAAAGTAAACATGAACGTCATCACATTTGTCTCCTCTCATATCAGTGACGATGTTTGTAAACAGGGAACTTTGACGAACATATTGTTCAGGTATGGGATAGCGTCCTATGACTTCATCATTGGTCAAATTGAAGACTATCAGCTGAGGTGGACACACCTGCTTAGGAACTACTTCTAGAGCTTCCACTTGACCAGAATCGAGGACCCAAAGTCTGCCACACCTGTCGGCGCTGATGCGGAACACCGAAGTCAGACCGGAACAATCTCCTGTGAAGTATAAGCTTGGTTAGTCATGAATCGGATGCATCTATGTAAATCGCAAAAAAAAAACGCTGGTACTACCTTCCTGACGATGCCAATTCCAACTGGGATACGGTTGCAACTTTGGAGATGGATCTGCTATTCCCGACGATGGAACTCTTGGAGCTGTTGCAAGCGTACAAGGCACTCCAGGTTTCCATCTAGGGAACGTAACAAACACCCTGTCCTTCCAAACTTCCAGACCCAACGGCAGTGTATTCTCTGGTATAAATTCCCTAGAAGAACAACCCAAAATTATAATAGATACTCTATGAATACCTACAAGGTATACGATTGAGTTTTACTTAGAATCCAAAGCCGCTTTTCGTTCGCCGTCACTGTCGTAATTGAAGTCGATGAGTTTCCAATGGTAGAGTGTGCGCATAGGAGGTGGTCCTCCCAAATCGCGATCAGGATCTGCAGGAGGAGTTTGGTCTCCTCTGGTGATCGGTGCCTGGTTTCCTGCCAATCCTCCTATCATGCCCAAAGTCAAAAGTGTCGGCAAGTACTTGACCACTGACGTTGTTTGCCCTAATTGAGAATGCAAATCGATTAGTTTTTGTTTAAATATTGAAAATTTGAGTAGTGAACGTGACCCAATCTTAATTAAATCACTGCTATACATACGTATGTATGTATAGCATTGATTTAATTAAGTAATGTATATACTAAGTATGTATATATATACTAAGTATATACTAAGTAGTATTAAGTTTGTATATACTAAATATTTGCATGCTTAAAAAATATGGTATTGTGACTGGGTTCCATATGCTATTGTGTTGGTTGTGTTGGTCAGTTTGACATTCACCTGTTCAGAATTAAATTAATCGTTTTAATATAAATTCCTCGAGTATGATACTATCGACATGAGTGGTCTAACAATAGCGATAGCTATGGATTACAGGCAAAAATAACAATAATTCAAATGTTCAATTAAAGAAAATAAGTGTTGAACGTTTCTAGCTGATCATCAGACAAACAGACATACATACATACATACAAGGCTATAAAACTATAGATATGTACTATATTTTTAGGAAGCAATATAAATATGGGACGTATTGATGGAATCAGATGCCGATAGATCAATGATCAAAAGAAGACTTCTGCTACTTATTTGAGAAAAATATCGATGATGATAAAAATAGGATAACTCACTTAAAAAAAAGTTTCAGATGGCCTTTAAGAATAAAAATACTAGAAAACGCCCAAAACAAAAAAGGAACATGGCAATATGCAATGAAATAAAATAAAGGAGATTGAAGGAACTACATACACATGTATGGCAATGAACTAATAGATATATGTATGTATGTATGTACATACATATGAATGAAACCATCCAGTAAACATAGGGAGACAAAAGCTGCGAGCTCACAATAGGGATCCACTAAACTTTCAATATTCACATCTTATCCCAAATTGAGCAATGAAAGAAGTCGAACGTTGACTCACGCATGATGCGAAGACTTCTGGGTCGTCCAGCTGTTAAAGTGACCACCAACCAATTGAAACATAATCGCTCCTCATGAGTCTTCGCACATTCCCCCACCATTAATCCAATGGTAATTTTGCCCATCGGTCGATAGCACATCTTGAGACTGTTAACGACATTAATCATCTAGATTGCGTGTCACCAAGAAGTGACCGGAGGCATTTACCCATCGCACCGGAGAGAGACCTCAGAGGCCACCGTGACCTCAATTAAATATCCAGTGTCAAAAGCATTGCAGATTAACAATACAGAGATTTACCGTTACCGTGGAAAGCGCCCAGTGAATAGAAATGGTTACGCATTACGAACATTGGAAAATTGTAAACGTGAAAAATGTATCGACGGAAGTATCCCACAGTGATGCAGTATGTTCCTATATATAACATGTAAAGTGCAATTCACCGTGCGTCGTTTGAAGGAATTTATTTTTTTATAATGCACGTTTAATTCGATGCGATTCATTGAAGCTCGTTGCGCAATGCTTAATTGCCATTCTCGTTCGTGCGTGTTGATTATGTTGATTTATTTTGTTACACGTTGAATTCAGTTCCTTTTACAGTTGCGTTGAACCACTTGTGGTTCAAATTTGACGCATTGCGTTTTTTACGATTTGCGTGAAAGCGATTTTACGGCGAATTCTATACGTTTGAAACTATCGTGGGAATTGATTATAGCTTCACAAGGTTCGTTCGCATTATGGAATTAAGGTACTAATTATAATTATAAAGTTTACCAATTGTTGTTCCAGTTGATAGTTTTTTTATCTGTCTATGCGTCAATAAGTTTCGCATATTACTCTTCTCACACAGATTGTTATATACTATTATTAATTACATAACTCATATGCATTGTTACATTCTCGATCTGCATGATTAGTCAATTGATTGGTTGAACTAATTTTCAGGAAAAAATATTACTATTGCTCGCTCGTATGACCTCCTTTCTCTGCTTTACTTATTAAATGTGTCTCATATAAACGTCATATACATATAAATACAAACAAATACGTACGCTGAATATTATTTCGCAACGTTTTGAAGTTGCGGAAAATGTTGAATTTTTGAATAAAAAGCAAGGTCGCTTCGCTATCTATGAGAAAATGTTTTGAAAAACCGTTTAATTTCTACTTTGGGACGTATACTATTTTTGTGTGCAAATTATGCCATTGTTGTGTACTGTCAAAGATAATTTTTAGCATTTGTTAATGTTGACCCGATTTTGTCTCATTTTGTATGTACTTTATTTCCTACATTCCCTTTCGTTCTCTTGTTCTTACATATTTTATAGTAGTTTTTCTTTAATCCTGTTAAGTAACTTAACTAACTCCTATTCCTGTCTGTCTTTAATTTTTCATTTTTTTTATTGATTGAAAGAATATGTGGATTAAAATAACATCATAAAGAAAATACCATTGACTTTTGTGTCGTTTGTCACTAGTTTAACATAATTCGAATTTGCATGGCGGTTTTCTATATTATTCCACAGTAATGCACAATTTGAATAATGCTTGAAATTGAAAGTGGTCGTGTCTTCTTGGTGACCATAGTGAATGCAAGCCGTCACGAGTGCAGTTTATTATCCTAGATTAGTATTGCACAATTCCCTCGTTTACTGCAACTTCAGCACGATACATACTAACTTATCTATGTATGTACATACACATGGGTGTACGATGTACATTTGTACATACATACGAACACAGTTTCTCGATTAACTTTGAAGTTATTCGATATATATGTACATAGGTACACACAGTTTGGTTCAAGTTACTTAAGCGTTTGTATCTTGACTATAGAATAGATAATCCACAGTAGTATGTCTATATGTGAAATCGACGGATGAAAGTAAACTGGTAATGTTAGTTTACATAGGTAGGTTCAACTTAAATTTAAATATTTTTTCAGGGTTTCCAATTGATTATTATGTGTGTTTATGTTTAGTATGTTTTTGCTAGACAGTATAGTCGTAGTTAGTATCGTTACGCTTAGTTCATTCATCACCCATAAAAATATCCATTGAAAAACGAAGAAAGTGAGATGAATCTTTCTTTAGCCGTATCCACTTTTTGTCGGCATGTGTAAACGGTATAGCCGCCGTTTTTATTTTCAAAGACTTGACTCACTTTTGCGTTTTTTTTTGCACAGAGAAAAACTCACTTTGGTGCTAAACCGAGCGACGAAAGATCCGATTATGTTTGCAATCAAAGTCTGATAAAATCAGTTGGCCATAACAACATTCAGTTTTATTTCCTCGTATTTTTGCAATGCGTTTTCGCACGGAAACAACGTTTAAAATTAATGGCTATTTTTAGTATACGGATAGAACGGAATTTTTATTTTGTATCACCCCTAAAAAACCAACACATTAATTGCACCAAAATGCTCAAAATCGTTGAACAAAATTTACCTAATATGCAAGTGGGTACATAAGACTAATGTACGAATGCTCGAATGATGGAACGATTGTAATCAATAAATGTCTCATACTGACATTTAGATAATTACCATACAACGACAAGATTCTGTCGGAAGTTCTGACCACCCGTGGGGGCGCTAGTTACGCTACTCTATCAAATGGTTAACATCAAAGTAGTGTGTACGCGCTTCCTGAAAATTTCTCCGCTTGCGCAACTCACGGTAATTCACCGTAGCATGATTGTCATTTCAATGAAATGTGAATGACGAACATTATCGACGTACAGTTAGGTATGTAGGCAACGTAATTGTACCGGCAATCGCACAACTTTTAAATCGGACCGAGCGGCGGGTACGCAAATACGGTTAAGCCGTGAAATTGTGTGAAAATTTTTCGAGTGAAATTTAAACTCGAGAGGAAAAAGTTTACGATAGACAGTTGGAGTAAATATGATACAACGTCGTCTATATTGCAATATAATGACTATCGGAATTGTAGCGTAACTAACGTAATAGGTCGATAATATAGGTACTAGACTAGAGAGAAAAGGATACAAGGAAACTTTCACAGGAGTTTGATACGTGTGTAATAAATCTTTTACTCACGGTATTTACTTTGTGTAATAAATCTTTTACTCACGGTATTTACTTTGTGTAAAAATAGTGCTAAAGTACATACGTATGTATGCATGTATTTGTGTTCAAGTTCTATTTGGTAATGAGAAGAAATTTTACATGCATAATGGATTATGTGAAAGGTTAAACTCTAATCCTAATTCGATCATTATCTACATTATCTAAATAAAATGCACTGAAGCGTATCTACATACGCTTGAGTGCATTTTATTTTAAACTAGATTTTGAAGTATGTATGTACATATAACTACATGTTTATATCGCCCGAGTATATGTATACCTATATTGTTGCATTTGAATGTTATCTGGATTTATACAAAGTTTACTAGGGTACTAATATACACAAAGGCCTTAAATGTTTTGGTTTGTCTGTTAATCCATCTAAAACAGTGGTCGTGAACCTTTTTCAAGCTAGGAGCCAAATTTGGGAAAACCTTGCAAATTTGGTTAGTTTGGGAGCCGTAACATATTATTTTTGGATTATACATATATTCAAAATGAAATTAAATATTGCTCTTTTAAGAAACGGACAGCTGTAAGGAATAAGTTCTTGAAATAAATCTTATATACATACATATATTTACATTTTTTTTAATGTTCAACAGCTTACAAACTTACAAACTCTAATCTGAAAAAACGATCTTAAACCTTTTTATGCCATGAAGTTATGGAAGTAGGATTCATTTTGATTTTGTGTAAATTTTGTCAACGTTTTGTGTTTCACGCAAAGCGTTGGATGATAACGAAAGCTTTGTGATTTTAGGTTTGTAGGTTTCCATACAAAGCGCCGCATGTAGCTCCGGAGCCGCCGGTTACCGACCGCTGGTCTAAAACGTTTGAAAATTTGTTCCAGCGGTATATCAACGTTTGATACACTTATGTATGTTGTTTCATTCAATTGCTATTTTTTAATATTTGTTATTTTATTGCATATTTTCTACCGCTATTTTTATCTCAATAATATACATATGTAATATGTTAATAATAAACACCCGTTGATTTTCAACGGACAATACTTTAGTTGAACTATGAATGGAAAAGCAGATTGTCATATACGTACATACATACATACATACATATCTATGTACATATGTACATATTTATGTACATACTTATTCACATAATTCCTAATCAAAAAATTCCTAAGTTGGTTTTAATTTTGTTGCTTAAACTAGCACGAAAATGTTAACACAATCTAACTTCCGGAATATGCGATGCTTTGAGCATAATTAAGGCCAAATCCGCAACTAAATTAAATCAACGTACATATGTATGAATATCCTGCGAAACGAAACGTGGCCTTGTTCAATTCTCAGGCAAGTATCAAGTGTGTCACAAAATGAATATTTATTTGCAAACTGTCGAGGAAGTTGATACTTATATAATTTACGATTTTAATTCATTCGAAATACACGTGTGTATAATTAAAGACTACCAAACACAAAACTAAATACTACTAGATATACTACTAAATATGTACTACATTTATACTCGAATATCTTATGTAATAGAGTACATATGTACATACATACATATATGACAGTTTTTGACTCTTCAATTTCCAAAAATATTGAATTAGCCTACTTACTTAACCTACTTACTCAATACTATTATCGTATCAATAAAAAAATCTTAAGAATAATAATTTCGGCACAAAACGGAATCGAGATTCTTTTTTTTGTAAATGTGCTATACTCTACACACATTTCCATACTTTGTTATTTGAATGCGTTATGAAAATGTGCAAAATTTTAAAAATAGTTTAGAGAAGTTTTGGTTTTGTGGGGAAGCAAGTTGAAACGCATAACTTAATACAACTCGAAATTATAATAACAAGTTTATAAAACCAGAACATAATACATTTATCATACATACTAGGAAAATAAGCTCAACTCCCTATCGACATTTCTCGTGGAATGAAAGTGGAGTATTTTCATTGTAAAAAAATAGGTTCTTTAGGGTTTAATATCCCTTTTTTTAGTAAGGACATAACTTACGAACACAAGTAAAGGGAAATTATACAGATTTATAGTAAATAGAAATGAAAACTTTGCATTTTCTCAAAACGAAAGTCAAGATACACACCTGTAGTCCTGCCACTTTCAGCAAACTGCTCCGATGAGGAAAAAGGTTGCTGAAATGGCGTATGCCACGTGGAAAGCAATGCATGTTGATTGTTAAAAAACGGCAAACTATCTCCGTTGAAGACGTTCTCAGCTGGATAGTGAACTCCATTCTGCAGATTGGACACGGAAGACGAGGGATACTTGGTCCTCTGCCTAAATTTGCCCGTAGAGGTCAAAATCGGTGGTGCGAATCGGCTGAAACTGTAGTCTCCGAAGACATTCGAGTTTTCCGGCAGGGCATTGTTGTCGTCGGGAAACTGATGATGCACTACGGGACGTTGGAATGCGGATGACGTGAACAGTTCCGTCGGGGGATTCCACTGGTTGAACCAGGGATTCAGTGGAGGAGCCAAAGTCATCTTGGGTCAACAAATCACTCTGGGGTTTCTAAACGAGCACTGTGTAGTAACGTTGATTTGACTTGACAAGTTCACATATGGCACATTGAAAAAATAATACTATGGACAATTAAATTGTTATTCTTATTATTACATATTAAACAGTAGTCCGTCTGTCTGTGCGTCACTTGAAATTATACAAAATATGTAATAAAAATCATAATTTCTCGATGCAGATTTGAACTTATGACTTTGACGTCAGTAAGATATTCGGCTAACGGTTCGTTTTTCTTTAAATTTCACTTTCATTGTATTGATTTGTTTATATGTTTATAATTATATTAGTACGGAATATCAAAATTAATAGTCATTAGGGGTCAAAGTCATGAGTCAACCGCAAACGGGGAATTTATGTAATCACTGTATGATTCATCTCAACCAAATGTTGCCGATTTACTTTTGTGAAGTCTATGAAAGTACTCTAGTCTGATTGAATAGTATGAAAAAATTAAAACTATTTGTTATTAGCTCGTGCATGTAAGTATTAGATTACATTAAACGGCGGTAAAAATAAAATTTGATTACATTGAACGATCAACTGTTTCGTTGAATGATTCAACTTATGTACATATAACACTATTGTTAGTGGATTTAGGAAATTATTGTAATTAAAACGTGTAAAATTTAAATAATAAATATGTACTGTGGTACTATTGTGTTCTCACTGTATACTTATAATGTTATAATTATATTATAGATAGCATGTTTTCACCAATTATTTATAATTATCTATCACTATCGTTATGAATATGTTTTGTAGTAATTACTATTGCTTCACGAGTGATCTCTGGGTTTGTTTTCACTTTTGACGAAGCGGTTAAACAAAAGGAAAATTTTCATTTCGTCTGTTCTTTCGTATCAGATAGGCATCACTCTCAAACTTTTGCTCGCGAATCGATGATCCGAAAAATGCAACAAAAACCCGACAGACTTCGTTTTTTTTTAATATGACGCAATGTGAAATAACGATTACGCTCGGTTATTTATTTTGAACGCATAAAAGCGTGAGTCGCATTATAGAGGTTAAGCCAGATAATTACTGTTGAATTACAACATCAATTAAAGTTGCGTATAATACAATTTTTTTTGTAATGTAAATTATATTAATTACGCAATCGAAACATTATAAAATTTGCTATGGTTAACGTATTAACATTGAGTGTTGTGGTTTATGACCTACATAGTTTTGTTACCTCGAATTGTGCGTTTCTATAATTTGAAGTAAAAGGTATATGTAGTTAAATCGATATATGTATTTACCTACATATATATGTACATATATTTCGTACAGAGTTAGATAACTACATGATCATGATGTGCTCCAGTGTTCGTTAAACTTTTTATTAAAATTGGAAAGTGAAGAACAAACAAGTTTAAATTGAAAATGGCTCGTGCTTCACGCATCAGAAGGGTATCACGATTGAATTGATTATTTGAATTTATTTTCGTGAGATTCTCAAACTTTTGGTCATATCAATTTAATATCAGACTGTTTCGCTCTTATTCTATTTAGTTTGTTTTTTTATACAACTTTATTACACCAAACTTTGCCGTCTTAGCATATCCCGATAATATGTACGATTGTTACTTTTACTTCGGCTTAACATAAAGTACAAATATTGAATAAAAATATAGTAATACTTAGATTGAAACTATACATTGAGTATTATTAATTGCAATTACGATTGAAAGTTCAGTTTTATTCCAAGTTTTATGACTTTGATCGACTTTGAAGTTGCACAATATTCTCTGCAGTGCGTTGACACTATCTTTCGACTTTGTAAAAGTAACATAGTAAGATTCAGAACAAGGTTGCCGCACATATGTGTAGCGAAACGGTCACGAATTTGATTTTACATTGTTAATTGGCAACATTAAAGTGCTGGCTTTCGTATAAAGTTGATCGAAATCAGATATATATGTATGTTCGCTAGTCAAGGTGAAGTATATTTAGTGTCTGATTTATATCAACTCTAGGGCAATTTAGAACAGGATATAGATTAATTTCTGTGCTCTATTTGAAGTAATAGTTAATAGAATATACATATACTGATTAACAAGGTTTATAGTGCAAATCTAAAGGTGTCTATAACGGTGTTGATGAAATTTTATTAGTTTGTACTAATTAAGAAAACAATCAAAGTATTGTTCCAAATGTGAAAAAAGAACAATCGAATTTTTGGAAAGGGATTCATTTATAAATATTAATGAAGGTCTTATACAAACAAAAGCAAAATTTGGATACAATAATACAAAAAAACTCAATTAAGTATGAATTGATACATTTTGTAATTTGAATACGCGAAGAATATTTTTTTCCATTGCAAAATGCAATTATGCAAGGTATTCCGTTACCGTTCGAATGTGATACGGTATTTATTTAAAAATATATTTATTCATCACGTTACGATTTCAGCGATTCATTTGCGATATTGCAAATGAAAATAGAATGCAATTTTATGAATTATTCAAATGGTCACTAACGACCCCAGAATTCATTCAAATTTAATGCAATTTACAATGCACAAATAAATATTAGCGCTACTGTATGTTCGAAAACACTGACTGCAAATAGGTAATTGAGCTTTCAGTTAAATAAATAAAAATCCATTATTTTAGTTTTGATTATATTAAATGTCGATTCCATCAATGAAAACTTTTCAGAATTGTACAATATGTACGAAAATTTGATAGTAAACCTACGTTTCAGTGACTTTTTTGATTATTTAACTGATAAGCAGTATGTATATTTAAGTATAGTGACGTCAAACGCATACTCATAAGAGTTTGCTAAAAAAACTCATAAGAGTTTGATAAATTAAATATAAATATTCCAGGACTAGTTATCCTTCAATAAACAAGGAAAATTGTCGGAAAATCAAAATAAAATTCGGCAAAAGTATCCGAAGTTGTCGGTTAAATCGTTACCGGCGAACGTTAACTGGTTCACTTCACTAGTTAACTGGTTTAGAGTTAATGCTGGCGGCTCAGCGGCCGCTGAACAACTGTTCATACACAAATTTTCCACTGTACAATACTACTCCAGTGCTCTTACAAGAAAGAGGGGATAGAGTGGTGAATTGTTAAAACCAACAACCAACAACCACCTTCACTCATATTAGAAATATACGATAGTTATGCAAACTGGGCATTAACATGCAATAAACAAATAGAAAATACGAGTGGGTACATTTTTTTTGTTCTAAAGATGATTACGTATACTCTTACTGAATACTTCAAAAGAAAAAGATTAAAAACATTGCTCAGATAATGGTGTAGCGCACGTTGAAAAATCAACTGGTTAAATTAGGCGCTTGTAGTGAATGCTTTATGACAGACGAATTTAAAAACATGACTATTAAAATGATAGGAGGAAAGGGGAGGAGTTTGATATTTGATTCTTAGAAGGTCACTTTACTATACTTAATATATGTAAAAGAGTTAAGAGTTAAAATCAAAAATTAAAAAAAAAATAATTTTTGGCAACTACATACATACATATGTATGTAATTAATCGGCCAGTATTTAATTCAATAAACGGTCAGAAAACATTTAGAAAACATATATATACGTATTTATTACATTTAGTTGAAATTAGGAAAAGTTACTGACCCAATAAATACAGATCATTTTTTCCTACTGATGTTTGAATGTGAATTTGACAACAAATCTCTATATGTAGTTGAATTGTAAGGTGGTTAAAAATAAACTTATTTTTAATTTTGAAATCCTCTGTATCTACATATGTATGTCAAATTTGTATAATAATATAAAAGACTACTGTCCGTAAAAAAGTCTGTCCGTCAGGAATGCTAGACACTATTTTTACTTTATCCATATCGAATAAACTATGTACATATGTATGTATGTATTGTGATCGTGCGAAAATGCGACCTCGAGATTTTGACTGATTTGTATCAGGTATCGTCCTCTGACCAGGTTTTTATGATTTTTTGAAAATGTCTGTATGTGAAATCGCTATATTTTCAAAAACCATTAATCCTATCATACCAAAACTTCACATACATATGTAGTATATGTATAAGTCTGGTAATGTATACAATTCATGAGGTTTTAAAAATTTTCGTCAACCTCATTTATTTTAGCTACATGAGAAAAGGATGTTTTTGTGATTTTTGGAAAATGTCTGTATGTGTGTCCGTATATTAGGCCGATGGATGTAGAATCGCTATGACTCAAAAACTGTTTATCTCATCTGAAACTTCATGTTTATAGGTTTTTCGCTGGCCGAAAAAAATATAAAGTAGAAAAAATATGTGTTAAAAAAAATAATATTTATATTTTAATCAATACCTTTCGACCATTCAAAAAATCAATGGGATGTTACATATCGAGTTAACGAACTCAGAAACGACTGTTATTTATTAATGTTTTATTCATATACATATTGATTATTTTTGCAATTTTCGAATGCAGCAAGCTATTGCAAAAACGTTTAAAATTTCAAACGTGCTTTCGAGAGTTAAGATCTAGATCACATTCTATCTTACGAGTTATGAAATTCAATACTTAAAAAAAATATCGCTCACCTGCTAAACTTGATTGATGTCGAATAAGATCGACTTCGATCGACTTCGACGATCGATTCTTTTTTAAGGAATCTTTTCAATAAAACCATTTAAATGAACGACAATTGCCGTCAATTCCATGGACACATTAACTTTCTCATTAATTCGACCATCATCGATGATTCGCTGTCAACTTAGAAAGTAAATTCTACGATATGTTTAGTTTATAATTAGACGATATGCGGAAGTTGAGTTCAGCGACAGAAAAAAAAAATTAGATGCATTAGATAGTTTTAATGCGGTAATCAATCGTGTGTTGTGTTAAATGTTGTTACAATCAATCTCAAAAGTTTGCACTTTGCACAAATTGAAAAGAAAAGCGAGTTAAATTGAAAAAAAAATATATTAAATGCACACACAAAAGACATTGTAAATAAAATTTAATAGTTTATTATAAACATCAAAGTATTGTTTTCATATGTATAAACTTACTTATCTACATAGAACAACTTGAAAGTACAACATACTAATATTGATCAATCAGAGCATACGTTGTTGGTTCGATTACTCAATACTTAGATACTTTGATAATTGAAACAAATCAATGCTAATATCAAAGCAGATGATTTTATTCTCCGATGAAAGTTTGCCCAATCCAGCGATTTATCATTGACGCAAAATTACCCTTTTACATAAACTTATCATATGTACATAGTACTTTTCTTCGAACTTTTGACTTTAAAATCCGTGGAAGAGTCTATGAGCCATCTGCTTTATCTCTATTGCCATCTGCCTCCTCCATAGTTCGAGATGGCTGCTAAAATTGGTTGCTTCCCCGCCACGTAATTGTTGTTCTGGAACGGGGTTCCGTTTGGGCGATAGCATTTGGTACCTTTCAACAACTTGTCTACTTTTCCTGCTTGTATCCTAAAGTTGATCTCGTTACTGTTCAAAGTGCCAGTCATAAACTTTTGCAATCTGCACGAGAGGATCCACAACTCTTGTTCCCCTTTTAGGTTGTTGATTATTTTAACACCGCTGGGGAATTGAAGAGTTGTGTGATCTTGAGCTATGATATCCATGTTCTTGGTTGAGTATTCTGTGGCTGAGTTCCAGCATGCCATTGAGCACGGTGTGACCAATCCGAAGAATAGTACTCCGTTGCGATCCATGGCTTCGCTCGCCGATTGAGAATGTCTGGTTTGTTTGAAGACCTAAACATAAACAAGGTATCTTTATGTATGTTCACTTTGCTTTTGATTTATTATGAGTTGTTTTATTACTTGGAAATCTCTGGCGTTGGCCGAAGGAGAAGGTCCTTCCCAAGCAGAAGCGTTCCGGAGAACTGAAGTTTTCACGTAGTTTTCAGTCAATGAAGCCAATGCGTGAAAATATAATGTTCTATCTTCGTCGTAGTTTTTCAGTGGAGATAAAGCCATCCCTATGACACCATCCATGAGATCAAAAGATTCTCCTGAGTGTGAAAAATTTCATGAAAATATGGTCAAGTTTTGATGTTTGTTAAATTAATTTATTGGATTTCAAGTATAGACATCTATTGAATATTTAAAAAAAACTTTAAAGTGTTATTTTTATGCTTAGCAGAAGTAGGAAAATCAGAGATTTTTTTATTGTTTGAGTGAAACTAGTATGCACACTGGTTAGTTTAAAAATTAAAAATATTTAATTAAGGGAAAATAATATATCTAAGATTATTATGTATCTATGTATGAAATAAAAAAAATTAAACTTTAAATTTTTACCAATAGACGTCTCGATAATTAAAATAAATTAAAAATTTAGAAAGTTTTCGTTTGAATGTACCAATTCAAATAAGAAGTGTATATACAATATGTATTTCAATACGTATGTCCAAATATTACACTAAAATCTTAAATAATAAATTTTTAAAATGAAAATTACCTTGAATGGTGAACGTGCCTTCAGGTGGAAAAGGATATGTGAGTTTATTATCAACTCTCCAAGTTTTATCTGAAGCAAAATCGTACACTATCATTCCATAGCCTGTAACATCAGCAATGTATACAAAAGTATTGCTACAGCTTCCGCGAGGATCCCTCACATCGACGACCTTTGAAAAGAGAAACTTTAGTATGAAAAGGTCAATGTTATTCTTCCGGTGCATCTATATATAGAATGACGGATAGGACAGGTGATCCGCTGTTTTTATTTGGTTTTTTTAATCCTGTTAGATAACAATACTCATTTCCCATGCATTTACAACGAATAACACTTTAGTTTTCCTCAATACGCAAGTTTAGTATGAAAATTTTCACAAGATTATAAAATGTTGCAAAATTTTACGCAGTATTTTAAAAAGCGAAGGTTGACCGCAAAAATCAACAGATGGGTATGTACGTTTGGCGAGTGAAAGAAAAATGTAGCAGAGGTTGACAACCTTTCACGGTTAACGCACAATTATTTTGCTTGAAAAACTAAATATAAATCGGGCGCTAGGCACGAAAAAAACGATCGGAACGATTTGAAAGCGATCGATCGCATATAATTTACCGAGAGAGGATCGAGAAAAAATTTTAAATTGTATACGCTGACGACCAAATTAACCCATTCCCGACAAAATATCAATACATACTCATACAGAATATAGTGATATATTCGTATTTACAATCTAAAAATATAAACTGCGACCAAAATTGACTATTAGGAATTAAATTTTGCATCATCGGTAAGAAAAGGGTTAACAATTACCGGCGTAACAAGAAGAGAACGTTGCCTAATGGCCGATTTTGCTACGAAATGCCTATGGAGCAAAGAATCAGTCTTCAAATCGAACACCAATATTTGTGGAGGACAAAGACTATCATCTCCTATGGCGCCAGTATCCAGCACCCAAAGTCTATGACATTCGTCAATCTGAAAATAAAAATGCACTTGTTAAAATATATCAATGTAAATGCATATTAAGGATATTAGATTAAAGACTTACAGCAATTCTGAAGACTGATGTCATTCCATTACAGTTCGTTCCTTGATTCACATGCCAGGAATAATCAGGATATGGTTTCAAGAGTTGGACATTTGAATTTACATCGTTGTTGACAGTTGCTAGCGTGAATGGACTACCTGGACCGAATCGAGGTATGGTGACGAAGATTTTTGTATCACCACCTGAAATTTTCATATGCAAGATCATTAAGTGTTGGCAGAAGGCGTTGCCCGGGCTTTGGGTCTAAGAAATGTCAGATATGTTATTCATCATTGGGAAAAACCGGAGGTCAAAACATTCGTGCAATTTTTGCGATAACCCATAACATTCCATTCTCTCTAATCAAATTATACTTCTCCGAATCGCATCAAATACAATTCAGATGTAATACGTAGGCATTAAATGTTAATTCCCACGTTTGTATACCGACGAAGCATCAAAGCGTTACGAATCACCAGGATAAAAAAAAAACACAGAGTAATGATTTCGTTCACATGAATAAATAATAGATATATCGACCATAGTTCCTTCAACGTGATGTAAAAAAAAGTTTTTACTTCAGTTGCAGTTTTATTTAGCAGCAAAATTTACATATTTTATATGAGATTCGTTGTCGTTAGCATCGAGCGCGAATCCGAGCCTTTACCTTGACCGTAGTAGACGTCTACGTCTATGGGCACAGATTCTCCTCGAGTGTAGTGATTTCTAGATTCTGCATCCAATTTGGAATCTTCATCAGGAAACATAAACTCCATTTCCTTCCATTCCCTGACTAATTTCAATTTATTCTCACAGCAAGCAAATTCTAATGCTACCAATGTCAGGAATACAATTCCGATCGTCTTCATATTTAATTTTTTGCACATACCTGAAACGAAAACAATGCTTGTAAGTACCGGGTGTTACCCGTCGCAGTTTCATTCAATTCTATTCGATTGTAAACCCATGGCTGTAATTTAATAAGCAAACAAACTATCCTACATTTCTATTATATTGTACATACATATGTATGTATGTATGTAGGTGTGTGATGAAATTAAACGTTATCTAAAAGTACTTTTTTCCGTTTTAAACAGGTCAATTACGTTAAAATAACAAATTAGGTAAAACGTTTCCTCAAAAAGAAGACAAACCGGTTTATCCGTTAAACGACTTAAAAAGTCGTGCAAACTACTCAGGGAAACATTACTATTATTTACTTAAACTTTCTTCGAAGTGTGTCAGTTTACTTTTGCTTTTACAGTATTTATGTATGTATGTATGTATGTGCGGAGTAGGTATTGAAATCATTAATCATTTCACACTATGTATATCAGGCGTGGGCAACCTGTGACGGGTCGGGTCACCAAGTGACCTATTTGATAATTTCAAGTAACCCACTTGAGTTCCGCAAATAAAGTATAATATATAAAAATAGTGTACAAGATTATGATCAAAATGACAGATATGGCGGAACGTGTGAAAAAGTTGAAGTGGACACATAGCGAGAAGAATGGATGGCAGATGGACGCGAGAAATACTGGAATGTTATGCGATAGGATGTGAAAGAAAGCAAGGTAGACCAAGTGAACGATGGGCTGATGAATTGAGAAGAATGTGAGAAATCTGCATCCACATGTAGATTGCTCAAGACAGACGGGAATGGAAGAGGATTGGAGAGGCCTTCGTCCAGCAGTGGATGGTGAACGGCTGAAAATGATGATGATAATGAAATGTTATAAAAGTTCGAAAGCAATAGGTATGCGGTGAGGTGAAGTTCAATGTTCAAGCTTGATCATATCCAATGTCTTTGAATCGGTCTCTATCATAATAAAACCATTAAAAATAATAATAATAAAACCAATTTTATTAGCGGTTTGGCAATTTATGATATGCGGTCAAAACTGTCTGATTGTTTTTGGAATTTTCTGTAAAATATAGGTACACGAAAAACATGATGCTTTCATATGAAAAAAATTTTTGCCAGCGATGCATTATACGCATGTTTCTCAATAAGACTGAAATTTTCGTCAAAACTAAGAAGCTAACATTGTTTAATGACCCACCAAAATTTTTTGGTTGCAACCTTTTGAAATTTATAACCCAACGCAGAAAAAAGTTGCCGACCCCTGCACTATATTGTATAGGTAGAAAACTTTTTTTGTTGTAGTAATAAACATGGCCAAAAGTTGCGCGTTGCCTGCCCACGTTAATTGATTTATTTTATAAGAAATGCATTATGTATTTATCATCTTTATTGCAAAAATGAATTGTTTAAAGCTGTTATTATAACTATTATGAAATTTTACTAACAATCGTATCGAAAATTTATTACATGTATAATCGTTTTTGGTTACGTCACGAGCTCGTGGAAAATTTTGTTGAATTTCATATAAAAGCAACATATTTTACCATACGAAACAAACAAGATACATATATCGCATAATTTTTTGACTTAATTTTCAATTGATATTTTTTAGGTTTATTTATTTTAAAATGGCATACTATATAGTTGTTATTGTGAGTTTTAATGTGTCGTAAATATTTAAAAGCTTAAAATTGCGTAGTTGATTCTGTAGCATTAGTGTACGGCAAGGGTGCTCAACCTTTTTCAGTTTGGGAGCTATTTTTTTTTTTTTTTGTATGGCGATCGATATCCATGCAATGATTTAGGCGAAGGTCCGGATATAATACATATACTAATAAGAATAAATATTTTACAAAATTTCTCGTAAACTTTTTTTAGTTTTTCAAAGCTATCTATAAAAATATGCGATGAAAATACAAACCTATTTTAATATACGTAGGTCCACATTGTTGAATGCAGTCGTTTAAATATAGTTTCTCATAAAAACACGTGTTTTGTATTTCGATGAAAGTGTGCGGTATTGTAATAGAGCAGATGTTAAAAGTTCCAAGAAGTCTTCTAGACTTCTTTTGACAAATTAGCTAGTGTATTTGAGAACCAATCAAACAAATCCATGCCACGAAAAAATAACGGTCCCTTCCTTTGACCATTAATTCTTTTCGTTAACAGATAAGCACAAGCCCGACAAGACCGTTTAGTCATTGACCGGGATTAAGTAAACAAAATTGAACCATTATATTGCAGAAAATTTGAAAAACGGAACGCAATATTCATTTCAAAATTCACAAAGCAAAATCGTATTCGGGATCAACTGAATTTTGTCTAGCGATCGACTGATCCATTACATTCGACCGGTTGAGCACCCATAGTGTACGGTTCTAGTTGTACAGTTTCTTAAGTCAATTTCCTTTAGTTTTTTCTATCTAGACTTGATTAAATTTTGCATTGCATAATTCGATAAATCGATTTAGAAAGCAATCAGGAACTATTGTTCGACTTATAAGTGGATATGTAGCGAAAAAAAGATAGTTTACTTTTAAAATTGTAAAAAAAATCATTACACGATCGATTGATCTTGGCGCCCTTGACATTGCCGTTGATTTTTGTTATCGATTTTGAATTATTATTGACAGACAGAACAAAAGGACGTGTACACAGGTCGAAATATGTATAATAATTGAGAATGATTTGGCAAATTTTTTTCTGTTGTTGTCAGGCTTAAGCGAGTTTTTTCTAAGAAAATGCTATTAAGTACGAGGTATTGTATGTATGTATATGGTGAAGTTCACGTTCAACGTTCAAGGTGAAATATTTCAATATAAAAAAGTTGTCAGCGATATGAAGAGCTTTGGTGAAGGTACATACCTGGCGTTTCCGGTAATCTTTTTAATTGATTACGGCTTACTATAAAATCAATTTCTAGTACTAAATTTAAATATTTACACCATGAAAATTCGTCGTATAAATTATCAGATTCCAATATCTTTCTGTGTAGCTATGAATTGAATGAATTAAACTAGTCTCAGCTTTCAGTATGCGACCCCACTCAAGTCTTATTGGGTTTACGATGAGGTGTATCGAATCAATCAACGCATTAAAATTAATAATCATCAGAAATTATCATGCAAATGTTTTCCTTGTATGTATTCGTAATGTTGACATTTTTATTGCTACAGCGTGACCTGTCCCACTGGAAACGCACAAAATTCACGCAACGATTTTGCGCATTTGAAAATTAATCGTGCAAATCGAAGACTGTACACAAATTGTGGATTTAAAACCAACAGTGAGTAAAAAAAAATTGAGCAAAGTCGACGTGGCCTAACGATACCGAAGGGTTGCACAATTCGGTCCAATAATTTTCGCAATTCGCAATTGAAACTTGCATATCTAATCATGTTCACGATTGAACAAGCCGACAAAGTCTATCAAATCAATTCGACCCTATAGCAAAGCTTTATAATTCTATCGAATAAACTTTGTTGAACTTTAAAGCGTTTATACTAATTAGTTAGTTCATTGTGTTTAGTACAACATACATACATACATACATTCATAAATATATTTTATAGTTGAATCTTTATGATATATAAATTATTGGTAACTTACAATTTGTCGGAAGTAAAATAAAAACTGTCACTTAAATTGTTAATATTGATTTTAGCAAGTGTTGAACTGTCGAGGAAGCAACTGTCTGTGTTGGTGACCGAGTCCAACTGACCACAAATAAATGTTAGCAACGTTTATTATGACTATGAGGACTTCTCCCACTTTTAGTGCTTACACGAATAAATATTTATTTATACATTGTTAAGTGCATAAACTTGTATTGTTTTTTGTGAGAAATAATAAATTTATTCATATCAAGTTTAGTGACACAATACAATTCAAATAAAGTAAGTGTGTTATTTTTTTTTTTAATATATGTACATATAAGCATCAAGCCTGCCTGTCTGTCTATTCGTCACGAACGCTCGACACATTTCTTTTGTTTTCATTGAAAATTTGAATAATTATTGTTTCATACTCAATTTCTTCCCCGCAATTCATAGTTACCGCTACTGTTACCTCACTCCAGTGGCGTAGCGACCGCGCCTGCAGAGCCCGCACGCGGGGGGGGCGCCGCGAAGCGGGGCGCCTTTTTCACAAATTTTTAACATGTTCTGTAATTTCTTTCTGACTAATTTTTAAAAATGTTCTACCTCTCTTATATTTCAAACTATTTGTATCTCGTTTTATTTTATGTCCATATACTGAGAATTCTCTCTTGTTCTTGTATGTATGTATATATTTTTTTAGTGTTAAAACAATGAAACAAAATTATATGAGGCGTGAAAACCAATTAAATTTTACAACTGAATATGAAGACGAATTTTTTTTCAAAGTATTATTTTCCATATGACATTAAAATATGTTCCACGTGAATAACATTGAAATTTCCGACTAAAATTATTTCATTACAGACCTTCATAAAAATCTTTATGTCCTAAGCGCAGTGGCGTAGCGACCGCGCCTGCAGACCCTTTTTCTAATTTTTACTTTATCCCAATCGGATCAAGTATTGTGATCGTCCAAAAATTCCATTTTGAGATTTTGACTGATTTGTATCAGGTATCATTCCCTGATCACGTTTTCATGATTTCTGGAAAATGTCTGTATGACTATGTGTCTTTGTGTCTGTAAATCTGTGTACCTGTGTGTAGAATCGCTAACAACTCAAAAACCGTTTATCCTATTACACTAAAACTTCATATTTATATGTTTTTTGCTGGCAATTACAATCCATAACACTTTCAAAAATGTCCGTCAACCGTCAACCCTTGGAAAGTCACCTAATTTTTGTGTTATCTTTGAAAGGTTTTTCCAGCAAAACTATGATACATATTAAGCTGAAATTTTCCATATGTAGTATGTGCAACAACCCTCAAAATAATATAATTTTTTTCCAACTGGAAGTAGTACTTTTACTATTGGTTTTGGTGTTTTTAACTTTTTCTCCGAAACTATCAAGTCTATCGTGCTGAAATTTCATTTCTATTATTTTCACGTAAGGTGTAAGAGATATTAGAACAAGATTTATTTGTTTCGGCCTTTTACATATTTGGTATCTTCATAATATTGTGATATCATAAACCTAAAGCAAATACCTTGTTACGAAAAATTAAATCTGTCAACCGGAAGTTGGTTTTTTTTCATGTAGAAAAATCAAAAATTCTGTTACCACGGAATATTTCCGAAACTACTTAGCCGATCAAGTTGAAATTTCATATCTATAGTTTTCACATAAGGCGTAAGAGTTGATGAGGTTTTGATCAAAATCCGTACATCAGAAGTGGTAGTTTACTCTTGCATGATTTTTTTTTTTTTTTATTTTTTCCGGCCTTTTATATATTTTGAATCTTCACAATATTATAAAATTAGAATTCTTATAGCAATGGTATCGTAGAAGTGACGGTTTATCGTGTTTCAGTATTTTTTATATATATATGGATAAAGTCATGGGTTGGCCACACCCGAATTTTTTAACTTGTTTTGTCGTGTTTTTGACTTTTCAAGTATCAAAAAATTTTCAACCTATTTGCATCTCGTTTTATTTTATATAACGAAATAATCGGTGTTTACGAATGTGAAGTGCAGAAGTAAAAAAATTTCTATCTAATAAAAGGTATGTTATATTATTTTGAAAATAATATGTATGTAGGGGGGGGGGGGGCTTAAAATATTTTGCGGGGGGGCGCCTGGAATTCACGCTACGCCACTGCCTCACTCATATGTCAACAATACACTCTGGCTGATTATATTACATTTTATATGTATTTTTATAACTTATAATATTAAATAGGTACAATGTACATACATACATCATCATTTTTAGCCGTTCACCATCCACTGCTCCAATCCTCTTCCATTCCTGTCTATCTTGACCAATATGCATCTACTTGACTCCACACATTCTTCTCAATTCGTCAGCCCATCGTCCACTCGATCTACCTGGCTTTCTTTCACATACTCTCGGATACCATTCCAGTATTTCTCGCGTCCATCTGCTATCCAGGCGCGCCAGGATAGCAGATATCATCAGGATATCACTAGGCGCGCAACCAGGATTTTTTCATGGGGCGGGCTAATCTGCAAAATATTTTACGTCAATGATAGGATCGACATTTTCGTTTTCAATGAATACAAATGTGGTGACTTCTGGAAATCAAAGGTTGCATTGGAACATGGAAAAACATTAAGTCTATTAAAAATGAAAATTGATATTTTTTTGAAAATTTTATTTTAAAGCAAAAAATAAAATAAAAGCCTAAATTAAGATTTAGATTTTTTTTGAAGCTCATTTGAAACATCTTGTGGACTTAATTTTATGTTTCTATGGATATTTTAATGATCTATACCATTCAAACGGTCTTGAAGTGTCGCTAGTATTTTTAGTAAAATTAAACGTTTGGAAAATCTAATTGATCGCATCGAGATTAAAATTAAATTGAATTTGTTGATCTGCAAAATTTATAAACACTGATCTTCGAAAATACTCCTCCGTGGTTTCATTTATCAAAACCAAAAACTTGTTGAGAATTTGTCATTTCTTTTGGCTTCATAACTTCGAATTAGAATTAGAACTTGAATTAGTTCTTATCCCATTTATCTGTTCAATTACATCAACAACATGATTATGCAAAGCGAAGATTACTGTCAACTTTCTGCAACAGCATGCACAATGGTAAAGTATAGAAAAAAAAACGGTTAAACTGTATAAAGCGAAATTAAAAACTCGAACTCTGATATGGAGTTTAACACCATTTTTGCACTTGAGGAAGTGTCTGCGTTATAACACAAACATATTTCACGAAGAGTATAATTAATTGGAACGAATAGTTCGGTCATAACCATTACAGATTCGTGCCATTCCACCCATCGTGTAGCTGAAAGTTGTCGAAATTTATTTTTATTTGACTAAAAATAATTTTTTTAATAAGCCCCGAAGCCCGGCCCCCCTGGCTACGCCTAAGCTTCTCACTATGTGTTCAGCCCACTGCTACTATGGTCATGTATTCCTCTTACAATATTTTCTTGATATACCAAGCATACATATTTCCATGATTGAATTTAACATCCACGTTTCATATCCATAAGTGATGACTGGCAGTACGCATTGGTCACGGCCTTAAGCATAGCGGGATGTTGGCTTTAAAAACTATTCATTTCATTCTTCCAAAAGCGCTCCATCCTAGTTTCATTCTTCCTCTTATTTCTTCTTTTTTACATCTAGTCATATTCACCAATTGGCCTAGGTATAAATAATTAACCACTATATCTACAATATGATTATCTACTCTCTACATACTGTGACTAAGTTTTGCGTGTAAAATTCATTAAGCATAACTTTAGCATAAAAAAATAAACAAAAGAAGACCAAATTTATACACAAAGAGGTAATTCTGTTTGCAGGTTTGACCGACGTTTTTGGTCCGTAAAAATGCATTGGTGAAATCGTAACTTAGTACATATACATATGTATGTAGTTAGAGTCTGATATGTATGTATGTACATATGTATGCCATTTTTTTCTCTTCGCTTTTTAGTTTGTAACCTAAAACGAGTTTTGAATGAACTTGACCCGACTTGGTTCAAGTTCAAAATCAACTGTTCGATGGGTGTAATAGTTAATAATTATAATATGCATTTCTCAAAGGTCACGAAGTGCTATAAAGTACATACAAACATAGATGCTGAAGTGTTGCCACGATTGATTTATCGCACGAGGTGATGCTAATGTAATAATGTGCATGGAAACGGTTGAGAAATATCGTTCTGATACTTATAATAAATTCTAATTTATAAGTTAAGTTTATTTTTTCTACTTTTAATGAGCTAATTGTCGTGTGTATATTAATTTCAATGGGAAAAACCAGTGGGAATTTAATTATTCATAATGTTTTTGTACGGCAATTGTTGTGCAAATATAATATTCAACAGGTAATTGAAAATAAGACAATATAGATTAATAATTTACTAATGTATTAATTTGATAAATAAAAAATGTACAATTTTTTTTAACATTTATTTATTTTTTGTATAGAAAGTTGTGGCAATTGTAGCGGTCGTCAATCGTAGAAGTTTGATCATTGATTTTGTAGAGAGATAAGAGATTGTTGACTTGTCCGAACTGGCCTATTATTTACGATTGGCGATCGCTTTACTATATATAACACATCGCAAAAAAAATATGGATCACATCGAATTTGCATCATTAATTTACAAACTTATATACACACAGTTTCAATATTTACAAAGTTATAATTACATATGCACTATTAATGCATAATTTAGAACGAAAAACACTAAATAAGAGCCCAAGCCAAGAAATCAGAAAGTATAATAGAGGGTATTTAATGTGATCACACCTTCAAAATGCCTGATCAATTAATGTGATCAATCAAACAGACAATAGAATTTAGCCGAATCTCATAAACGTTCGTAGGTACATTATATATGAATAAACGATATATTTAACGGCTATTTTCAAATGTTAAGGTTGATTTTAAAAACAGATTATAATAGATGATATCATAAAAAAGTCAGAATTGCAAATTTCATTTAGAATTGTAAATTGTCAAATTCTTTACCACAATGAACTTTTACATTTGAAAAGATGTATTGAGTTTCTTTCGGTATACTTTTGTCCTATAGATACAGAGTTAATATTAACGGTTTCTCATACAAATACCTCTCCCCAATTACCATACAATTTAAATTACAGCACAAAAGTTTTTCTCACAAAGAAAACATTTCCTTCACAACATACCTATTCCATCCTCGTTATTAATTTATTTATTAATTTAACTGTACAAAGAATGACTAATTTTTATCGTCGTGTTTGATTGCGATTGACTTGTCTGACTTCTGCTCTCTTTTTGTATATTACATTATGAAATAAGTTTTATTTAGTACACAGCCGTGGCATTCACGTGTCTGTAATATCTGAGCGGTTGGAATGCTCTTTGAGGATAGTCTGGAA
The DNA here is from genome assembly GCA_022651745.1 of Parapsyche elsis. Classification (NCBI taxonomy): domain Eukaryota; kingdom Metazoa; phylum Arthropoda; class Insecta; order Trichoptera; family Hydropsychidae; genus Parapsyche; species Parapsyche elsis. The sequence continues at coordinate 74,972 of JAGVSN010000077.1, read as the reverse complement.
GAATGCGCAGGATGCGAATGTTGATTTCGTCCGCACTGACTGTGTTCAGGAAGAACTTTTGGAAGCGAGTTGTCAAAGCCCAAACGCTTCCGCCATCTTTTTCAGCCCATCTCAATTCAGCGGCAAACTGAAGCCGATCTGCATCGTATGCTAATATTCTGAAAGGTCAAATATGTCATGTTAATAGTTGCTTAAATCGGCCAAGGTGATTTCTGAAGATTCGTACTGCTGTATTTTATAATGTACTAAAAAATATATATTTAATGTTATTTACTATGTAACTTAAAAATAATTGTTGATTTGCTTGTAAAGTTTTCAAACAAATAGTAAAAATCTTAAATTTTTCTTTCGATAATAAATAAAATAATACTGGAAGATTTTTTTTGCTTTCGCCGTTTCTGATACTGAACGAAAAAATATTGCAATTAGCTTAATCTTTGTTGCACCAAATAGTCTAATGAAAAAAAGTTCGTGTTTCACTGGTTTCAATGAATCATAGTATCATTTTTTTAGATTTAAAAAATACTCATCTTATTTACAACCATTGACACTACAAAATATTAAGTACATAGTTGGTTCATTTAATTAAGTCATTGTTATTGAATTTAAATAATTTTGTTGAAAAGTAATAAAATATTATTAGGAAGCTTTTAATAATTATGAGTTAAAAATTAATTATGAATTTTTGCGTGTTTTAAATTAAGTATAGACCGACATCTATGTTTCATATTTAAAAACTTTACGACTAAATGAATGCGAATTTCATAAAATAAATTAATAAATTCAAATTTGACTATTTGTCTATTATACTATATTTGACTATTATAATAAATTAGTCTTTTTGATTGTATAATAATGAATCGATTATATATGTATTAATCATTTTAAATGGAATCATACTCGTGATTGTTGGTGATTGGATTCCATGAAGCGACAGCAGTTTCTGTAATGGGACTGTAGAAGAGTGTATCGGAGAACGGATCTATAGCGATTCCCAAACCTTGGGAAGATTTGCGTCCTACGAGTTTAACAGGCAGTTCTTCTCCAGCAGCAGGTGGTCCACGTTGCAAAACTGCTGTCGAAATACTGAAAGTTCTGCAACAAAAGCACAAAAAGGTTTGAGACGGTGCTAAAAATAAATTTTATATTTATCAACAGATGCAACTACAATAACATTATTTGTGGCAATTTTGAATCACTTTCAAATTGAATGAATTTCAATATACCTGTCTGTAGCCAAAGGTTGGAAGTAAAGTTTTCCTTGATTTGGAGAGAAAGCAAGACCGACTATTCCATCCATAAGTTCAAATTGTTCTTCACCAATTGTGTATCTGGAGAAATCTGGATCTGGGTACATAGCAGCATGGGTAATCCTCCACGCGTTGTCTGTTTTAGCATCATATACAATCAATCCTGTAAAAAAAAAAAATGTTATACTCATGGTACTGATATTGAGTTATATTTTCCATTACGATTCAATACCAGGAGCAGCTGTATCACTGATGTAGACGAATGCATCATCGCAGGATGCAGATTCTCTCGTTTCATCGATGATCAAATTGGTGAAGAGGGAGTTTGGTCTTAAGATTTCATCAGGGAATCTGATGATTCTTATAGGTTGGCTAGTCCTCATATCGAAGATGATCAACTTGGGAGGGCAAACTCTCATGAAATTGTCGATGGAGTCCATAACTCCAGAGTCCAAAACCCAAAGTCTATTACAACGATCGCTCCTGATTCTGTACACGCTGATCAAACCGGAACAGTTGAACTGACCGATTCCTGCTCCATGCCAAGACCAGTCGGGAAAAGCCTGGAAGAAAATTCAACAGTTTAAGTCATGATACGATTGAATTTGTTTGATACGATTGAAATTGTCTATAGAGTCTGGTTCATTGAGCCGTGGAATATGAGAGCTGGTTTTGCTCATTGTTGTTCGGTGCGGGAACGCACGTTGACCAATGGTATGGCTATGGTGAAAAGTACGGACCACTTTGACCCACTTCGATCAGTGTTTTCACAATTGCGATCGACATGTTGCACATATGAATGCATATAGAGTAATGCATAAGACTTGCGCGTGAAAAGCAATTAAAAATAATTCACATTCTTAGCATTTTGACGATTTGTATGAATGGCCGAAACGGAATGGGCCGAAAAATTATCTTACTTTACGTCAATGATCATATGAATAAACAAGACAGATTTTGAGCAAAATCACAGTATCTCTTACGGCTAACGTGAAAACTATAGATATGAAATTTCGACTTGATCGCTGGGGCAGTTTCGGAAATATTCTGTGATAACAGGATTTTTGAATTTTCTACAAGAAAAAACCCTACTTTCGGTAGACTGATGTTGACTAAAATCCTTATGTCTCTTACTCCTTACGTGAAAATAATAGATATGAAATTTCAGCTTGATAGACTTGATAGTTTTGGAGAAAACACACATACAGACATACAGACATTTTACAGAAATCATGAAAACGTGATCAGGGGATGATACCTGATACAAATCAGTCAAAATCTCGAGGTCGAATTTTCGCACGATCACAATACTTTATCCGATCAGGATAAAGTAAAACGTGTGTTAGCAATTCTGAATTCATGTCCATTTGAAGACAATGTTGTGAAAGTTCAAGAATTTCTACATACATTAAGTATAGAATTTATAGAGGTATAACGTGTTGAGCTTTTTCAATGTTAAGGTTAACGAAAGTTTTGCAAGTGAGAGAGAAAGTAATTAATGTGTTCTGCGTCTCATAGGTACAACCTTGTGTTGCAAATTCTGATGCAAATTGTCGAAAAAAGTAAACTGTAATTCCATAAAAATCTGAGAGTGAATGTGCGTATTCATAAATACGCGCATTGTATTCTATTAATTGCGATTAAAAAATAAGTAATTGCACAATTTAATAATTAATTAAAGAGTTCAACGGGTAATTTTCGTACCGCGTATTATATTATCTCGTGTACATAATTATAGTACTGATTGTTTAATTTATGAATTGCGAACGTATTGCAATTTTTTGTAATTGAAAAATAGCGGCGTGATTATTGGTTATCGTTGTTCACAATGTAATAATCGGAATGTACGGCGCAAAAGTGAAATAATTCTGATTAAAATACAGGCCAAAAAAATTTACACCCGTGTAAATTTGGGTTGCGTGTTTTACCTTTCGTTGAAATCTCCGCATTCAACACAAAACACAGATTCCTGGGTTTTTATTTATATAAATGGTAATACACGGTAATACAATGGTAATAATATTTATATAAATGGTAATACAATTACATATGGTAATGTGAAAATATGTATATAAAATAATTTAGATAATTTAAATTAATTAAATATGGTTTAATTCCTTGCTAAACCTAAGCAGTATTTTACTTTTAAAAAGTATTAGTAGATGTCTATCTATACTGATTGATTATTTTTAAAGTGTTTGACGCAAATTTGGGTGTACGGAGCACAAGTTAAATTTTTATTTTGAATATTATCAGTGCTGTAAGTTATGTGTCTAGTAACTTGTTTTTAGTTTTGACGCGCTTTATGACACTACGACAGTGGCGCCCGTTATAATAAATCATTTAATATTAAATTATTTTCAAGCGATGGTTACAGTACAGGTTGTTTTATACATTCAATTGAATTGTTGTTTTTTTTAAATATCGGCTTTACCAATTAGAATGCTGATCTGGTGCGTAACGAAATTGAACTTGCAAGGCCACTTACGACATTTTGCCATTTTCACGGCACTCGATTCGAAACAAACGCAAAAAAATTGTCACAGCATTTCGACCAGGAAGTGTTACGACAAAGTTCGGTGACATTTCTGTTTCATTTTATTTTTAATTATGCGCTAAAAAGACGAGCCTATATTTTGACGTGTCGATTTGCATAGTTTTTCACACGCCCCCGTAAAAAATGACGGTACAAATCACACACGTTTCATCCTATTCCGTTCGGTAGTTTAACCGCCTATGAGACAATTCGTTTTGTAAACAAACACACATAGCTTTTTCTCCATAATATAATATATTACATTAGATAATCAGCGGAACTGTGCCACATAATTTCAGATAAATATAATGTTGCAAAAAAATTCTATCTAAGTTGGTCAAATATAGCAATTTCATATAATTTTTTGTGTTATTATTTTCCAAATGCTTTTGTATCCGCAATGTTTTTGCGACTTGTCATTTATTTCTACAGGGTTTTGATCGACAATAGGGATCTGACATTGCACAATAATCCAAGGTTAAACTGAATCGAAAAGTTTGGTTGGATTAATTGAATTTAAATTAGTTTTTGGATTGAATTCCTCAATTCAACAATGAAAGGAAGAAGAAGAGTTATTTCACACCATTTTTCGTTGAATCATTGGTATCAATTGAAGATGTTCCAATTAATACCAAATTGATTGATATCTTTGCCGTCAATTAGAATAATCCAATTAAAATTATTGTAAATCGCAAATATTTCCATATGACCTTCGGTTATTAAAAGAAAATGATTTTATTTTAAAGCGAATTGTTGCCGCATAGATATGTATGTAGATATAAATAAAAACTAGCAGTGTAATTTTTTTTCTACTGAAACAGCCGCTGCCATAGTTCATTTTTTAACCTGGAAGTTTATTTAGACTAGTTTATCCAAAATAATATTTTTATGCATATATAATAAAGTGCATTTGTATCAGATGCATTTTTCGTTGTATTTGTCGATTTGTTTATTTATTAGATAGTCCTTCAAAAATTGGTAAAAAAGCGTATATAGTTCACCGACACGTGTCATAAGAATAGTTTGAATCAATTAATAACTTTTTCTCCTGCAAGATACGTATAATATACATATGTACATATGTACATTTGATACATTTTGATACCTTCAATGTCAAAAATGTTTTATGTAATGTGTTCTATTTTAAGGTATCGAATGAGTGAAATTCGATATGAGAAACTCTGTGTACAAAAAACAGAATGTTTTAATTTTATCTCTGTCAATGCTATATGGATGTTTATAACGCTAGCATAAACTTAATGGATTATAAAACAAGCATAATTAAAATTGAAATCAATTTTTCTAAACGAAACCAATTAGAAGGCCGTTAAATTCAAATAATTATAGGAAATGTTGTCGCCAGATTCCAATACATTGTATAAGAACTTTCACGAGCATGTAAATTGCATTTCTGCATTTTAAATAATTATTTCTTGCCCCGATGCATTTTATAATACATAGTACACCTTCGTTACATCATCACTAAGTTTTATAACATAACAGTACATTTCATGGCGAATACAACAATAAGTTTTATTAAAAAATCAAAAATTTCAAAACTATAAGGCTGATAAGAGGAGCAGGTATCTTAAAATATTCGGAGAGAAGATATTGTACGGTAAAATAAGAGTTAACATAAAAAATATGTGTAAGAGTTTCGAGAACGAATTTGCATCACTTGCGAACCTGCAACTTTCTTCTATGCATTTTTTATTTAGTTGTAAAACGACTATAGCTTCTGTCAGACGTAAAGGCAAAGGATTTTTATTTTGAACTATTACTCGAAATAACACATTTCATTCATCAAACTTTGATATTTAACCACTTAGAAATTGAGAAGCAGTATAGATTTGAACAGGATAGATGCTATTTTAAATACTTTCGTGTATGTGAGTCAACAATTCAAATGACAGTATACCGTTACCACTAGCGAAAGTTAACTAGATCACATTGTTGATTATGGCATGTGCAAAAAATAAAAATTTAATAGACTTTTTATACCCGAGCGGTTGGCCTTACCACGCCCAGTTAAATTCCTGACAAACAGCAAGCGGACGAAGTTGACTTTGATAACCCGTGGGCAGTTTTTTTAAAAGTCTGTAATAATTTTAACCGGCTACAATTAGTGCAGGGAGGTATGAGTACATTCTTATGCACTTCACAACATTGGAACACTGCCATACTACGGTGAAATCGATTTCGAAACTCACCTCGAGTACGGGGCTAGATCCGGCTGGAGCACTTCTTGAAATTGTGGCCATAGTAGCTGGAACTCCTGGTCTCAGACGAGGAGCTGATACGAAGAGACGATCGTATCCAATGTCGAGCCCTGTCAAAACTGCATTTTCCGGTCTGAAGTTGCCTTTGTGTGCCGTGTTTGATGGGAAATTGTACGATAGCATGTTCCATTGTACGACTTCTTGCAAGACTCCTTGACAAGAAGATGCCAGCACTAATAAAACTCCACAAGTCAACAGCATTTTGATGTACTTTATTCAATCTGAAATTATTGAATCTATTAAAGACAGATGATCGTCATTAAATTTAGAAAGTACGTTGGATTTGATCCAAAGGTCATTATCGAATAAGCGCATGCGAATAAATCAATGCGAAATAATTGACAATTAATTTACGGTACGTATAAAAAGGTACGCGCGTTTCTATTAGATATAGTTTTTTTGCCGTATCGAATATTCTCAATCAAATTAATCAAAATCAATATGTCATTATTTAATTTTCTCATTATTGAAATTAAGCGTAATGTGTTGAATAATTTTAATAGGTGTGTTTTTAATTGGTTAATATATTTAATTCATTATATGCACGCATATAAAAATTTATAGCCCAATTTTGTATTTGTATTATAATATGGTAATTTACTTTCATCTAACATTTGACAAAATAGGCTCAAATGTTATTATTAGATGCTTATGAATATTCTGTAGAACTTTTTGGATCACATTTTTAGTTTTTTTATTATAAATACATATAAATGACTTACAAAAAAGTGCAAAAGAGAACTAAGTTCGTTGAAAATCATTAATTTAACATGCTTGAAAGTCTATTATGACCTCAAATGTTTTTTTTTAATAATTGTAGTCGTCAAAAATAAATCAAATCTAATAAATACGCAGGAGTGGGTATTGGAGTAGGTACATCTTAGTTCACTTTGTGCAGAAACGTTTTAACAACATTAACAATAAAATCAAATGCTAAATTCAATAAAAAAAACCTGAGAATGGTATTTATGACGTTAAAAACAACACAACGTTTAAATTCAAAAGGAAGTCTACCCTTCACTTAAAGCTATGAAAATTTTAGTACGAAAATTCGTGGGCAGCAATAAATCGATAAAAAACTACGACTAGTTACATAGTTACACATTAGAAATAGAGCGGTCTCATTAGACTGAAAATTTTTGCAAATTGAATATTGTGTCGAAGGTGACCGTGTTTTTTTGTCATCCGAATAAAAAAATAAATATTACATTACACGACAATCATAATCGGCAATTTGCAAGGGAAGTCTTTTGTCCGATCGGTCGTAACTTACGCTGCGTGTTTCGTAGCGCACTGTTCCGCGTGCCGATACACGCACTTGCGTGCAATGAAATAAATTGTATTATCATAAAAGGGAGTGGATATTATTGGAAAATTGCATTTGTTTTTTACACACCCGTTTCTCAACGGTGTTGGAATTTTAATTGCATCCTTTTCGCAATCGAATTTTCTATTTCAAATCGCAAAATCACAGACAGAAACATCCTGAACTAGCGTGCTCGACTTTATGCTTTCGAAAGTCGATTGTTTGTTCGATAAATAAGTGTATATGACGATAACGTTCATAGCTAACGTTAAAATTTCAATGCCGAGTATGAAAACACTATGAAAAAGATTGTGCGAATATTCTGTATTAAAAAACTGTAAATAAAGTAAGCATAGAAAAAAAAGTGTCGACAAATTTCCATTGATTAGTTTTGTGGTGAAACTGGCAGTTAACATAACGCAAATTAAAAATTTATTCTACTTTATTTTAACCATCATTCAACTTTTACGATTTACGTTAGTTATATCGTATTTATACAGAACTATACAATGGAAAGTATCGGTTTTTATATGTATCATTTATGCGGTTGACGTATTATGGTATAATTACTATTAAATTGCAATGATGTTATACGTTTACGATTTATATAATATTAACAGGATATGATTGAAAAAATCGGTTAAATCAATCAACCGGAATTGGACAATTATTATTGATGTTTAATTTCTATCATATTTAAATTTTAGATGCTAATTATACGTATTATTTTTACACGTAGAAAGTCACATGTGGTGTTTTTATTTTTTTACTGTTTATTTATTTAGCTCGTAGTTTATCTAAAACATTAATCGCTCGGAAAATTGATACCCGCAAGAAAACGTTAAAATTAGCGGTAATATGTCTCTATTAAATTGTGTAAAATTTATCGATACCTAATTTGCGCCAAACAGTAGCCGTGTATTGTTGTTAATCGAATAACGCACTAGCCAACTATATAAATCAACTCAACACGTTCCGTATATCATATATTTATATTTTTTGCGAATAAATTTATTAACTCGTAGAGCCCATTAAAGTCAACAGCCCATTTAGCCGAAATCACGACGCGATATTTGAAATTTAGCAGCGTTAAAACTGACTGTTAACTTTTTAACACGTTAAGAGCCTCGGAATTAGATCAACCGTGAATGGATGTATTATATTAAAAAGCCTCATAAGCTGCTAAATAACGACTTGAGCTTTGCGTGTGACAGTTATAGTGGTCTAGTCTCCTTTTTATATTGCTTAATGGTCTCTGGGGAGCGTGAAAAGTCAGCAGAGAACATGCACGTGTTGTGTTTTTATGTTAACATTACCTAAACACTGTGTAATTATCGCGATCGTAATAATAATCAATTACGACACGTTGTGCCAGCCTAGATTATCGGGATTTTTTTCGTAATCAGTTATCAATATGTGTGTGTAGTGCGAATATTTGTGCGAAAAAACAATCTGAGGGAAAAATTTGTGCACGAAGGTCGGTCGGAAGTCGACTGAACAACAATCGCCACTCGTTTTCGTAAAGCTCTGGTTTGGATTTATTTATAAATGGTCGTTCACATAGTTTTGTAAATGATTGTAAGGCAATGCGTGTCTTTTTTTGTGGAAGTTTTCATATATATTCAGTTGTGAAAATTTCGTTAGACGATAGCGAAACAATAGTGGAAGATAAATAAATATTAAGTATCGTAATTGAAATATTTACGAATTAGTTATGCAATGTAAAGTTTGCTTATTCACATGAAAATTGTGTTAATGGGTTAAAATTTTGGTAAAAATTTGTATTTCAGGTTTTATGATAAATCATAAATATTAGTACAAATTCGACAGTTGTTATATAAAGTATAAGATATTTATAGATTTATAGATTCTCTACATTCACATTACATTACATAAATAGCTGTCTGCTTGTTGGTTTGACCGACGACGGGTGTCAGAGTTTATTGAGTTCGACCTTTTTTGATAAAAAAAACATTCGTTTATCGTCTACTGGAAATGTACATATGTATGTACTATGTAGTACTGTACGTAAAGCCACAAAGATCTTAATTCTGTTAGTTTGTCTGTTGATTCGTCCGGAACACTTGAAATTTTATTCAATTATCAAGTATCAATGCTCGACACTTCATTTGTTACATTGAAAATTTGAATTAATATTTTTTCCGTAGCTCGTAGTTACCGCAATTGTTAGTCTACTCATATGTCGATAATAAACGGCTGTTGATTGCCAACGGGTAAAACTCTACTATTTTTACACGCAGTTAGACGTTACCGCAATATAAATTAATATTGGTACTATGTAACAAAAAAAATTCATTCATAAGTTTGAAATACGTTATTTTTCGAATCAAGAGCATGTAACATGCAATTATAATTGCAGTCACAAGAACAATATGTACCTATCTACGTCTAGCCAGATAATAAATTTAGTCATCTTTCGCAATCTGTAGTACGTATCTGTCAGTCGATCGATTGCGAACTAAATGGCGTTTAAATAGATTGATTTTAATATCGATAATAATACACAACTGCACAGTTATCGCACTTAACACGAAATTATTCAACAGGTATTAGGTGTACACGTATTTAGTAAAGTGTATACGTGCACAAAAGCGCGAAGGCTGCAGATTGAATTTATAACGAAGATTGTTATCGTTGAAATTCCTACGATTGAAAACCTATAGGTATATCATAAGGAAATTGGTACCTATCATCGTTCACTATATTATGTAGAAGTGTGGTTTAACTGTATAAATTTTGCACCTTTAGAAAGGATTCGATACTGTGTAGATATTTGTACTAAAATTGAACTCGACCGTATCAAATGTATAATTCTATGAAATACAATTGTAATTATTGTATTTTTAGCGCACAATTAGCGCATTTTAGAAGTGAATGTAAACGTTGCGAAATAAGAACTATCTGAGCGAATATTTCGCTTTTGCACATTAGCGAAACCAGAAGAGAGCAATTGACATATTATTAGGCAAACTGGAACTATGTATAACGAAACTCTGAATTATTTTTTCATATGATTAATAGATAGGGGGTCATATTTATGGATTATTCGAATTAGAAACATGAACGTGACTTATCAGGCTAAGGTCGCTCTAGCTAGCAAAGTGGTATAACTTGTCTGCGTTGGTTTTCAGATCCGTTGTTGTGGGAGGGGGCGGATGTGTCTGAATAGCGAGTACTTTGTCCAACCTTGGCAAGAGAGTTAAATTCCTTTCACCGGCGACAGTACTCCAGATGCTTACCAATGTTGTGAGTAAAATCGGCATCGCTTAGGACTAAATCTGCGGTTAAAAATCTGTGGAAAAACCGGTTGAAATGTGATCAATTGACCGGTCGAGTAAGCGTGCGTGATGAAACGGTTCGTCCCACATGAGAACCACTTTCATACGAAGACAGTTTGTTGTGTAACTTTAAATCATGATTATGGGGATATACATATATGATCTTGGACTTGAACCATTACCTGTATTTAAATAGTGTATGCCGATCAATAATTGTAAGACGATTGTAATGTGGAACCCAATACAATGACCATTAAAGGTTATAAGATAAAACTTGGCACTTGAGCTTTAGTTATGTACTTTACAAAGACCATTATTTTATAGTAAATTTTGTAATAAGCTACAAGTGCGATCGACTCAAGGGCATTATTATATATTATTTTCGTAAGTTTAAAAGTGAACCAAATCCAGAATGTTACTTATATTGTAAATAAACTTATTTTGATGACTTTGGGTTTTAGAAGCACGATATAATCATTATTTTACCAAGTACCTTAAGCTGATTTTAATTATGGGATGTTTTTGTATGATATAAGAATTTGTATCATGCAAATTTAATCTAACATATGTATCAGTTTGTCACACATGATTGTTATCTAATTTCTAATTTGCACAAATCAAAGGATAGCTAAGTAGCTTACAGATAGTATTGTTCCTTTTGAATACAACATGAATTTCATCAAACGAAAAAGTGAACCAATTTCTAAAAATTAATTGAATGATTATTTAAGCGCATATGAAGTTTTTGTATTGTTCTTCCTGAAGGATATTGGCTCACTTTTGCACTTTTGTCACATAGCATTGTTAAAGGCCACACCCTTTACAATGAGGCCATTCGAAAGCAAAAACTGAATCGATCCGATCGATACGAATTGTATCGGAAAGGCAAACTACTAATATTTGCATATGTTTTTGATCGATATGCAAAAATACAACACGATAATTATTAGGCAAAAATATTAAATAAAAAAACGAACGTTCGTTTTTTAAATTCGTCACGATTTTCGTCGGTGTTATACGAATCTATCGAATTGATTATTTTTTTTTTACTCGATTAGAGCGTCGAATGGGACTCGCTGCAAACGTTTTGATCATTCACTTTCACCTGGTTTTAAATCGCGCGCGCGCATGTTTGCTATCGCGATACATATCGAACGACTCGCTCTAGTTATTCTACGAATATAAATATGTAATTGATTAGGCGCAAAATTTCGGACGAATCGTGAAAATGGTGCATATTTTTTTGTACCACCCATTGGGAAAACCGTGAACTTCACACACGGGGAAAGCTTTTGTCGAAGAGTTTGACGAGCGGATAAGCGTGAAACCCGCGCGTCAAGTTCTTACATAACACTTCGAATTAACATAATCGCTTCTATTCGGACCGGTATCGAGTGTTTTAAATTAAATACGAGAAATTTCAAGCATGGTGTGTCTGAAATGCGTAATTTCTTCGTTACAGAACGAAAATATTGATGGACGTGTTGTTTATATGGCGAATCGCTATGCTAAATGTGTTTTCTTCTATGTATGTCTATGTGAACTAGCCGTATTTACCTGGTGGTATGTGCATGTGAATTTGTACACCGCATTTAGTGAACCTGCAATACTATATCTCTTAAGGGTGCTCAACCTGTTTCAGTTCAGGAGCTACTTTTTTATTTTAATTTGCATGGCGATCGACTTCCATGCAAGAATTTAGTGAGAGGTGCGGATATAATATACCAATAAAAATCTTATAAGAATTGTACAAAATCAACCGTAAACTTTTTTTAGTTTTTCAAAGCTATCGATAATATACTGGTTTATTATAACTTGAATCAAAAGGTAAACAAACAGTTATCAAGGTTATGGTCAATCGAACGTGTCCGCATTGCTGAATGCAGTCGTTTAAATGTAGTTTCTCATAAAAACACACAGCAGTATTGTAATAGAGCAGATGTTAAAAGTTCCAAGAAGTCCTCTTGATTTCTTTTGACAAATTAGCTAGTGTTTCTGGGAACCAATGAAATACATAGATGCATACCACGAAAAAATAACGATCCTACCTTTGATCATTAATCCTTTTCGTTAACAGATAAGCACGAGCTCAGAAAAATTTTCGTTCAGTCATTGGCCGGGGCTTGGTAAACAATATAGAACCATTGTAGAAAATTTGAAAAACGAAACGCAATATTCATTTCAAAATTTACAAAGCAAAATCGTATTCGGAATCGACCAGTGGAGCATCCACGCTCTACATATCTGCTATTGACCAAAGTATTGCAAGGTAGCTACTCAATTTATTGTATCTGTACAGTCATTGGGAGCTATTCTTTAAAGTTTAGTCCTAATTAATCAATTAATGTGGATATTAATGTATAAGAACAAACAGTAACAATTCAATTATACCAAGTACCTAGATTAGTTTCACTTTTACAATACAAACCTACTCAATTTGTTTCGACTGGCAATACTCTGTCATTGGTTAGACTATTGGAGTCATTGAAACAAACCTTTCTATTGTAGGTACGCGAAAGAAAAACGGCCTAGTGTATTAAAAACAAGATCACAGGAAGTATATCTGCAAAGTTACATAGATCTCGATTAGGTAAACGGTGTAGGAATGTATAAAGAACAAAAATATAGACATATAAACTAGACGCAGGGGTCGGCAACATAATTTACACGGGGGCCACATTGAGATATTGGGATTTGTCAGGGGGCCACATATGAAATAAATTTTTTTACCTAAATGCGATTTTTTAGGTTTCTAAATTTTTTTTATACACGTACATAATAAAAATGGTGTAAAAAAAATATATAAATCAAAATAAAAAAAAATTAGAAGTAAAACAAACAAATACAAATTAATGAGGTTTAGTGTTTTTGTAATTTTTTGCCAATTTAGTAAAATCAACGTCGAAACTAGTGGTGCTAACTCGAAGCAACGAATGTAAATGACAATCTGTAATAATAAAATTCTAGTCCGATGTTTATTTTTAATATAATTCATTCTAGAAAATGTTTGTTTACAAATATATGTACTGGCAAATATTGTTATCGTTTCTTCTTTCGAAAATTTCTTCAGAGTAGGAAATTAAGAAGTTGAAATTCCAGTATAGAACTCTGTTAACTTCATCACTTTAAAAGTGTCTTTTAATATGTCATGTGTTTGTAAATCAATTACTCCTAGTTGTAAATAATCAGGAACATCTTCAATATTGGGAGAAATCGAGTCGCGGGACATTTTAAAACACTTCGCAGGCCACATTTGGCCCGCGGCACACCTCTTGCCGACCCCTGAACTAGAGTATTGCGCGTTGATGATGTAAGGGTATTTATTAGTGACATGACAGTGAATGGGCTAACAATAGCGCGACCTATGTATTGCTTACGGGAAAAAAATAGTACAAATTTTCAATGAAAATAAAAGAAGTGTGTCAAGCGTTCCTGACAGATATACAGTCATTGCTATTACATACGTATAAGTATAATATTTATTTGCAAGACTGTTATAAGATATGAAAATTGAATGATTGGAAATTTACATGGTTCAATAGAGAATTTAGAATCATTTAACAAGATTGAGCCTTTCAACGATGTTTACGTGCCCGTAATTGAAATTATATTCCCGTGAATCGAATACATTATTAATTTAAAAATTTTACTGATCATTAATTTTTTATAAGGTTTTAATTTAATTGTGCGTTACATTTTTGGCGCTCGATTTTGGGTCGACACAATTTCTTCGTCGAATGAATGCGCCGCCATACACATTCGACATGACATGTTTACTTTCACGCAATACGTTACACTTTTATTTATACCTACGATATATCGAAACGAACAATATAATTATTTATACACACACACACAATATATACATACATATATATATATATATATATCATGCTTGCGCAACGTGAAAAATAATAATTAGAGAATTTTACGTTTCGTAAGAACGGCCGGCCGGCGAAAGAGTGGCGTTATTGTAATGCAAGATTAGACAACATAGTAAATTCAATCGATTATTTGGAAATATTTTTCAAAACAACAAACATTTAAAATAATTCTGATCCATTAAAGTTTTCTTTTAGACGTTCGATTAATATGCATCAAATATCGAATCGGAAATAAAATACTATAACAACTTTTACCGCAGTATTAAGTAAGTGTATATTTGGAACTTGATAAGCACGTGTTTATTTCTAAAATGAGCTGCTGCTTTTTTTTGTCAAGGTGATTAAAAAAGAAAGTTCTGAAACGTCAAAAATTCGATTTTTATCCGTTCAACCACTTTTTTGCTCGGTCGATCGCCTCAGGCTCGCTTTCATAACATTACGTACGTTGGCTTTGACTTTTACACATTATTGATGGTCACCATTGTGTGCTAACGTGCAGTTGGAAAAAGTACCTTTCTATGTTTACTGCGGAGAAAATCTGTCACACGTTAGCATACCAATTAGAATAGATTCAATAGAGTCAATATGTCTTCGTTAATTTTTTTCGCATAAGAAATGATGAAGATAACTATCATGAATAAAAAAGTGATGATTATAATAGTTTGTTCGAGCAGTTTGTCGACAATGAATATGACAATGGAGAAAATATTAAAAATATCATACAAGTCAAGAAATGCATTGTGTTAATTTTCATCGCACTGACATTGATTGACATAATATGCTTTGCGTAAAATACGCACGATAATTTCACGCGCCAAAAACTAACGTTAACTATTTAATAACATATTGCGATTTTTGCTTTGCGAAAATGTCATGTCAATGGCGAATCGAACGGGAAGAAAATTTCGCAAATGTCATTAGAAGGGCTTTGTGCTTCGTTCGAAACAAAAGGTTAACTTTAATAATATAGATATGTACAATGTTTCAATTGTTCTACTTTACAACAATTTAATTGTGCGAATCGAACGGTTCAAATCAATCAAATGCGCGAAAGCCATTACAGTGTCCTTTGACTTTAACACGCGATAATTATCAATTAAATATCATTAAATTTATTGTAAATACCACGCTAGATACAATTATTTTGAATATGAGCACGTGCTTTTGATAGATCAGTGGCAATGTTAAATTTGACGTTTAACATTAATCGCTACATGTAAATACATATGTACAAATGAAAGGTGTCAATTTCATTGATAACAATCCGTCATTCGGTTTATGCGAATTGCTTTATTTGCATCTAATTTATGTATTATAGTGTGGGACTACGAGTTTATTCATAAAAGTTTAGATTAATTCGTAGATAGCACTGTATTGTATTTATCGAAGCGCGCGATAAAAATTTACACATTTTCGTTTCGATTGACCTTCATACCTAATACTAGTGTAATGTAAAAATATTATAATATATTCTGTTTTGATTAAATTTCTTTTTAAGTAGGCTCAAGAACTGAAGAGCTGAGAAGAAGAAGGGCGCCTATGACGTTTTGTAAAAATATCGTATTAGCCTGATCTTAATATACCTACTATTATCATAAAAAAATAAATATAAAATCGCACTAATTTCATACAAATTTATGCATTAAATACACTACCCCTTTTCTATCTTAATTTTATAAATTTTAATTAAATCACAATGAATACTGTTGCTTTCGCTTAGTATACATCTTCACTATCTTTTTGTATTTTCATTTAACTACCCTCTTGTATTTTATACCCCTATCACACGAAAATAGGGTAAAATTGTAATGCTGAATATACATCTACTAGAAATAATAATATTTACAGTATTATACATCATTAATCTAATCGACATTTTAAAGTCGTCTTTTTTAAAAGCGATTCTTTACAATAAATTGCACCATTCTTCTTCTTCCCAGCCGTTCAATTAATTAATTTAAGTTCACTTATAAACCATCGAGAATTGATCAATCAATTAAATATTTATTATAGACAAATCTTTAGGTCACGTCAAAAAAAATCACAAATTTTATTTTATTTTTGAATCAATGAATCATTATTCATCCGATTGTATTATTTTTAACCGTCACAAATCCTCCTTTGAATAGACCAAATAAGGGGTGCTTAATTATCACGAATCAATCAATTAATAGTAGATGAACCTGCGTAGTAAGAGTAGCCGGTGAATTCGACGGCCGTCGCGCTAACACTGACACCACCATTGACTACGATCGCCTACCACAACTTGTATTACACAACCCCATCTCACTTTCTCACGTAATATTTATCACTACTTGCTGAACGACCATACTGCTGTTTTTGCAGTCGTCACATCCCATTGTGCATTCGACTGTCCCACAGTGCGCGACCTTCCGGTGAGCTTCAGATACGGTCGCGAGATGATTTTCAAGTTTTCGGTGCATCCTGTGATTATTTTTGTAGTTTGAATTTAAAGTTACCAATGTCTGTCTGTTCAAAGTAAGAAGGACTATTTTCTCGTAAAATGAAATAATTACGTCTAATATGAGAGTCAGTATTAGTGTTAATCTCAAAACACCATAATATGTACATATGTATCTAAGTGAAAGAAAGATGGCCATAATTGACCGTTTCCCAAAAACATCCTGTCGAGACATTATCAAAAAACCGTCTAAGAACAGTCCTTCTACTTTTGTACAAGATACGATGTTTGGAATTGCCTTTGTGTCGAAATTTTGCTTCTTTCTGATTTTTTTATTGTATTGCATTCATATTATGAACTAGTCACTGCCCGTTGACAGTCTCATCAGGTGGTTATAATTTATTTATATACCTGTACATATATTTACATATACTTCTGATAGTTAAAAAATGTGAGCGTTCATGTGTATGTACAAATGTACCGTGCCGTGCCATGTACATATGTGTACGTGTTGTCAGTGTATGCGAGCATTCCGCGGCTACCCAGCTAGTCAGGTAGACCCTTGCGCTACTATAGTAAAAAAAATACTAGTTTTTTCACGCCAAATAAATTGATCCTTACAGGAAAAGAAAATAGGGTCCAACTCAACCCCCTTTCTATTAATTATGAATATAAATTTAATGAATAAGGTTTCTTTTGCATGATAAAGTTTCTATTAGTGTATTTATGAAGTTGTGATAAAATTGTTTTTGAGGATGAATTATTAATGAAAAAAAATTTTTCTTTGTTCAATGAAGCTTTTATTTTTCTTGTTGGACGAATCGTCTATAACTCTATAGAAAAAAATCATCTAAATACAATTTCAACTTTCAAGAGCTTTCAGCGATATTAATGCACATATGTACATAGTTGTTGGCTTTTGTTAAAGTTGTCAAAGATTTTAAAGTTTACATTTGTTAAACTTTGTTTTGTTAAAGTTGGCTTTTGAGGATGAATTTTGTAAGAGAGAAAAATGATTATCTAGTTCAACGAAGCTTCTATTTTTCTTATCGGGATGAATATTCTTTAAAGAAAATTCAACTGAAAGATAAAGCACTCGTTAAAGGCCAAAGCTTACAATATCGACTAAAGGTATTAGAGGTTTCTTCAAGGTCATTCTTCAGGAAAAATATTTGATTATAACATCAAAGAAATAATAGTTTAATTAAAGTACTTATATAAACAATATTAAGTACCAACTTAATATTGCGTTATTAATACTGGTAATTGATCAGGACTTGGTAGATGAAAAATATATCAAATCAATATCAAGTGATTTATTTGTGCTGTTAAATTTGGTCTTTTTTAACATCATTTTAAATTTAAAATGATGTTCACTCTCGATTTCATTTCTTCAAAACGCTTCAATAGATCGTAGCTTTTTTTTTCACTTATAGAAAGACGATTGGGCAATTTAGATTAAGCGATAGCATAGATTTGGAATAAGGTCGCGAACGTTTGTATTATAAATACACAGTCTTATAAATAGATTTTAGTTATAAGTTATAAGCGATGTACTTGTGTAACGAATATTTGTTATACAATATTAATAAACTTACTTTGTGAGTTGAGTTAGTGGAATGGTGAAAAGGGAAGTTGTATAATTTTTCACGCACAGAAGCTATAAGTGTGCCTGGCGTAACATATGCATTTATAGCAAGATTGACAGGCGGAGTCTACCTAACAATTGCATACCGGAGTCATTTGTGCAAAAAAATGGCATATGTGCTTCATATCGTAAATATAGTACAACAAATTCTAGCGCTGTTGTAGATAGCCTTGTTTCTTGTTTTTTTAAAATTTTCTAAACCTATTCGAATTTTTTAACATTTCATTACAATTTTTATCTTATGATTGACGACCACTATTTTGGGCATTTAACAAAAAACAATTAACAAAAAAAATAAACACGATCAGGAAGCGTCATATGTTCATTAAAATTGGATCAATATACATACCTATGTACATACATATGTATGTAGGTGCGTGTGTTATAAATTTATCTCAATCAACTCTCCTTTCACTTTAAGAAGTTCGCCAAAAAAATATTTCGGCAATAAACGGAAACTGTTTTCATCTGTTTAAACGCTCTAAAGACATTAATCTTAAATTTGAAATGCAATATATTATACCATATTATAATCAAATCTATGATTTCTGTCGCTTATGTATATTTGAGCCTCGTGTTGTTTTGTGTGCGGAGAAATTGTGAAATTCAATACCGTTTAAATATAAACGTGTTTAACCGGCACTTTAATTTTATTTGACCCAAAAAGTATATTGTATTAAATAATAATGTTAAAAATAATTGGGGCGACCAACACGATACTTTGTTGCAATTATACATACTTCATACGCAGTGGAAGCTGACTAGAAATTCGATACAGTTGATATAAGCGCCGTTAGCGGTAAGCACTGACACTAATTTAACAATATCCAGTGACAGAAAAGCGTATCTTACGCTTAATAAAGTTGATCGAATTGGATTAAAAAAACGAATAAATAGAAAGCACGCATTGTAAATCAATAGGTATAACGCAACGTTTCAATATGGACAAATGCACCGTATGCAAATATTATAACAACGATAGTGCAAATTGGACGTCTTGAAATGAAACGGTGACACATAAACTTAATGCTATGCTGTAATAAAAAGTAATGTTTATGATTAAAAAACGAACTTTTTAGTCTAATTAGCGATTTTTTCTAGTAAAATTAGTCGTTCATATATGTATGTATGTACATGCATACAAAAACATCTCCGATGTGGTTAAAAAGTTTGCAAAGGAAAAGTGTAGTAATTTTTTTTGCCGAAATAATTCTCAAAGGTCAATAGATTCATGGTCGAATTCCATTACAGCAAATCGTGATCCAATTTTTTGATTTTGCAAAATTGGGCGTTACGTCTGGCGCTCAAATACAGATGTAATTGTATAATCATTATGAGAATATGAATGATAAATGTTTTCGCATTGTTGTTTGTGGATGTGGTTGAAGACAAAACAACAAAAAAAACAAACAAAAACGTTTAAGGAAATAATCAGGTCATATTGGGTACAGTACAGTATATAGGTATAGTAAGTAAATATGAGTCTAATGAATCGAATCACGATACGGCATTAATCATAGTACACGTGCCTTGTACAGATCACAATAAGAACTATAAATAGGCGGGGTGTTTCTTATTATTATCGACCTTGCTGAAATATCAAAAATAGATAATACACCGACACTGGTCAAAAGGCACGCGCAACTTATCCTTTGTAATATGGTAACGTTGCTTTTTAATCCTACGAATCAAGGACGGTGAGTACAACAGATTATCATATTATTGTCGTTGCACTGCAATATCAGGTCAACGTTTAAAAATATAAAAATCGATCTGGTTATACGCAATTAAAAATTCGTTAGTGTAACCGCCTCACGTCACTCGTGACTTGAAATTGATCGTTTGATCCTTCGGTATGCGTCCTACCCGTTAAATTTCCAATGTCGATTTGACACTCGTATCTGAGGAATTGGTTAGGTTAAAATACATGGATTATAAACTATTCATAAATAGCCCATACACCAGTAGTCATAAATTCCAAGTGGCGCGGTTTGCTACAGTGCTAGTAAAGGGCAGAGTTAAATTGTTTTTACATGTTTATTAAAGCACCGATGCTTGTAATATACATATGCACTCCTGAAAAAAGTGTTCTTTTCTTCAAATTAAAAATTATCAATAGAAAAGTGCAGGATTTAGCTCTGCTCTTTTCTGAAACTGCGGCAAAGTCCCATCTTTTAGAATTTATGGTTACTTGCGGTGTACTTTGTATATAAAGCGTACCTATAGAAATTTGAGTACTAATACGAGCGGACAATGAAAATTTAAATTTTATTTGAACCAATTACGTTTTGCGTCGAAACTTAAATTGCCAAATTAAGCTATATAATCTCAGGCAGTGTTTATTACAGGTAATATTTGTGTATCTGTAGCAAACGCTTTGTTTTCGAAGTTTATTACAAACGAAAATATGTAATTAGGTCAGTGTGTGGTTTTAGGCTGTTATTTGTTTTCATTTCAACGTTATAAGGAAAAGGATTGGAATTATGTAGGTTGAGTTTAATTTCGGGAACAGTTAAGAGGAATAGTAGGAATGTTAAAATACTAAGGTTTTGAACAATAAATGAAAGTAATTTCGTTTTTGGCAATTATGCCTAACGTTTGTGCGCATCTTGGCATAATTTTTCATTGTCGAATTCGATTATGACACTTCACGGTCACACGTCAATAGATTCTATACATTATAATAGAGATAGTAATAATAAATTACGTTTGACTACCTAATTAATACATAACTGGATAATTTATGCTCTGTTATCAGGCCTAACAAAGGCATACAGCCATTATTTTTATTGTTGACCGTTTTATAATACGATATAACAAACAGCGCCCACGTTATAACTGTTGTCGGTGTAAAAACAATCAATACCGCCTATTTGTACATAATTGGATATTATCAGAAAACAATTTGTCCTACGTTTGATATATGATAATTGTTTAAATAAAACACGCATTTTTGTACGCGCAGTGAATGTGTTTTTAATTGTATCATATTTTTCTGTTCAGATTTGAAGTGAACCAAGTATTTTATTAATAACTATGTTGGATACAGTTTGCTATGTTTGTACTCGGCATGACATTTCATATAAAATGATGATTTAAAGTTTCAGCTTGGATTTGGTTCAGATTTGCACTAAAAATTCTACGCGTATAATTAAGCTATTGCTTAATTACGTACATTGCAATACCAGGTGTATTTCAAATATAAAAAAATTAAGATGATAAAATAAAAGAATGGAAATTGCAAGCATATCGTTAGCTAAATCTCATCTTTGTAATTTGAAATTTGATATGAATTTTGACACTGAAACATTTATTTAATTATGGATACTATCTTATCTGAGAATGTTGCTGAAATTTAAATTATATATCTATATAATAATAGTATATAATACAATTTATTTTATTAGTATTTCCCGTATAAGTATTTAGACGAGTTTTATCCCGAGTATTTCCCGTCTAAGTTCAACGGTTGTTTATTAATTAAGGATATGTGAGTGAGTTAAAAATAGCTGTAACTATGGGTTATGGAAAAAAATTAATACAAAATTTTCAATGAAAGCAAATTAAGTGTTTCAAGCGTTCGTGACGGACAAACAGACATTTGGATATTACGTTTAGCATGGGTGTTCAACCGGTCGATCGCGAAGCAAAATTTAGTCGATCCCGAATACGATTTTGCTTTGTGAATTTTGAAATGAATATTGCTTTCCGTTTTAAAAATCCTTATAATGATTCAATTTTGTTTAAGAAGCCCCAACCAATGACTAAACGGTCTTCCTAGGCTCGTGCTTATCCGTTAATGAAAAGGATTAATGATCAAAGGTAGTTTACCTTTAGTTTTTCGTGGTATGCATTTTGTTTAATCATTAGTTCTCAAGTACACTAGTTAATTTGTTAAAAGAAGTCAAGAGGCTTCTTGGAATTTTTAATATCTGCTCTAGTACAACACTGCATACTTTCTTCGAGATTGCTAATCCAAGACACGTGTTCCTATGAGAAACTATATTTAAATGACTACATTCAGCAATGCGAACATGTTTGATCACTTTGATGACTGCTTGCGTTTTTCTGCGAGTTATTATAAACCTAATTATTTTAAAATAGCCAATGATGCACAGTGTCTCTCAATTAACTAAATATATTTTTAGTATATGAATTTCCTTGCAGCATGTCCTAGACAGATAATAACAATATTCAAATAATAGTATTTCGCATATTTTATCGATACCTTTGAAAAACTAAAAATAGTTTACAAGAAATTTTGTAATTTTATTTTTTTTTTACGAATTATACCATAGTGACATTACAGGTTACCCCAATTCATCACTATGGCCAGACAATATTCTTATTAGTATATTATATCCGGACCTCTCCCTAATTCTTCCATGGAAGTCGACCGCCATGCAAATAAAAAAAAAAAGTAGCTCTCAAACTGAAAAAGGTTGGGCACCCTTGATAATATAAATTTAGTAAATCGACACGTGCAGTTTCAATGAATTAATTGGCGCATACGCGTCGTATAAAATCAATCATGATTTGTTTATAGTATTACAGTTTTTAACTGTTTATTATGGAGTGTGTAGATGTGTATGTATGTATATGTAGAAGGTGGAAAAAAAAAAGTTAAACTACTTTTACTTTAAGCACTAAGGTGAACAACTACTGTATTGAGGTGGCAGTACATATATACACCCAAATTTCTAGCAATTAATTATTATTGTCACGCTAAATTAAGTATAAGACACAACTAGAGCTTCATATGCAGACTAAAGTATGACCCGAATGAAAAGTGTCATTGAATCTTCGCGACAATATCACAATTTGGCGGATATCGCTAGCTATTGTCGCATCGAGGTAACGATGAGTATGAAAACGTAACAATGAACAAATTCGAACTTAACAATTTCCCAAAATATCAAAAGAAGGGAAATTAAATCAAGACACGCTTAATTAAGCCGTAGTTCTTTTTACAACACCTTTGTAACATTACACGGTTTATTTCGTTTAAAAAACTCGTGCAAGTAAATCACAACGTCCGGTGAGGATATTGTACACAAGTTACATAGTATGTTCGTGCGTAAATATTCAATAATTAATATGCATCGCGTTTTTGCACGCGCGAAAATTGCATGTTATAGCGTTTTTATCGCAGTTTAAACACAATCAATATTGCAATAATGGTGCTGAAAAAAAAAAATTCATTGGCATCCTTGGAAAATGGTTCAAAGGATTAGAAATCGCGTAAAATCCTATGCTAATTGCGATCGGATATGGAGATTCAACAGTGGAGCTTGCGTAATTTTAATTGCGATCAAAAGAAAAATCGTCTCATAAGTAATATTACTGTAAATTTCATTGTGCAAATTCAGACGCAATTGACTTGTAATGTGTTTTAGATCTTTATCGAAGAAATAATGTGAATCTATTATGAATTGTTCGATACGGACGAGATAGCTCGTTAGTCCAATTTTCTCGATTTCCCAACGAGACAACTGGTCCACGTATAGAAACGACATAATAATTCATGGCCTTGTCGCATTTTGTCCCTTTCGGAAAAACTCGGATAATTTTCCCTTTTACTGGACAACTTAATAACCCTATCGATGCGGACTCGCGTCCTGTAATTGTAATGTATTAAAATAGAACATTGTTTTGTAACATAATTGCTAAATTTAACTGATTCAGATATTAAGTTTGAGCTATTTGTTCATTCCGGTTAATAAAAGTGGACTCAACATACCATATCAGATAGATATACATAGAACTATCAAAACTAAAACTAAAACATTTGGTGGCTAGCTTTTTCAATTACTAGCCATTACGCAAACTCTGTTTTAAGATAATAAAACACGAAAAAGATCTATTGTCAACATGTTTTGAGCAATTTTCAAAACAAATATTGAAATTCTCATACATGTATCTCAATTTTTGGTTCAAAATATTTATAAAAACGACCCTAATTTTCCAATGTGATTTCCAATCAATCCTCAAAGTTGATACTGTGTGACAAATGTACATAGATATGTATATAGTAATAGTATTGTGTATTGAAAATTATTCTATTTGCTTTTTCAACGCGACTTGGTTCACTTTCGCTTTCAACGATTCGGATGTTACGCGAAACGCTCGTTTTTATTTATGCAATCGATGAAATATGACGACGGGCGCGAAAAATATTCACACCTGAACCAGTTTTGCATGCGAAATTCAATCTATCATCTACGTACACATTGTACTACATATAGAAACACAAGTGCATCGACTTGATCAGTGCTCGAAATGGAAATTTTCACGAATGGGAGCGCTCGATAATTTTCAACAAATATCAAACGACCTTTTTTTTTTTTAACTATATGTATAGAAAATGTACGTACATTTCTATACATACATATATTATAACACCAAAACACTTACGTAACATATGTACACCAATATAAATGAATTTATGGTTGTATATATTAGGTTATTAGTATTATTATTATAGAAACTGTATTACATACATACATGCACAATTTACCCGGTTAATTTTTTTTAAATTTGAATAATTGTTAATATCACTATGTAGTTAGTCACGTGCAGTAATTATAATTCAGACAACTTAAAAAATGTTGCTAGAAAAGTGTTTGTTAGTGATGAAGTGCAGTAATAAAATATAAATAAAAATAATAATCAAGCGATTCCCGATGATAGATTGAAATTGCCAATACGTTCGGTAAATTCAAGTTCTCTAATCAGAGGGACAGGCAAGACTGAAGTATTTTGAAATTTTGGTTCCTATAATGGTAGCGGTACAGCTGCTTTAGAAATTTTGTTAAAATAAGAAAGCCGACAATTCAAAGAAAGATATCGTAAATTATCGAAATGACCGATGCCCCGAGAGGGACCCGTTGCAGTTCGACCATAGTGTGACGGACAGTGCCGACCATAAAGCAATAAAACTTTTTGCGCATAAAAACCCTCGAATTCTAAATGTTATCTTCAAGTAACACAAGTGCATCCAGTTTTTTCAAAACATAATAATATTTTAAATGGATTTTGGCTACAGATAAGATGCCTTTGTCGGAATTGAAATGTAAAGAATTTAACTTTCAGTCAAAGATTGTGATTTAGGAGTCATAAATGTAAAAAAATTCACCTTCTAACATTTTTCGGCAATAATTATTGAAAGAGCACGGAAATTTTGGTTTTTTACGAAAGGGAGCGCTAAATTTACAGATTTCACGAAAGGGTACGCTACGCTTTCAAATTTAACGAAAGGGAACGCCCGCTCCCTGCCGCTCCCGCTTGATACAAAAAAACTACTTTCATTCGTTGAATGCGACCGCTTTTTATTAGGCGGTGTGTCGAATTTATTTATTCTTTTAGTGCAACGTAGTATTATAATGAGATAACTAGTAATCAAAGTAGATCAATTACGGATACCATCATTTAAACTTGACGTATTTTCAGCTAATGCAGAACCAGTTCTAGTTTTAAAATCGTACGATAACTGTTCTACTTTTGTTAATGATGTTATTATATGTACATATGTACAAATATGTAGGCCTCTCCAATCCTCTTCCATTCCTGTCTGTCTTGAGCAATCTTCATCCAGTTGACTCCACACATCCTTCTCAATTCATCAACCCATCGTCCACTCGGTCTACCTTGCTTTCTTTCACATCCTCTCGGATACCATTCCAGTATTTCTCGGGTTCATTCTTTTCGCTATGTATTCAGCCCATTGCCATTTTTTCACACGTTCCTCTATATTTGCCACTTTGGTCCTACTTCTTACCCATGTATTCCTCTGACGATCTCTTCTTGTTGTACCGAGCATACGTATTTCCATGGTTCTCCGTGTGCACTGGATCTTACGTAACATTCTTGAATTCAGCATCCACGTTTCACATCCATGGCCATAACTATTAGTACGTATTGGTCGTATGCCTTATTTTTTAAGCATAGCTATAACGTTAAGCATATAGCGTTACTATAATGACCGATAAACAATTCCAGTAATGTGACGTCACCAGTTACGAGCGAAAAGCGATGGCAACCAAATTGTTTGATCAATGTGTCACCCATATACTGGGGCTCTGTGTAGGCCCAAAGCGCAGCGACATGACGCACAAGTATTATACATATGTACATATATACATATAATTGAAAGGATGGGCCTTCGTATTTTATAAGATCCATATTGATTAATCATTGTTTCTACGTTCGCGTGTTAAAAAGTGCACGCGATTCGGGAAGATTTCATAATTTAATTGCCCGTTGTAATCACGCAGTACGTAGGCGATGATGCATTTCAAATTTTGAACTAAATCTTTATGATGTAATGGAAAAATTGAATCGATTGCCTCATTGGATTATTTATTAGAGAGATGATTGCTGCAAAATATCTATGTATTATAGTTAGCACGACCTAGTGGGAAAGTTCAAAAGTTCTCACGCTATAAAACCAATGTAGTAACTACATACTTGAGAAGTATAGTTAACTGTGAATGGGTTTTTGTCATTTGAGATCGTATCTTACTGTGTAAATGAATAATCAGGTAACACTTACTTGGTATATGAATAAAAATAACTGTATTATTTCCTCTAAATATACTAGAGATGACAGTGCGTTCTAGTGTCACCTATAATACATAGTGGTGCCGATGGGTTTGCTGAATACTTCAAATCTGTATTTGATAATAATGTATCTGATGACAGCAACCTTTCATCCTCTCATACTCCTTGGTCATCCACGTTGAATATTGATGAGCTTAGCATCTCGGATCTGAAATATGGAATTGGAAGATTGAAACCGATAAGTTTATCGGGACCTGATTTTATTCCCGATTTTATACTGAAAGGTTGTGAGTCGTCTCTGCTTAATCCACTAAAATTTATATTTAATTTAATCTTGGAATCATCAGTATTCCCAGATAGATGGAAATGCACGAAAGTCACCCCGGTTTATAAAAAAGGTGATAAATCTTGCATAAAGAATTATAGGCCTGTTGCTTTACTTTCATCTCCTGCAAAGCTTTTTGAAATTATAGTTCAAAGGCATATTTACTTTCATAGTAAGCAGCTTCTGGTAGAGCAACAACATGGCTTTCGTCCGTTTCGTTCCACGATTACAAATTTACTTTGCTTTTCGAATTTTGTGTCGAATCACCTAGATGCTGGGGTTCAGGTTGATGTTATCTACACGGATTTCGAAAAGGCTTTTGACAGGGTTAATCATAAGATCTTACTATCTAAGCTCAATGATATTGGTTTTTCTTTAAAACTAACCAAATTATTTGCTAGCTATTTACAGGCTCGCCGGCAATACGTCACCTATGGTCATTCCTCATCTGACTCTTATTTGACTAATTCTGGAGTTCCACAGGGTTCTAATCTTGGGCCTTTATTATTCAACCTTTTCATCAATGATGTTCTCTCTGCGTGCAGTCATTCTAAATGTTTGATGTATGCCGATGATCTAAAGCTCTTCAGAGCTATTAAGACGAGTTCAGATTGTCATTTTCTTCAGGAGGATCTGGATTCTCTTGTGAAATGGGTAACTGTAAATCGTCTTCCTCTTAGCATCGGTAAGTGTCAAGTGGTCTCCTATTCCAGATCCTACACTCCATTACTTCACTCTTACAATATCGGTGAAAGTGATCTAATGAGAGTGTCATACACCAAGGATTTGGGAGTTACATTCGAGGCTGGATGGAGATTTGACAGACACATCGCAGACATTTGTAACAGGTCTTCTAGGATGCTTGAGACAGGTGCAGAAGAAATTTCTTCGGCACCTGTATATGAAGGAGTATGGTTTTTACCCGTTTCTGTATCCCAGTGCATTTTTATTAGGAATGTTGGGATACAGATCATTGGAAACTCGGAGAAAAGTTTGCTTGATCAAACATTTTTCTGGATTATTAAAGGGTCGGGTAGATAATCCGGAGATTCTCAAGGAGCTTCGTTAATGGGTTCCACAGCATTCCCATGAGTCTCGAGCGCGGTCTCTTTTCTTGCCTGTGCGCGCACGAACCTGTATGCTCGTCAACTCGCCGGTATCGAGTGCGATAACACTTTTAAATCGGATTGCTAGGAGTGTTGACTTGTTCATGATCTCTGACAGCAACTTGTCAGTATTTTTGGATTTTTTTGATATATAATTTTTTTTTTTCTTATGCAATTATTTTGTTATTATTATTAATACTGTTATTATTATTGTTATTAATATTATTATTATTATTATTATTATCATTTTTTTAATATTATTATTATTATTGTTATTATTATTATTATCATTTTTTTGATATTATTATTATAATTATTTTTGGTTTTGTTATCATTATTAATATTTTTATTATAATTCTATATTTATATTATGTATCTGGCCGATGTGGGGTTTTAGGGATACCTGTGAAGTCACATCGGTATATTTTAAAACGAAAAATAAAAAATAAAATCTGAAAGTGTTCAATTTTACATGCAATTAATATTACATTTTACATGCAATTAATATTTATGTATGTATGTACATAGTTTCTTGTGTGACACAAGAACAATGCACAACTTGCAACGTTTATCAATAGCGTTGCAAATTTCACTCCTCAAACTCATTACTATCATGAGAATAGAATTTAATTCATGAGAATGTGCCGAGTGAAAAAAAAAATGAATGAAACGGATTTTTGCACATTCAAGGTTGTACCTATTATGTGGGAGAATTAGGAAATCTACATATTTCGCGAATAAAGACACACCGAGATTGAAAAGTTGATTTGAATTCGTTTAAATATTGTGCAATCTATTAAATTATTCAATAATGAAATTAAATACGGCATAGGAAATGGAATCCATGGTAATTCGATACTTTCAACGTTTTAATATTCGTTCAAGTGTGACTTATGTACATGTCAATGGAATGCAATAGTATTTATTTACATTGTATTTGCATAATATTCGAGGATATACGATATCATATATACATATATGGAGTTTGCAGTGTCGGTAAAGTATAAAGCAAAATAACTACACAATATATTTTTTTATTGCAACAAAACATATAGCTATTATACATAAATATATATTCTCTTATAACCAACACCGTTAAAATTGTAGAAATAATATAAGCAGTATAAAATATTATGAACAGAACAGCCATCTAATTAATTATATTATCTTCATTGTCTGCTACGAAATATCTATTAGATTTTTGGCCAGGATTTCAATGAGTATACAAAATTATATATATAGGTTATCCAGTTATTTTGCATTCAGGTAGTAGTCTAAGTAAGTGTTTGTTTAGTAAAAAAAAAATATATTTGCGACTCACTATATGAATATATCTATGTAATTATAATAATAAAAAGCACTAAAATTTATTAATATTTTGTAACTAAACACTAATTGTAACTATTCTAAAAATGAGATTCGTAAATTATAATTTATGGTATGGTTGTAAAATATTAACAATAAGAGTAAAATTTATTTTAAGTCATCAATAGATTTGACGAAAAATAGTATAAATTATAATATCAAATTTGCAATACGAAATATATAATTTATGATTTGGAAAAGTAATTGTATATAATCTTAAGTATTTTAAATATAAATAAACTAATAATGCACAACGATTGAAATATCACCGAGAATATTTTCAACAAAACAAAATATTCTCATACACATTTAGAGAATGTTTAAATTAAAACAGATAACAATATTAAAGTTAGAATGAAGATGAAATTGTCTTTAGTATAAATATAAAATATTGTGACAAACATGATAGTAAACTAAAATGGAAAATGTAAACTATGTACATATACATATCATGTAAAATCTTTAGCTTCTTCTCCATATGATAACGAGCCCTTGCATATCGCTGGAAGCCAGAAAACTTTCATCGTAATTGAAACTAACTCCAAGAACTGGTGCAGCGTGTCCTGTAATAATGTCGAAAAATACTTTTACTACCGAAAACAAAAATTTATTTACAACGTAACGTGTGAATGTACCTTGAAGCTTATTAACGACAGGATGATCGGGACTCGATTCGATATCTAAGAAGTAAACGCAAGAATCTTCACTACCGGTGACCACACAAATCCCCTTACGAAACGACATGATAGGACAGAACGTCGACCGTACAGGATGAACCATGTGCAAATTGTTAAATCGTCGTTTCAACGTGAGACCACCTTCTTTGTCGATAACTCTGTAAGAAAACAAGATACAATTATAATATAACTACATCATTTTACTTGAATACTTTGCAGTGGATGATGTAGCATACCTGAATAAGTTCACGGAATTGTTGGTGCAATTGACCAAAAGGGCGGGATGACGACATACCCATGGACTCCACGATAAGCAAGAGACAGCACCGCCTACTAACATTCTCCTTAGTTTGCTCAATCTTCCGGTGACAATATCACAATTGTAACTTATAATTAATCCCTGCAAAGTAGAGTTAACGTTACAAATGTACGTGTGTGAAAATTAATGCATAGTTACAAATCCGTTATGGTTTGAATATACAGTTCTATATAAACAAGTGTTGAACACATACAATCTTCTACAATATAAGATATCGAGGAACCTATTGTAAACAAATTTTGTACAACCTTATCATTTCCAGCCCAGAACATTCTTCCGCTCGAGTCGCAGACCAATGATAGTACTTTGCCACCCAAAACACTACCGCCACCTTAAAATATTAGATTTTTTTATTTTGTATGCAATTTGGATTATAATTGCTATTTGACAATTGAAATAAAACAATAAAATACCTTTGGGATATATTCCAGTAGATATATTTAGAACTTGAACAATTCCTCTCGCATTACCAGTCTGATTTGTATATAAGGATTCATACATTTGAAATGATATGTAATAATTTTGTTTATACGAATAGATAGCTAACGACACAATAAATTCTACATACTCTTCCTTATAGGGGATCATAACCACAAACGGAGACTTGTATATTACATTATGTAGATATATTAAGACTAGAGAATTACTCGTTGATTATCAACAGGTGGCTATTATTGAAACACGAGTGGGACAAAAATAGCGTTAATCGTGGGTTACGAGAAAAAAATATAGTTCAATTATAGAATGGAAACAAAGCTAATATGCATATATTTTAATCTTGAATTTTGCATGCAAAACGTGGGCACTGTAGATAATCACAGTGTAGAGATAGTTGATAATTATTTATACTTAGGGCAATTAATAAATGTGATAGAATGTAAAAAAGAAATAAGATGAAGAATGAAACTAGGGTGGAGCTCTTTTGGAAGAATAAACATAGTTTTTAAATACAACATCCCACTATAGTATCCGAGAGGATGTGAAAGAAAGCAAGGAAGACTAAGCGGACGAAATAAGAAGAATGTGTGTAGTCAAGTGTATGCAGATTGCTCAAGATAGACAGGAATTGAAAAGGATTGGTGAACGACTGAAAATGATGATGACAGTTATAACATACAAATTCGATAGAATGACACAAATCTATACACATACAAACATATATGTATGTACTATACTTTTGCTTTGGATAAAAAGGATACAATAACCATATTATTGTTGGAAGGTTGAAATGTACAGCAAAGTATTTCAGTCGACAACTGATCAAACACTTTCCTCAAACACTTTTGATTTCCAACATTCCACAAGCACAAGGTACCGTCTCGAGAGCAAGATACGAGCAAGTCGTTCGAAGCGGACCAATCACAACCTGAAAACATTTCATAATGAGAATCTAATTCAAATAGTACACCACTAGCATTTTGAGCGTCCACTAACCCGTAACACCTTTACTATGACCCCTCAAGACGAAACTGACTTGAGGAGGCTTTGCCGTCACATCACAGATAGAAAGAGAGCCATCGTCAGAAGCACAACACAATCGAGAGCGATCATTGTTGGCAAATTTCAAAACGGTCACAGGTTCAGTATGCTGTAAAAAACATAAACTATAGCGCCGATCGTTTACAGTACACATTATGTACAAATACAGACAACTTTAAATACTTGATCGAATATATGGTGAACTCCTGTGAAAGCGTAGTTTTGCGATACCGAAGATTCGGTCACTCGCGATAACTTATGTCGTGGATCGCCCGCAGATGTATTACTCTGAAAATTAAAAAGTATTAATTATTCTTTTGTAAATATTGTTTTAAGGTTGAATAGTGCGTGAGTGTATATACTTTGTTGTTTGATTTTTGTCTGGATATATTAGCCGGAGATGAGATTGGTTCGTGGGGCATGCCATATTTTCGTTGTAGTAATTGTCCGCGTATGTTCAAATATTGCTTTATTGTATCTATGTCCTGTAATTGAATTAAACGTATTATTATACCTATGTATACATACATAGTAGGCTAAAGTCTGTTTGCCTGTGTTTGTACCCATCAGGAACGCTCAACACATTTATATCGTTCTCATGGAAAAATTTAATATTAACTCTTTGATGTTGATAGTGAAAGTAACAGCCTGTTTGTTTATATTCGACAAGATGGTTGACTTTATTTTTGAGATGAAAACTGACTGAAATCATTTTTTGTTTCATCAATCCAATCAGCCGATATTGGAGAATAGCTGGTTCAGTTTCCGAATTAAAATGTATTATTTTCAGACAGAGAAAAATATTAAATTTTTTTTTTTAAGTTCGAGAACCACTGCTATGAAAAATATCATCAATGCTATTAATGGTGAGATTAAAAAGCCCTTAATAATTTAAACTTAATTTAATAATTAAAATTTTTTAAAGTTTGAGAAAAATTTCACTGGTATGAAATTTTTTGAACACTTGTGCTTGGAAAAAAAATTATTTGAAAATTTCAAGAGAAATAATTAAAAAATACAATTTATCCAAAGAAAAGTGTAATAAATAAAATAACAAGCATTTGAGAGCCACTGGTTTAAAACAAAACTTTTTTTAGAGTTTCTCAAATACTACTGATGCAATTTTTCATCGTCAAACTTCATCAATAGTGAAAATGTATTATTTGACAAAAAGTTTTGGAACCACTGGAAATTTTTTCAATATTGAAAACAAAATGTACAATCATTACTGAAGAAATAATATTTTTGTCGAACGTTGAAAAAGTTTTAATTTTCAAATCTCTTGTAAATTTTTTCACCCTGATCGAAAGGTCCAAAT
This sequence comes from Parapsyche elsis, assembly GCA_022651745.1. Taxonomy (NCBI): domain Eukaryota; kingdom Metazoa; phylum Arthropoda; class Insecta; order Trichoptera; family Hydropsychidae; genus Parapsyche; species Parapsyche elsis. The sequence continues at coordinate 41,200 of JAGVSN010000077.1, read as the reverse complement.
CCTCAAATAATTTATTCAAGACAAAATCTAAATTCCAGAAATTATGGTATTTTTAAGTTGGTAAGGGTGAAATGGGTATGTTTCTGTACAAACGTATAAGAAGCACTGGTTCGAAAGATTCATCTAATATTTTTCATCTACCACAATGACAAGGATATGTTTCATGGACCTATAGTTTTTGGACATGGACAAAGTGTTTGCCTGTGATAATAAGTCATAAATTTAATAATTAAATAACCATAGTGAAGTGAATAATTAGTATGCTCCACCGGCTCCCATAATTCTACAAGAAGGACCTACTGAACGGTATGGTCCATTTCAATACCGACGACCAGGTATGTCCGAGGGCTTGCAATGAGTCAAAGTCACCGTTTTCGCACCTTAACGTACTGGGCCCACGAGGTGCGAACACTGCCCAACCCTCCAATCAGGTAAAAATGGTGACGAATGAATGTGTAAGAAACCGAAAGCCTCTTTATTTAGGTACCTACAATGTGAGAACACTTTCGAGTGAAGGCAGCGTAATTGCACTTGAGAATGACCTAGCCAACATCAAATGGGACGTCGTGGGACTAAGCGAAGTTCGACGAAAAGGAGAGAACCAAGTCATCCTCAAAACAGGTAACTGTCTATATTGGCGCGGCAACACTAACGGCAGATTCAGAGGAGTAGGATTTATTATAAATAAGAAAATAGAAAATAAGGTCCTAGAAATAAATAGTATTTCGGAGCGAATATGCTATCTAACATTAAGAATCTCAGACAGGTACACCTGTCAAATTTTTCAGGTATACGCGCCTACAACAAGCTATTCTGATGACGTCATTGAAGACTTTTACGAGAAATTTCAGGATGCATTCATTGAATTCCAGCCGTCATCACTTCAAAATCATAATGGGAGATTTCAATGCAAGTCGGTCACTTTGGTACCGGCCAAAGGAACGAACGCGGTGATAGATTAGTTGAGTTTGCGGAACGGAATAATTTATATATAACGAACTCCTTTTTTCAGATAATAAGTGGACGTGGGAAAGCCCTAAAGGTGATAGAAACGAAATCGATTTCATACTGTCGAATGTTCTAAATGCGGTCAAAGATGTTTCTGTCCTTGATAAGGTGGATATAGGCAGCGACCACAGGATGGTACGCGCCAAAGTAGCGCTAAACGTTCAATCTGAAAGGGCAAAACTCATCAGAAAGGACCACAGGATGCTAGACTTCAATAAAATTAGCAACAATAAGCGCCAATTCGAAATAAGCCTACAAAATAGATTCGATAAATTTAGTACGGGAATGGAGATTGATGAGCTAAACGAGCAAATCAATTCTATTCTCATGACAACAGGTAAGGAAATTGGCGGAATAGCCAACGGTATTAAAAATAGTAAAATTTCGGACGCAACCAAAGATCTGATTAAGCGTAAAAAAAAGCTAGATAGAATTAATGACAAGAAAGATTACGATGCATTAAACAAACAAATAAAAAAAGCAGGTCTTACGTGACGTCCGAAATTTTAATGTCAACATGGTTAAATTAACCATTGAGAAAAACCTTAGTTATAAGAAATGTAAACGTAGCCTAATTCTAGGAAAGAATAAAATGTTAGCTATTAAGGCTGAGGACGGAAGCATAATTAGAAATAAGAAGGAAATATTAGAAACGGTCTACGACTTCTACTCTAAATTATATAAAGAAACTAGTCCCCGCAGCATCATTACAATAGCCACTAGCGATAGAGAAGTTCCTGAAGTATTACCATGTGAAGTGGAAGAGGCGATCAAGTCTTCCAAAATGGTAAAACCCCGGCGACGACAACATCCAAATTGACCTACTAAAGTGTGGAGGCCGCCCTCTATACAATATCTTAGCGAAATTATTTACAAAATGTATTCTAGAGCAAACTCTTCCGGATTTATGGAACAACGCGTCCATAATTTTAATTTATAAGAAAGGGGACAAGGAGGATATAAAAATTACCGCCCCATTAGCTTACTCTCCACAGTCTACAAGATCTTCACGAAGGTAATAACGCAGCGGCTCAAGGCAACGCTCGATTCTAATCAATCCATGGAACAAGCAGGGTTCAGGGCCAATTTCAGCACAATGGATCATCTTCAGGTGGTAAGTGAATTGGTTGAGCGCGCGAACGAATATCGCCAACCACTATGTTTAGGTTTCATCGACTACGAGAAGGCGTTTGACTCAGTCAGTCAAACAGCCGTACTGGATGCCCTCCAGAAACAAGGCGTTGCGCAACCGTACGTCAGCCTGCTAGCTGCCATCTTCAAAAGGCAACAGCCTCAGTTCGTCTCTTTGAAGACACGGAGCAATTCGGTATTGAGAAAGGTGTTAGGCAAGGAGACACCATTTCTCCTAAATTATTCAATGCGGTGCTCGAGGACATATTTAGGTCGCTGGAATGGCAAAAAAATCAGGGGCCAAGATTAACGGAAGACATTTGAGCCATCTAAGATTCGCTGACGATATAGTTATAGTTGCATGTAATTCAGTAGATTTACAAAATAGATTAACAGAATTAAGCAACAAAAGTATGAAAGTAGGCTTAAAAATTAATTTTAAGAAAACTAAAATTATGTTTAATGAATTCTGCACAAAAAACGTAGTCACAGTAGATAATTACATTGTAGAGATAGTTGATAGTTATTTATACCTAGGACAATTGGTAAATATGACTGGATGTAAAGAAGAAGAAATAAAACGAAGAATGAAACTAGGGTGGAGTGCTTTTGGAAGAATGAACATAGTTTTTTAAATCCAACATTCCGCTATGCTTAAAAAAAGGCGTACGACCAATGCGTACTGCCAGTTATGACGTATGGATGTGAAACTTGGACGCTAAATTCAAGAATGCTACGAAAGATCCAGTGCACACAGAGAAGCATGGAAAGATGTATGCTTGGCATAACAAGAAGAGATCGCAAACGAAATACATGGGTAAGAAGTATGACCAAAGTGGCAGATATAGCAGTGCGGGTGAAAAAGTTGAAGTGGCAATGGGCTGGACACATAGCGAGAAGAATGGATGGCAGATGGACGCGAGAAGTACTGGAATGGTATCCGAGAGGATGTGAAAGAAAGCAAGGTAGACCAAGTGGATTTCGGCAGAGCGTAGTCCCTTAGGCGTCGCTATATACGAAGGTGGGAAAGAGGTGGAGACGCAAAACTCCAATGGGTCAAAGACTGTTGTCCGTCATGTCAGACCAAGTGGAAGATGGGCTGACGAATTGAGAAGAATGTGTGGAGTCAAGTGGATGCAGATTGCTCAAGACAGACAAGAATGGAAGAAGATTGGAGAGGCCTTCATCCAGCAGTGGATGGTGAACGGCTGAAAATGATGATGATGAGATTGCAATACACTAATGAAATACCGACGTGTTCATCTATTGAATTATATAAATGAACACATCGTAATGTTTTAATCTAGTACTGATATGTTATCTACATATACATATATGTACATATGTAATTCGATATGATAACACTAGAGTATTATCAAGTATTAGACAATTTATTATTGACATATAAGTAGGCTAACAATAATGGTAACTATGGGATACAGTGAAAATTTTCAAATCTTCAATGGAGACAAAAGAAGCGTGTCGAGCGATCCTGATATACACACAGGCATATATACTTAAGGCTATTATATACATATATCGATAATGATGTATCAAATTAAATTATTGAGCAATTAATACAACCTTAAACTTGGCATTTTCACGTAGAAGTTGATTGCGTCTTCTGATATAGAGAGTTCCTAAACAAACCAAACGTCACAATTTTTGTAACCAGATTTTGGGGTTATGATCTGCGATCGGTTGCCGAATGAAAATACTCACTGAAATTTGGACAGCTCGGCGCTCGGTGTGCGTTATATTTAGCATCAAGAGCGAATATTTGTTGCTGAAAAGCTAATGCCATCGCGCGAAGCCTTTTCTATGCAATCGTTGAGACTATAGGTAAAGTGACATTGTCCGGAAATTGCGTCACCATGTGTCATGTCACTGAAGGTGGTTATTGTAGATGATCACATTGACCGTTTTGATCGATTGCAATTATATTCGATCCATCGTTTTATAATGTAGTGGGTCTGCTTGAAAATTGAGCCATTTTTGTTTATTTACACAGGTATTTGACTTTGAGCGACGATCTGACGTTTAGTCGCAGAGTGACATTTGGTCGAAACGCCACCGAACACGTGCATGCCCTCAAATTTTCACAAAAGGTGTAAGATGTAAAATATTCATTTCTAGCGATAAAATTACTTAGTTTACTATTGCAATTTTTTTTGTTGTAGTATTAAAAGTATTTTGTAGCAAATTTGTGTAAAGCCGGCTCTACACTCGCGCGTGAATAACGGCGCGGACTCGTACCGTTAATCAATGAGTGTAGAGTTACATCTTTTCGCGCAGAGTTTCGAAGTTTAGTTTGCGTGAAGCTGCGCAGTTTAGTTCGCGCGCTCAACGGAGATGGATGCCGATGTAGCTGCTGCTGCTGCTGTGACGCTGTGCGCTATAGCGTGACATTCAAGCAAAGCGTGAAAGCTCCTGATCTCTACTCCACAAAGCGCTCATTCAAAATTTAGAATACGTTTCACAAACGACCACTCACCACTGTGTTTCGCGCGCTAATTCGAAACACCGCGAGTGTGTATGTGTTGGTGTTCGTACTCCACAAATAACGGACAAAATACCGAACAAAAAACGGGGAAGGCCGCGAAGCGTAAACACGAACGCGCGAAACGCACACACTCACATTTTGAAACACACGCACGGTGTTCGCGGCCATTTACGACGCGAATGTAGAGCCCGCTTAATATGTGCAATTAAGTATTCGAATCTCGAATTATGCGGTACTAAATTAAATAAATTTGTTTTAATTGCATTCAATGGTATATTCGAGAGATTATGCATTACCTGGGTTCCTCAACCTGCTAGTGCAGTGGTCACCACCCTATCCCCAGTTTTTGTATGTAAAGGCGTGGGTGGAGCCTTGCCTTTTTAATAGAGTAATGAAAAAATATCTTTTTCAGTATAATATAATTTTAACTTGAGACATGTTTATTAATTATCGCAATCGAAGATGTACTCACTGGCCTATAGCAAAGTTACAGTTTGCTGCGAAGGTTCATTCTTCACTCGGTTGTTCATTGGATTCAAACTAGTAGTCCTAAACTCAAATGATTTTAAGTATAATCGTATCGGCTGTCGGCTGTCATCGTTCGTATATGGTAGGGCCGAGGTTGTCAATGTCAAGGTATACCATAGCACGGAACACTTGGAAGGTTATAAGACTATCTGCCCTGCTCTAGAAGTAAATGATTGATGTATTAACGTAGTTCAATTATTGCCCAATTTCATACTTAAAACGTCAGATCAGTATGTCAACAATGCACATATACACGCTTCTCCAATACACTCTCAGGGAGGCGATTGTCAAACGGTGGGAAGCACTTCTGTTGGTACCCCTACTTCCGGCGGGGACCTAGTCGACAAGAACCGAAGAACTTCGTGATCAGAATTCATGTCTTTGCACAGTTCTTTAAACAGACGGGTGGGTATTAAGAGTTCCAGATTTTATGTAATTCACAATTTTTATCAGCGAATTAAGTACCTCTCGCAGAGGAGCCGAAAGTGCATCCCATTGTTTGGGGAGCGTGTTCTTTTACTTATTTTTGAAAGTGTGTGCATTATGCACCATCGCTATTTCATAGCTGGTGCACCATCCGTACAAACCCCATAGACGTTTTTCCACTTTAGTCCTTCAGTCTCAAAAAAACATAGTTATAGAACACATAGATATGCCCCATTCATACTTTTCGGTCGACAAAAATCGTCGCAAGAGTAGGGATGAATGAACAGAACCCGAAACTCGAATAACAAAGAAGTGACCATTTTTTTCAACACTTCGACTCCCATAACTGGAATTTTTATTCCTGAGTGTCTTAGTTAGAGTCGGAACATTTTTTTAGCGTGAGGGCATATCTAGACTATTTCTACATCTATGCAAAAAACTACACATGTTTCAACCAGCTGTGACAAAATAATTTCCCTAGAGTACACTTATTTTAATTAAAAAAATATGTGATATTATTCAAACATCAAGACACTGATTAAAAATGAAAATTATTGTCAATATATTTTTGTAGCTTACTGTTTCAGTCGGCGATCCCACAGAAAACCTTTCCGACCCCATTTGGGGTCGTGACCCATAGTTTGGCATTTCCTGTTAACGTATTCTGCTGGGGCTGTGCAGCATGCGTTCTTGTTTACTTTCCGGGCGTATGAGTGAGATGAAGGATAAACGCGAGCGATCTTCCCCCACCACGGCATCCAAAAGTCATATGAATCGGCCATAGCGAGTCTCCTCCTCTTCCCTCTCCCCTCTCGCCATACTTTACGCGCGAAACCTGTCCGCGCGTGTTCTTTACTGTCACTGTGAAGTAACTGTAACAGTACTCCACTGTTTACCATGGCATCGTCTTCACCTCTCAATTTACCAGCTAACTTCAAATACAGAATAGAAAGTATATCGGACGATGGGCTGTCCGTGAAACTGTTCGCAGGACTCCACAACATGTCTGAGTGCGAATCATGGGTCATCGAGTTTTCTCGTTCAACTTCGACCAGATGGGTAGTTAAGAAGTCAAATTCCAATGGCGTTAAAATGGTGTGCTCGTAAGTTTCTAGTTACAATTATTATGTATTATATATGAATATTATGAACATGTACGCTGTACCTTATGCTTATATGTAGGATACCATTTATACTTATATTTGTTTTATCTATTTATAGGAAACAGTATGAGTGTCACCATAAGTTTCAATGGAATCATAATCCTACACGCAAAACTAAAAATTTTAATTGCAAGGCGTCAATTAAATTAGTTGTTAAAATTGACAATTGGCAGGCTCGAAAGAGACATCTACACATGAAAGTAAGATACTGTAAACTCTTAAAATAAATTTTGGTGTAACCTGTTATATGTACGGTCACCATACGTCCTTTATTTAAGAGGACAGTCCTTTATTTCACTGCTCTGTCTTATTTTTTTTCTAAAATGACCATTTTGTCCTTTATTTTGTAAATTGAAATAGTAAATTGAATATTGGCGCATATCACGCAGTGCAATAATTGCATAAGCACTAGTGTCGATTGTCTTCCGGTAGATATTAAAGTGATATTTGTAAAAATTTATTCACATTTTTACATCTACACAAGCAGAGAGAAAAAATTGAAAGAATTTTTTGATGATGTACATATGTAGATGTTCAATATAGAAAACTACTGGGTAACTTTTGGTAACTGGGTAACTGGGTAAAACGCGATGGGTAACTTTTCTACCAGCTTTAGAGAGAATATTATAACTACTCAGATCACTAAAATCGTACTTTTTGAAACTGGAAAAATGTTCCACGATTCTGAAAAACTTTTTTAATGATGTGTTTGCTGGGGCATGATTATTTTTTATTCACAGCCAAGCTTCAACATTTCAACAATATATATTAAAGTTAATTGAACGAAAAAATCAAGGGTTTTTAGATTTTGAAAAAATTCAATATATATTAAAAGATGCAACAAAATTGAGGAAAGCGTTTTGTTAATTTCCAGTCACTGGAACTTAAATATAAATGACCGCGAACTATTTCATGAAATTTCGTATATTAAAAGTTATGTCACCAGTGTAAAGATCGAAGAATGACAAGTTCTGCCACCGTAGATGGTTTGAAATTTTTAAATATTTCACAGAACTTTGGCATAAATTGTATACAGTTTTATGAATTCTTAAAACACAAACCTGAGCTATTAAAAAAAGTAAATTCTTGTGAAAAGTATCAAAATTAAACTATTTTAAGTAATAATATGATTGTTTGAAATGCTATGCTTATATTTAATAATAAATATTATAAAGCTTTTTAGTTGTAGTGAAACAAAAAAACGCTACCTACTTATTTTTATTATGAAACAATTTCTGATTTGTCCTTTATTTTCTACAAAAAAATATGGTCACCGTAGTTATATGGCATAGGAGAACTTTTGTAATTAACTAATTAAACTAGTAGTATGGAATGCAATCACCCACCTTTTTTCACGACAGTTACAAATATCATAATTTTTAGCCGTTCATCCGCTGCTAGATGAAGGCCTCCGCTCGACTCCACACATTCCTTTTACTTTGTCAGTCCATCGTCCATTTGCTCTTACTTGCTTTATCTCACATCCTCTCAGTGGCGTAATTAGGAATTTTGGGCCCGTAAGCAAAAAATCATCTAGGGCCCCCCTCGAATTTTTAAATCGAAATACCAAATTTTTGCTTACGCAACGCAGTATTAATATAAATATAATTATTCTTAATATGTAGGTACATAATATAATTTTCTTAATTTAACTCACCAATTTTAAAATTTCTTCTTTCGGGTATTTCTGTTTGCAAAATCGTGAATTAGTTGTTTGAGGTCCATTTTGGCTGCTTCTTTGTGCTTAATTGTAAGCAAAGATAGTTCATTAAGTCTGGTTTGACCGATCGATTTTCTTTTGTAGTCTTTAATTATTTTTAATTTATTGAATGTTCTTTCTACACTAGCCACAGTTACCGGAAGAGTAAAAAATAATATATGTACTTCTGAAAAATCACTAGACAACTGTACTCGGTAATAAGTAATTCTGAAAATTGTTTTATGGTCATTGTTTCAGAAAGATCTTTCTTTATTAATAAAAGTACATGAATAAATTGAGATTCGAATTGATCTGAGAAAACTTTTGGATATTTTTTTCTAAGATTCGAACAATGGTCTGGAAAATCTATTTCTGGCATATTAATAATATTCCTAGGTTCAAGAAAACCGAAATAGTTTTTCACTACCTGCATTCCCGTAAAACGTGCCTTAACTTGAACAGTTATTTTGTCGATTATATAGTAAAAAGCATTAGCTCTGAATAGATGTTCTCTGTTGTCAAATCGATAATCTGAAGTTAATTCAGTGAAATGTTGTTTAACGTTTCTTTGTCTTTAAATTTGAAAATCACTCTGAATCCCACTTTTTTGTTAATATTTTAACTTCTAATTTTATATCTTCACTAGTTAAGCCCGTTGAACATCAACGGAGCGCTTTCTCATCACCCGTACTGAAAAATAATATTAAATTTATTAGCTTGTATAGTTGTTGCATAGATGGCGCGTTATAATACAACAACGTAACATTTTAGCAAAGTCGCGAGCCTATTGAGATATTATATTGTCAAATCGTAGCAGGTTCGTCATCGCCTCCGTTGAATGATAGTGTTAGCAGGACTCATTCTAAACTTGGTGATCACGAGTTCAAATCCCACTCGCGCGCGGACGGTTCGTGTCTTTTAATCATTTACCTCGGCGAGCGTTATTAGCAGACAGACAGACAGACGGCTGTGGGCTATTATATATATTACTAGTGTAAGCCCATTGAATATCAACGGGAGTGCTGAAAAGGTGCCGTAGGGGTAGGGGGGGTCTGTGGGGTGGTGAGGGCCCGGCATAGCTTTTCGGGAGTGCTGAAAAGTTGCCGCAGGGGTAGAAGGCGGCTCTGGGGTGGCGATGGTCCGGCATGGCTTTTAGTGAGTCAAAAAAAGGGGTGGTAAGGGGCCGGCATAGTTTTTCGGGAGTGCAAAAACGGGGCCGCTGGGGCACGAAGGGGGGTCTGGGGGGGGGGTGGTGAGGGGCCGGCAAAGCCTTTCGGGAGTGCTGAAAAGGTGCCGTAGGGGTTGGGGGGGTCTGTGGGGTGGTGAGGGGCCGGCATAGCTTTTCGGGAGTGCAGAAAAGATTCCGTAGGGGCAGTGGAGGGGTCTGGAGGGTGGTGAGGGGCCGGCATAGCTTTTCGGGAGTGCTGAAAAGGTGCCGTAGGGGCAGGGGAGGGGTCTGGGGGGGGTGAGGGGCCGGCATAGCTTTTCGGAGTGCTGAAAAGGTGCCGTAGGGGCAGGGAGGGGTCTGGGGGGGGTGGTGAGGGGCCGGCATAGCTTTTCGGGAGTGCTGAAAAGGCGCCGTAGGGGTAGGGGGGTCTGTGGGGGGTGAGGGGCCGGCATTGCTTTTCTGGAGTCCAAAAAAGGGGTGGTAAGGGGCCGGCATAGCTTTTCGGGAGTGCTGAAAAGGTGCCGTATGGGTAGGGGGGGTCTGTGGGGTGGTGAGGGAACGGCATTGCTTTTCGGGAGTGCAGAAAAGGTGCCGTAGGGGCAGGGGAGGGGTCTGGGGGGTGGTGAGGGGCCGGCATAGCTTTTCGGGAGTGCTGAAAAGGTGCCGTAGGGTTGGAGGGGGGGTCTGTGGGGTGGTAAGGGGCCGGAATGGCTTTAGGGGGGTATCTAAAGTTGAAAAAATAAAAAAAAAAAAAAAGTCCAAAAAAAAGTTGGAAAAATCCAAAAAAACCAAAAAAAAAAAATTTCAAAAATATATTCATAGAAAAAAGTTGAAAAAATTCAAAAAAAGTTCAAAAGTTCAAAAAAAGTCCAAAAAAAAAGTTGGAAAAATCCAAATAAACCGAAAAAATTTTTTTTTTCAAAAATATATTCATAGAAAAAAACTCGAAAAATCCTATAGTGACGTCATAGCGTTACGGGACAGACACACAGACACACACACATTAAGCTCTTTATTAATAGTACTAGCTTATTGCCCGTTGATAATCAACGCCCGCTGAATTTTTAATGGTTTTGATTTTTGGATCTGGGGGGGGGTAAGGGGCCGGCATAGCTTTCCGGGAGTGCAAAAAAGGGTGACGTAGGGGTAGGGGGAGGGTCTATGGGGTGGTGAGGGGCCGGCATAGCTTTTCGGGAGTGCAGAAATGGTGCTGTAGGGGCAGGGGAGGGGTCTGGGGGGGGGTGGTGAGGGGCCAGCATAGCTTTTCAGGAGTGCTGAAAAGGTGCCGTAGGGGTAGGGGGGTATGTGGGGTGGTGAGGGGCCGGTATAGCTTTTCGGGAGTGCAGAAAAGGTGCCGTGGGGGCAGTGGAGGGTCTGGGGTGGTGAGGGGCCGGCATTGCTTTTCGGGAGTCAAAAAAGGGGGCCGCCGGGGTAGAAGGCGTCTCTGGGGTGGTGATGGGCCGGCATGGCTTTTAGTGAGTCAAAAAAAGGTGTGGTAAGGGGCCGGCATAGCTTTTCGGAAGTGCAGAAAAGGTGCCGTAGGGGCAGGAGGGGGTCTGGGGGGTGGTAAAGGGGCCGGCATAGTTTTCGGGAGTGCAAAAAAAAAGGGGTCGCTGGGGCAGGAGGGGGGGGGGTCTGGGGGGGGGTGGTAAGGGGCCGGCATTTATTTTCGGGAGTCCAAAAGGGGCCGCTGGGGTAGGGGGGGCGCCTGGGGGGGGGGTTAGAGGGCCAACATGGCCTCTGGGGGTATTAAAAGTTAAAAAAAATCCAAAAAAAAAAAAATTCAAAAAAAGTTCCAAAAAAAATTCAAAAAATAAGTTCAAAAAAAAAAAAAAAATTTTCAAAAGTTGTTCAAAAAAAAAGTTGGAAAAATCCAAAAAAACGAAAAAAAAAAAGTTTCAAAAAAAAGTTCCAAAAAAAAGTCCAAAAAAAAAAGTTTTTTAAAAAAAAAAGTTCCAAAAAAAATTCAAAAAAAAAAGTTGGAAAAATCCAAAAAACAAAAAAAAAAAATAGTTTTAAATCACCATCTATGTATTATTAGCAGAGTTTTTATTTTATAGGTAAAGCAGAGCTACGAACCCTTGTATAGGTAATGTTTAAAAAAAAAGGAGTTTTTGCCGCGCGCGTTTTCTGTGTTCCTACTAAAACTCGGACGGTAAGCATGCGGTTTCGTTCATTTTACGGGCGTATGAGCGAGATGAAAGATGCGGCCCCAGCGAGTGGCGAATTTCCCCCATCAACTCGCTAATGCGAGGTTGCCATTGCTAGTCCCCCCCCCCTCGATTTACCCGCTGCCTTCGAGTGGAAAGCATATCGAACTTTGCACTTCTTCCTCCCCTCCTTCCTCATGCCGTGCAAATATCATGCAACTGCCCTGCTCCACTGCACAAAAACAATGTTCAGACGATCACCGCTCAAGATGTCGCGAAGCCCCACAGTATAGACTGGTGTCCATCATGTATTCGTCTTTGATTTGACGCATGCGACCACGTCTCATACGTCCGCCTTCAGTTACGGTTCTCCGTGTAACGTTTGACGTTTAACGTTTGACGGCCGGTAAGCATGCGGTTTCGTTCACTTTACGGCGCGCGGCATTTTCTGTGTTCCTACTAAAACTCGGCCGGTAAGCATGCGGTTTCGTTCACTTTACGGGCGTATGAGCGAGATGAAAGATGCGGCCCCAGCGAGTGGCGAATTTCTCCCATCAACTCGCCAATGCGAGGTTGCCATTGCTAGTCCCCCCCCCACTCTTGATCTATACACGCCACAGTGCGCCCGCGCAGCTTCCAGCTTCCAGCTTTAATTAATTCCACTGCATTTTTGCTCCTCGTTTCGTGGCTATGGCGCCTTTACCACCCTTCGATTTACCCGCCGCCTTCAAACATCGAGTGGAGAGCATATCGGACGATGGGCTGACCATTAAACTTTTCGCGGGACTCCACAGCATGACTGACTGCGAATCGTGGGTCGCTGAGTTTTCGCGCTTAACCTCGACCCGATATGCAGTGAAAAGAGGCAATTCAAGTGGTATTAGAATGGTGTGCTCGTAAGTTTCTACAGTTACAATTATTATGTATTTATATGAAAATCTTATGAACGTGTGCGCTTATTTAGCCCTTATGCCTATAAATGTATGATACAATTATACTTTTATTTTTTCATCTATTTATAGGAAGCTTTATATGTGTCACCATCAGATGGCATGGAACAATAATCCTAGGCGGAAATCAAAAAATTTTAATTGCAAGGCGTCAATAAGATTTATTGTAAAATTTGACAATTGGCAGGCTCGAAAGAGAAACCTACATATGCGAGTAAGATACTGTAAACTCTTAAAATAAATTTTGGTGTAACCCGTTATTTGGCATAGGAGAACTTTTGTAATTAACTAATTCAATTTCTACATTCGTAAAGACTAGTGGCTGGCTTATGCGTTAGCGTCATAACTACTGACCTGGCGTCCCGGTTTCGAACCCCACTCATTCTGGTTTTTTAATTATTTTTCCTCTTTTCCTGTTTATTTTAACTATAGGTAATGTTTAAAAAAAAAAAGGACTAAACCGACCACGGGCAATAGCGAATAGCATCAGTGCGAGAAACTCGAGCCTGGGGTCATGGGTTCGATCCCCACTTGTTCTGGTGGTTTTTTTAATAATTTTTCCTCAGCGAGCATTATCAGCAAACAGACAGACAGACGGATTTCGGCTATTATATATATAATATGAATTTCTCAAGTCACTTATATTTTTATGAACACGATTTAATAGCTTCATCTAAGACCAGATCGCGTTTTTGTAAAGTTTTTGAAGTATAATTATTTTCACTCATCACTTTGCATAAAAATACACAAATAAATGCACAAATAAATGCAAAATTAAATGTTGTCATTGTATTTTTAATTCGGAGTGATTCTTCTCGCTCTTCTTTTTTTGTGGATTTTAGATTGATCTCTGTTAACGACTTAATTATTATCAATAAAACGCAATTTTATAGCTAATAAAGATTGCAATCTACCTGACCAGCAAGTTGGGTTAAGCTTTTTTAAGGAAATATCTGATTCCATGGTAAATTTAGAAAGAAGATCCACCTTTTTATACTATTTCCGAAAAAAGTATATACGTATATGTACATACATATTTTGAAGAGTGGCAAAAAAAGATGATACTTCACTAAGTTTAAATTATGACTGGCATAATGCACATATTCCGCATTTGATTGGATACTTTTAATCCTTGTTTGTACACCAATCATTATACTAGCCCCATCGTAACCCTGCCGTAACACTTTTCAATAGGGATATTCATGTTTCTTAATAACTCCATTACTTGATTCGCTATTCCTTCTGCCGTATTCAATTCGTAAAATCCTAAAAATGTTTCACAAATAATAAAGTTTTTGGGTTGTTGATTTTCGTCCCGACTAACATGTACATGTACAATAACACTTAACTGGTCACATTAATTTGGTAATGTCCTGTGTCGTATCCAATATTAAAGCATAAAAGGATGATGAATTTATCTTAGATAGCATAATAACTTAATAATAACTTTTTTCCTAGGCATTGAATTAACTCGTTCTGTATCTTTGGACTTAAATATTTTATTCACCCAGATGGGGTCAATAAATAATGCTTCATAATATGTATCATCGTAATTAGCAAGCAATTGAACTAGAGATAAAAAGTTTCTATAATAGTCCTCTCAAAGTCTTTCCCGGTGACCACGGAATGCTAAGGAATTTTTAGCCAACGTCAGTGTTATACGAAATAAACGTTCCAAAACCATCTTCCAAAAAGAAGCATTATGTATGTATATCGTATTTGTTCTTCAATATTTAGATCGATGGTTAAATTTTTTTTCCACATTTCGTACACTGCACACACTTCAATATGTTGTTGAGAGGAACTGTCTTTTTATGCCCAAGGATAAATTTCTCCAATTTCTTACAACAGATCGCCATTGACTCTTAATTGTTGAAAAAAGCCAACATGGTTCACAATATGCAGAGTCTAAAATACTAGAATAACAGAGCCACAAGCGTGGAATCGAACCGTAATTTAATTTATAATTGTAATAAGTTTCATTAAAACTTCTATTCTGTTGGCAAGTATCTTTAGGAAATGGTCCATTAGGTCTATGAGGCGGAAAACTCATTATTTAACGTTTGGTTTCATCAGAAATATCTTGATTGATATGATTTCCAAGATCATTAGTAGCAACATTCACCAAATCGGTGTATCAGATATCTCGTTAATGTTTTCATCTTCTTTATTATCATCATCTTCAATTATTTTGTCTGAAAATCTTTGACCTTCATGCTGTTTGGAATCTACATGGGTTGTAATAGCATCACTAACACTTTCTTCCTCTTCTCCCTCTTCAACAATTTCAGGTAACTGTTCGTGTATTTCACAGTTTTCTTAAGAAGTTTCAGCTTAATTGGGTCTGATTTTAGTTATGAACTGATCAAGTTTAGGCAATTTTTTAAATGATTTTTCTTTTTCTTTTTTGTCCACTCATCACTTTTTTTGAACCCTCCATTTCACTAAGAATATTATTAGAAATAGTTTGTGCAAATTTCGATATGAATTTTCGACCGGTGTGAAACATAAACGAAACACGGTTAATCAGATCATAATGCCATGGTGACTACATGGATACTGGAAAAGTATTGTTTTCGAAAAAAATTAAAAAGAACCCTACAGACGTTCAGTTTTTGTAACGATTACTGTTTCGATTTAGAAAACGTAGTTAAAATCATTACGCGTGTATGTGCAAATTTTACTCTGGCCATCTCGACCGTAAAGTCTGTCACTGTTTGAAATTTATGAAATCGTTACGTTGTATTTTTGAAAATGTTATGGAATAAAATTGTCAGTGACTCATTGACACATGTTCGAATATTTTATGACTCGAAGATAATTAACTTCAAATAGAGAATTGTGTGATAAGCTGTGTGAACTCATTTAATGTTTTCAAATTTTTACGCGCTAAATTATATTTCGATACCACTATTTCTTTGTGAACAATAACAAAATTTCATTATTTAAAAAAAAATTGTCATAAGATTTAGGGCCCTTTATCTCCTTGGGCCCGTAAGCATTCCTTACTTCCAATACATAGTACATAGTTACGCCACTGTATCCTCTTGGATAAACTATCATTCAAGTATTTCTCGCGTCCATCTACCGTCCATTTTTCTCGCTATGTGTCCAGTCCACTGCCATTTAAGCCTTTTCACACGTTCTTCCGCTAGATTGCTCACTTTAGTCATGCTTCTTCCTATGTATCATTCCTCTTATCATCCCTTCTTGTTATATAACATGTTATTGTTTTTCAGGAAAATCTTCCAGCTATTATTCACTTAAACTTAAATCATTCGCATGATACACTCAGTGCAGAAGCACTATCTGCATTAGCTCCATCTCCCTCGGTCAGGTGGAGATTTGAAAGCTTATTCGCCAAGAATTTTAGAGTGGCAAGAGCTATACTGGAGTACAGGAAGGAACGAAGGGATGCGGGGTTGTCGAATGAAGATAACGCTAATAGCTATATCAACCCCAAACGCACCTCCATAGAATATTGGTATAGAACGTGGCACCAAAAAAAAATGGGCTCTCTTTCGTTAGCCCAATCAATTGAGGTAATGTGCAGATTTCAGAACAGCGAATATGATCATTTATAGTCACGCAAAATAATTTATTTTAATTTTTTGCAGAAATTAGAAGAGAGAATGCCTGAATATGAGAGGAGAGGTGTTTATTTAAATATACGTCAGGAACCATTTGCCGTTATTGTAGTGACTCCGTTGATGAAGAGGGCCGCCAGTTTCGTATCATCAAAGCACATTGTATCTATTGATACGACTCCATCATGTGATGTGCAACATTACAGCATCTCCTTTGTACTTACAAATAGTGCTGTCGGTGCTGTTCCACTGGCGGTCCTCATCACCAAAGGTCAGAGTGCTTCAGATTATACGTCTGCATTCACTCTTTTAAAGGAGGCTCTTGGTTTAAGCCCACGATTTATTTTGACCAACGACAGTGACGCAGAACGCATTGCCCTAAAAGGTGTTTTTACTAATTCAAGACTTTTGTTGTGCACTTTCCACATATTGCAATCAATATGGAGGTGGCTCTGTAATGTAAATAAGTATTGCGTTTCTGAAGAGGATAGGCAACATTTATATAAATTGTTTAAAAATATTTTAACTTCCTCCACTCCATGCAAAGCAGAGGAAGCTTATAGAGTCGCTAAAATTGATCAGCTATCTTTGAAATACTCAAATTGGATCAATTACATAGAAAAATTCTGGGAACGTAGAGAGGACTGGTGTCATGCATTCCGTGATGTATATTCACACGGCAGCCAGACCAACAATTATGCTGAAATCACAGCGCGCATGTTTAAGGATATTGTTCTAAAGAGGTGTAAAACCTACAACATTGTTGAACTTTGTGATTATGTGGTCACTCTTATGGAGGAACATTATATTGAGCGGTGTAAAGATTTCGCTGATGGAAAAAATGATACAAATGCACGTCTGTGGAAATCGCTACTTAACAAGGCAGCGTATCTCACGGAGGACAAAATTATTACAATCGACATAAACAATTATCAAGTACCGAGTGAGAAAACGGATCAACTATATGATGTTGACACTAATCTTGGATGTTGTTCATGTAAGTTTGGGAATTTGGGAAACCCGTGCAAACACCTAGCCAGTGTTTGTTCCTTTTGCTTCAATGTACAAATGGCTAGAACTGACGATCGAGATGCTATGGCATTTTTAGCGTTAGGTGACAACAATGCTTACAAACTAATTACAGAAATATGTGAACAGCCCTCCACTACAAAATCTAATGAACACGTAGAGTATGTAGAATCACAAATAGAGCACGTAGAATCACCAATAGAGCATGAAGAATCACAAATAGAGTACGAAGAATCACTAATAGAGATTGTAGAATCAAAAATAGAGCTTATAGAACCACCAATAGAGCATGAAGAATCACAAATAGAGCATTTAGATTCACTAATAGAGGTTGTAGAATCAAAAATAGAGCTTATAGAACCACCAATAGAGCATGAAGAATCACAAATAGAGCACGAAGAATCATTAATAGAGATTGTAGAATCAAAAATAGAGCTTATAGAACCACCAATAGAGCATGAGGAATCACAAATAGAGCATTTAGATTCACTAATAGAGGTTGTAGAATCAAAAATAGAGCTTATAGAACCACCAATAGAGCATGAAGAATCACAAATAGAGCACGAAGAATCATTAATAGAGATTGTAGAATCAAAAATAGAGCTTATAGAACCACCAATAGAGCATGAGGAATCACAAATAGAGCATTTAGATTCACTAATAGAGATTGTAGAATCAAAAATAGAGCTTATAGAACCACCAATAGAGCATGAAGAATCACAAATAGAGCATTTAGAATCACTAATAGAGATTGTAGAATCAAAAATAGAGCTTATAGAACCACCAATAGAGCAAGAAGAATCACAAATAGAGCATTTCGATTCACTAATAGAGATTGTAGAATCAAAAATAGAGCTTATGGAACCACCAATAGAGCATGTAGAATCAAAAATGGGATTATTTCAAAATAGTATAATACTGGCAAATGTTGAAGACGATGCAGAAGTATCTGTCGCGCAAGTATCTGAATGTGTTTCGCGTGTTTTTTCTGAATTTGGCAATTCATATTTATTGAAAAAATATTTATCCGCAATGCAAATGGTCCAAAATACTGATGATTTGGAATTGTTGATAGATGGTATGGAAAGTAATCTTACTGTGCGAAACAGATCAAACGAAACTCGAATAAAAGTTGAATCCGAGTCTTCATGGGGTAATGATCGGATGGTTGTTGGTTCGTACGAACACAAAGGTAGCAAAAGATCAACCCCTAGTCACTCCTCCTCTCGAGCAAAAAAAAAACGAAACATGGCTCAAAACGTTGGAGCAAATAAACATTAGTTATTTTTTTTTTTTTACTTTGTCCTGTGATTTTATCTTTTCTGTTTTATGAATCTTTTTTTCTCACTCTTCAACTTTTGCCGGTGTTTCATTTATTAGATTAGTTTTTATGTTAATTAGATTATTTTATATTTTCTACTAGTTAACATTACATTTTGAAGTGGATGGCTGATTTGTTTTCGTTTGCTTTTTTACCTGACTGCGAAAGTGCCATTGCCCATGACTTTATATTTCTATGTACATACATATATAATCAAAAGAATAGTGTTTAAAACTTCTTCATTATATACATGTGCATCTATGTACATATTATAAATACTGTACATAAAGAAAAATAAACAAAACCAGCTTGATGTTTAGCAATTTTATATGAACATCCATCCATCCAAGATTAAGTTGGTTTCTTATGCTTGATTCATTTTCGCTTGGAAATAGGTAGGTTTTTTGTAGTCTTCTTTCAGATACACTGGGTTATTTTGGTTGCATTATAAATCGATATCTTTCATCGTGTAATTTATTCTGTGTACGAAATTTGCAAATCCTAGTATTATTTATGCGCACATGGAATTTACAGGTAATTCTCGGTTTGATTCCCGTGTAACACCCACGTTGCGTTTATGTGAGACATCAGTTTCACTTTGTGTTTCCAGAATTTATTTCATCACATTTGATCCAATTTGAGTATTGTTGGTCAAAAGAGAATCGTAGACCACTCAATAATAATCTTCAAATTTATAGAAATATTATTCTGAATACTATTATAGCCCAAGCTAAAGCGGGCAAGTTAGTTTATTGATAAATGATTCTCTTTTATATTAGATTTAAATTTCATATTTTTGTATTTATTTACTGTTTTAAAATATCACTGGTAAATGGCCAATTTAAAATCTACTTTAGCTTTGCAGGGGTTGGAAGAAACTTAAATGTTTTTAAATGATAAATCTTCTTTAAAAACACAATTTTTATCACAATGCCATGCAATCTCCATATAACTTGCTATATATTAAATTAAATCTTTAAATCTTGTATTGGAAATAAAATTCGTTCTGCGCTGTCATCAGTCATGATCGCCATGACTTAAAAGCGGCTCCACCCACCGATAGCTTCATTTAAAATTTTCAATGCATACATATTTTCTACAATGTTTCTACTTCATTCATATCTTCTCTCCTATTTGGAACTGTTAGTCCATTTAGTTGTGGGATCCGGCTTCTTCGTTTTTCCACTTCTTCCACTTAGTCTGTCAAATACCTACCCCTCTTCTCCACTACTGACCGCGGTATCACTATATCACTCCATAGTATAAATAAAGTGTTTTTATGATTATATTTTAATGTTCAATTTATTTCATGTTAAATTTTTTTATTTAATGTTTGATTACTTTGCCAGATTATTGCATTATATGTTGAAAGAGCATTTTGTTAGAGTTCACGAAATAAAAGACTTGGGTATCACATATGATTTAAATTTTATTACATAAGTTATCGATTGTGTCCATAAATGTATTGTTATTTTTTTACGATGGAACTTTTTATATTGTTTATCTCAATTTATAACTTCACTTCACTCTCTTATTATTAAATATCAAAAAATCCGCTATTAAACTTTTGGCCTTTGTAATAAGGAACTCTAGTTTACATACATACTTAATTAATGACTTTAGAGTACTCAAATGTCTATATTCTTTATTAGTGTTGTCTAAACTTTAATTCAACTATTTTAATATTGAAATGAGAAGAAATTTGTCAGATGTTTACTTGATATACAACGTGATCTATGAATTATATTTTTCATTTGTGTAAATAAATTATATTTATTGGTTAAACTTATGAATGTCCTATTAATACTGTTGCGTGGGCAGGAAGGGTGGTTCCGTGAACGGAGAGAAAGATCGAAGTTGGTTGTAAGAGGTTTATTCCACTGGAGCCGAACGGTCCGTTCGGTCCAGCATCCTGAGCGAGAATGATCTCTGAGGCCAATTGTGCCTCTATTTATAGTAGGCGATCAGAACGCCATTGGTCTATTTTGGCGGGATCGCCACGCGGTCTCATAACGCTACATTGCCCCTCTCTTTAGAGGAGATCGTCTCGATCGACATACACACATACATATATGTATACATTTATCAGTATAGCAATAGTGCGAAATATACAAGTAGTTCAAATCAATTATAAAATAACCTTACAAGTAGCTCAAATACAACAAATACACATAAACAAATAGTAAATATACACGTAGCCTTAAACATATACATAAATCTCGGCACCATAGCAGTAGTGCGAAATATACAAGTAGTTCAAATCAATTACAAAATAACTTTACAATTAGTTCAAATTCAACAAATACACATAAACAAATAGTAGAGTCATAATTAGCACACATCACTGTTGTGTCTCACTTGTCGTGGCTTTGTATCGAGCCAATCGATCTAAATGTACCACTACGCAGCGTGTAGAGTTTCCAGACTCTTTTCTGATGCGGTACACGACGTCGCTGATCCGTTTCACAATCCGATATGGTCCTTCCCAGAAGGACTGCAGCTTTGGGGAGCGTCCCACGTATCTGGCTGGGTTGTACAACCACACTCGGTCGCCTTCTTCATACCGGGGCTCCGTTGCACGGACGTCGTACCGTGCTTTCATGCGGTTGTGCTGCATTCGTAGGTGGGTTCGGGCGAATCTATGAACTTCTGCCATTCGCTCGATCAACTGAGTGGTGTGTTGGTGTGGGTCTTGTGGTCCATTGTCGGGTGGGGGCCCTCCGTACATCAGGTCGGCTGGTACGCGGAGCTCCCGACCATACATCATTGCAGCTGGTGATGCTCCTGTTGAATCATGTTGTGCAGCTCTATATGCCATGAGGAAATGTGGCACGAATGAATCCCATTCCGTCTGTTGGTTTGCCACGAATTTGGTTAAATGGGCTAACAACGTCCGGTTTAGCCTCTCCACCATGCCGTCTGACTGTGGTCTATAAGGGGTGGTCCTCGTTTTCGTATCCCCATAAGACTTAGTGTTTGGCGAAACAATTTTGACTCAAAATTGCGACCCTGATCTGAGTGTAATTCGTCAGGTACACCTAGTCGGGTGAACACTTGGTTTACTAGAGCTTCAGCCACTGTTTCAGCCTCTTGATTCGGAAGGGCGATCGCTTCTGGCCATTTGGTGAAGTAATCCATGGCGACGAGGATGTACCGGTTCCCTCGCTCAGTGACAGGTAGTGGTCCAAGAATGTCAACAGCCATTCGCTCTAAGGGTGCTCCAGAGATATATTGACGCAGTGCTCCCCTATTCCTCTGGTGGGGTCCATTGTGTGCCGCGCATTCCGTACATTGTTCGCACCAGTGGGTTACATCGGCCCTACAAGTTGGCCAATAATATCTCTGTCGAATATTTTTGTACGTTTTATTTATGCCGAAGTGACCACCCGTGGGTGCGGTGTGGAATTCCCACAGGATATCTTTGATTTTTTCCTTTGGCAGTACAAGTTGCTTTACTTGTCGGTTCCCGGAGTTGCTTTCCCAGGAACGATAAAGCTTGCCATCCTTCACTTCGAGTGTATCCCACTGTGCCCAGAGTATTTTGACCTCGGGCTCCTCGGCGGACACTTCCTCCCATGGTGGTCGTTGTCCGTTCTGCTTCCAGTCGATCACTTTCTGAATTGTCGCATCAATCATGTCATTTGTCTGGATCCCCACTAATGCTACCGTAGCTTCTTCTTCTTCTTCGTGGTCTGCTTCTTGGTCTCGCCTTTCTAGTCGTGAACACTTCGGGCAGTCCGTTTGACATGGTCTTCGTGATAATGCGTCGGCATTGCCATGTTTTGTCCCGGTCGGTGGATGATGTTTAGGTTGTACTGTCCTAGCACCTCCAGCCATCGAGCAAGTTGTCCTTCTGGTTTTTTAAAATTTCTCATCCACGTCAGCGCCGAGTGGTCTGTTCTCAGGGTGAACGCAGTCCCCGCCAGGTAGTGGTGAAAATGCTGTACTGCTTTCACCAAGGCAAGTAGTTCCTTCCGGGTAACGCAATAGTTGGTTTCCGTCTTGCTCATCGTTTTGCTGAAGTACCCGATAACTCGCTCCTCCCCTTCCTGCAGTTGGGATAATACTGCTCCGATGCTGTGCTGGCTGGCGTCTGTGTCGAGGATAAAGTGACCATCGGGTCGTGGATGTGTCATTACCGGGGCCGTTATCAACGCATCTTTCAAGAGGTCGAATGCCTTTTGACATTCCGGAGTCCACTCGAACGCTGTATCCTTCTCCGTCAGCTTGTGTAGAGGTTTCGCTATCTTAGCGAAATCGAGTACAAAACGCCTGTAGTACGTGGCTAGCCCTAAAAACTCCTCATGTGCGTTTTGTTTTCGGGACGTCCCAGTCTCTGACATCTTGGATCTTTCGTGGATCAGTGGTGATTCCCTCGGGAGACACTCGATGTCCCAGGAACTCGACTTCCTTGCTGAAGATTTTACATTTGTCGGCATTCAACTTCAATCCAGCGGCCTGTACCCGTCGTAGTACTTTTTTCTAGTTGCTCTATGTGATGCTGTAATGTCTGGCTGTGAATTATTATGTCATCTAAATACACCAGCACATTGTTCTTCATATCCCCGACGACCTGTTCCATCAATCGCACGAACGTTGCAGGTGCATTACACAGTCCAAACGGCATTACTTTGAACTGGAACAGGCCGTGTTCTGTTACAAAGGCTGTCTTCTCTCGGTCCTCTGGTGCCACTGGTACCTGCCAATAGCCGCTCTGTAAATCCAATGTACTGAAATAACGTGCCCCGGCCAACTGATCGAGCGTGTCGTCTACCCTTGGGATGGGATGCGAGTCAATCTTGGTGACTGCATTTAAACGACGATAGTCCACGCACAGGCGTGATGATCCGTCCTTTTTATCTACCAGTACAATGGGAGATGCCCATGGGCCGAAAGCTGGTTCGATGACGCCTCGTCGTTGAAGGTCCTCGATCAGCTGGCGAACTTCTCCTTTCTTGGCTAACGGTGTTCTTCTCGGTGCCTGTTTAATTGGTCTGGCGTCGCCTACGTTAATCGTGTGCACCGCGATGTTGGTTCGTCCATGGTCGTCTTGGTCGCGCGCAAATGCTTTTCATTTTGTTGCAACATTTCGGCTAGCTGCTGCCGGACATCCGGTTGAAGATCATCGGTTGTGGTTTCCATTAACGCCGCTAACTTCGGATGGGGTGATTCTTGGATGGTTCTCCGAATTGTTACTACTACTTCCGGCTCCGTTAACAATATGTCCGTCTTGGCATGCCTTAAAAAAAAAATCCACTCCTAAAAGCACTCTGTCGCGAATCGCTGCAAACTGCGACTTCCCATGTAAATGTTTTGGTTTGGGTTTCGATTTTAACGCGTATCCATTTGTTGATATGGAGGTATGCGTCCGATGCTTGACGTGCTTTTGTACAGCGCCCTTTATGACTTCAAACCGGTCGAAAGGAATTCGGGCGAAAAAAGGTCGTGTTTATAACTGTAATTTCTGACCCGGTGTCACACACCATATGACACGGTATTCCGCCTATTTTTTCCTTTTATTTGCGGTGATCCGCGAGTGCCGATTGTTTTAACTCCGGGTCTTTTCGTTCGTTTAGTGATCGGTTGAGCCCGTATTCGACCGATCACTGCTCGTTTTCCGACGCCGCTTCGCTTGATTCGTTTTCGTCGTCCTTGTCGTCAACGAGTCGTCGAGTTTTGTTTGTCGGCAATACTGACTGATGTGACCTTTCTTTCCGCAATTCCAGCATTCTGGGGTGTGAAATGGTCGCGGTGGTGTGCGTGTTAACTTCGTGTTCGCGTATCGTGGTTTCTGTCCGCCAGATGTCTCCGGTCGACCGGCGACTGTAGCGCCACCGGCCGCAGCTGTAGTGACGGTAGGCTGCCGCACATTACTTGAAGCATTGGATGCATTGCGCGCGAAAAGTTTCGACTGGTAGACCGCCTCTGCGATTCTTACGGCTTCTGGAAGAGCGGTGGCTGGATCGAGACATGCGACAGCTGCTCTTACATCTGCATCGGTAATGGTGTTTACGAAAGCACACAAAATGAACCTTTCCAAAGCTTCTGGTGCCAATGCTACCCCGGCGAACGCCAACTCGGCGTGTTTTGTGATTGCGTCTACGTGCGTCGTCAACTCCTCACCGGTGTTGGTCTTCCATTTGTTTCCGACCGCCTTCTCAAAATGCTCGTATACTGACGTGCGGTTCCCGTATCGTGTTGCTAATTTCGAGATCAGCTGTTCGAAATTTTCCTGTGTCGTCACAGGTAAACGACATACGTAGGTCATTGCCGCTGACCTCATTGTGGAGCACAGCCGTATTGCAAGATTTTTTTTTTTTCATGACCATGCAGCTTTGCCGTGAATTTAAAACGGGCCAGAAATTCTTCCCAGGACTCTGTTCCGTCGAATGTTGGATATTCTATACGATGTCGTATCCGTGTCCCGAAGTCTTCCTCCGTGACGTCGGTGGCCTTCGGTGATGCGTCATCTGTGGAATGTCGTAATAGTGGTACCGCTTCCCCTTCGGTGGCCTTGGGTGCTGCGTCATTTGCGGAATGTTGAAATAACGGTATCGCTTCCAGCCCTTGCGTAACAGATGTGACCGATGCAACCGACTGTTCGGGAAGCAATCGTGAAAACGACTGTGACCCCCGTGTCTTTCAACCGATACTAGCTGTGATAACAGCTTTTTGACTTCCTCCATTCGGCACGTAAGTCGCTCTGTGCCACAGTTTCCGTCCGTCTCGGTGTAGTCATTGTCCCTGCAATTGACCCGTTTGGACGGACCTCCTCCCGATTCTGCTCCTTTTGTGGTGTCTCCTGGATCGCCGGTGACACCTGCTTGCCTCTTGTCTTGACCATTCTGACACCAGTGTTGCGTGGGCAGGAAGGGTGGTTCCGTGAACGGAGAGAAAGATCGAAGTTGGTTGTAAGAGGTTTATTCCACTGGAGCCGAACGGTCCGTTCGGTCCAGCATCCTGAGCGAGAATGATCTCTGAGGCCAATTGTGCCTCTATTTATAGTAGGCGATCAGAACGCCATTGGTCTATTTTGGCGGGATCGCCACGCGGTCTCATAACGCTACAATACTATTGCATTTACATGCTGTGTAATTATTTTTATAATACATTATTTTGTAAATATTATGTATATGTATATTTATCATTATCACCAACTGCATTAATTTATTGATGATGACTTTATAATCAGAACAATTGAAATTTTCCTTAAGGGGCCTGTAAACGAGCAATATTTTGTTAATGTTGCTCTTGATGCTGAACATGTTGCTTCAATAGTGATGCTGAACATGTTGCTTCAACAGTGATGCTGAAAATGTTGCTAGATGGTTGCTGAGCAATATTACTGAAAAATGTTGCTCATATACAGGCTCCTTTAGAGCAGGGTCGTCAAATAGGTGGCACGCTTGGGATTTTAGAATTTTAGTATTTAAAAAATTTGTTTTAAATATATGTAGGGGAGGGCGGGGCAAGACGGGACAGCTAAGGTTTGGTGATAAATAACACAATGGTCTTTAATATTAAAAAATCCGTTAATTAATCAAAATAAAATTTGGTTTATACTTAACATAATTGCATATAACGATTAGGGAAAAAAAAAAAAAAAAAAAATATTTTTAAAGAAACAAAAAAAAAAACGTTTTGTCCCATCTTACCCCACAGGAGGGGTAAGATGGTTTTGACCATGGGGCAAGATGGGGTTACATTGCACAGTGTGGGTAAATATGAATGGCTTCCTGGTCCTCATCATCTACACCTGCACAGGATTGTTTGGATCGTTTGATCGTTTCCTGTTGCATTTCAACATATTTTCAGTGATCGTTTGGCTTCTTTCTCCAGAGGTGAGGGCTTCAACTTGATTTTTCCCTTTCAGCGCAATGATTTTGAATTTTGTCTTAGTAATTGCAGATATCCCGGTTTCGTTGCAATTGTATATACGGTTAGCATCAAGTTTATGTGTATCTCCAAGTATTTTTAACATTTGAACGTAAAGCGGGGCAAGATGGTACCAATCAAATCTCATACCCCATCTTGCCCCAAGTTGTATTATTGCGAAAAATCAATCGCAATATTTAAACTACGTAACTAAGGCAAATAATGATAAGCTAAACTTGAAATACTAGCTGGTTGTGGAATAACACCCGCAATATTGTCGAATTCGTGAAATATTCTTAACAATGTCACGCTCGATGCACGGTGGTAAAATTACATCGGAGTATGGAATATACCCTAAATCCACATTGCGCCCGAACCTAATGCTCGACAACACTGAATTTGTGTCACCCACGTTTTTTTCCAGAGGAGCATAGGGGAATACCACTAGATGGTTGTTAGCGAAATTATTATAGCCAATATCACAAGATCCCATCTTACCCCACAGCCCCGTCTTGCTCCGCTCTCCCCTACATACATACATATGTAATATGCAAACAAGACAGTACAAAAAACTTATGAGACTTAAAAAGTCTTTTAATGTTTTCTAATGTGTAATGTGTTAAATATATTATTAGTATTATTTTCACGTAAGGTGTAAGAGATATTATGATTTTGGTCAACATTCGCCAACTGGAAGTGGCCGTTTACTCTTGAACGAGATGTCATTTATTATTTTTTTCGGCCTTTTAAATGTTTGGCATTTTCATAATATTGTAATATTATTGTATCCTTAAAGCAACACCTAGTTACGAAAAAATAAATCATTAAAATCAGTCAACTGCAAGTTGGTTTTTTTGTGTTACCACGGAATATTTCCGAAACCACTTAGCCGATCAAGTTGAAATTTCATATTTATAGTTTTCACGTAAGGCGTAAGAGATATTATGATTTTAGTCAAAATCCGATAACCGGAAGTGGTTGATTGATTTTTCGTTTTTTTATATTTATTTTGGTCTTTTAAATATTTAGAATCTTCATAATATTGTAATACTATAATCATTATGCTAATTAAAATCTGCGAAAAAATAATTATCACAATCGCTCAACTTGAAGTGGGATTTTTTTCTTGTAAAATAGTAAACAGTCCTGTTATTTTTCTTTGTGCACGGTTTTTTGACCTTTTCAGTTTTTGATTACTCTGCATATTTCTCAAATATATGGATAAAGTCATGGGTTGGCCACACCCGATTTTTTTTTTCGTATACCCAAGTGAAATTTTGATTGTTTTATAATTCCATATGGGAAAACTTTACATAGGAGTATTTTGTCGTTAAATAAATAGAGCAGAGTCATAAAAACATATTTTTATTGCAAATACACAACAAAAAACAAAACTCACTGGAAAATTGCTAAGTTATTACAAGAAAATTTATTTCAAATTGACAGAAAACATACTTGTACACATCTTACATAATACACAATGGGAATAAAATATTAACTATTATTTGTATAATACTTTCTAATTTAGACATCACACGTGATCCTTTAAAAAAAAAAACATTTTACATAATTATTCACAGTAACATTTTAAATTGAATAAACTTGTATGATTGAAACAATAACAAACCAACAAAATTTAATAAGTTATGCATCACTTTTTTTCATTCACTTGTCTAATTTACACAATATTAATTAATTATGTTATTTATTACTGTTGATATTTACATATTATACAAATGGTTATTTACAACTTTTATACATATTCATTAGTTTTAAACTGAAGGATTGCTACAATATGTCGTCTAGTATAATAAATTAGCTTAGAATTGATCACTAATTATTTATTGACCAATTCAATTCAATTATAGAAACCAACAAATAAGCTAAAGAAAAATTATATAATTAAATTTGTGCATCACACATTGTTTTTTATACCTACATACATACATACATATGTATATATGTATGTAGATATTGCGCTATTATTAAACATTTGAATAATTCACCCATTCTCCTTTTCACAGAAACTTTGTTCAATAGATAACTAAAGCGCAGTAGTCCACAGTGAAGTATTATCACAAAAAACTCTATATTTAAGTCCCGTGGGGAAACCAATGGAAAATGGGGTGGTTGGGACGATAGCTAGGGAGGGATGAGAGTAATTTATTCTTTTGGTCTGACTCTCGGCGCTATGGCCGAAACTGCAATAATGGCGTTCCTTTTACTTCCGTTCACGCTCCCTTGCACCCTCCTGTACGTGAACTTCTGCACCCTCGAACTGGGTGGTTTTGTGGTACTTTCCGAATCGTCCGAGCTCATGATGCTTTTCCACCTTTCCCTTTTCCACTCCGATATGCCGGCCAATCGTTCGATCTCCTCGAACTTCGGCCATCGTTCCTCCTGCTCCACCTGGAGGTACTCGTTCCCCTTGTAGTTCGCCTGGTCATTTTGGTACTCGTCTATGGTGTTGTCGTACTGCACCGCGTCTTCTATGCGGTCTATGTTGAAGTGCCTGAGAGTTTCCTCGTCGTCGTCGAAGTGGAAGTAAGTCTTCGGATGATGTCTGTGATGATGATGTTGCTTGGGTAGCTTTCTGGACGTTTGATGATGCGGCTCGAACTCCACCAAGTTCCCCTCATACTCTTGGCAGGTTAGAACTGGAAAAGAAAAGCGTGAACGTTAATTTTCTTTACACGCGTGAAAAAGTCATCTGGAGGAAAAAACAACAAGGAATCGTCATGCTATGAATAGGGCTATTGCGGGGCAAGCGGACACTAAGTTTTGTTGCTTATTATTTCCATGATTGTGAATGAAAGTTAAAGCTTTTGTTAAAGATTCATTAGCTGAATATATAAATACATTAAAATGCTTAAAAGTGTGCGGAGTGCCAAGCTAAGAAGCGACATAATGAAATACTTTTTGGAAGTGAGGGAGGTATTGTTAACGGTTTTCGCGACATTTCCAACCAAATATTGAGATTCACGGTGTTTCATTCATAATGGCGTAATCTGTGAATCATTAAAATTTGATGCTACATAATATAATGTCTGGATTTTGTTGATATATGTAAATTGCCCGATATATAACTGATAAATTGTTGATATATAACTGCAGTAGAATACGTAAGATCATTCTGCGTAGGTACGAGTAGTACTGTGACATTTCCCCGCGGCAGATATATTATAGATAGTCGAGATAATTCTCTCGACACCATTCATTCGGTATGCGAGAAAGCGGCTTCGGTACACTGCTTGAAGCTGATCGATAGAACATCTTGTAAAACCTATGGGGTGCAAGGGTTCGTATGCCATACAAATCGACACATTATTGTTCGCGACAAGCAGCTACGCTATGGGAAACATTAAGTATTGTATCGACTGGTTCGACTCAATACGCGCCAAATCGAATTTCATTTATATTCCACCCCTAATATTCCCGGATTCGCAGTTAATCGAACCATAAATTGTGTGCCGCGGATGTGCTACAACCTCTCTCTCCTCCACTTCCCTTTCTCTTCCCTCGCTCTGAAACACGTGTCTGAGAATTTTTTCGCCAACGACGCGCATTGCAAAATCTGAAGGTTTACGATCGTACTTATAGCCTACCTACAGCCTACTGGAGTCCAGCTCCAGAGTATCTAGATTATAATGGAAAGATCCGAGGGGACATTTGTCTTGTTTGATTTAGATAAGTTAAAGCTATTGTGAAACAGGCCGGACAGATTATTCTAGCTGACCCAGCGTTTCTTACATACATATGTATGTACATACATAGGTACATAGGTAGGTACGTGACAATCGCTTTGTGCGAAAATGAACCAAAAATAATTTACTAAATTAAGTATTTAATATCAGGTAAGTATTTCTCCATTGGATTTCGTTCACTATTTCATGTCCAGTGTGTGTGTGAAGCGATTAGTATGTGAAAAATAGCCGTTCAATACACACGGCTCTGGCACGTATGGGTTTGAGAATTTCTTTTATGGTTTCTTTACATCAAACCCCCTTTTATATCCCAACCCCCCCACCCCCCCGCCCCTCTCCGGAGGCTTCAGTCACGCTTCAAATAAAATATTTCCATCGCAGCGTGTACAAGTCTCGTTTTATTTCGTAGTTATTTTTATTTTTTTCCTCGGTTCCTTTCACTGCGCACCCTTTTGCCCTTTGCACACTGGATGTGTGTATTTGGTGTAAAGAATAATAATAATAATAATGATATAAAAAAAATCAATCGTTTTTCATATTGTGCGAAATTTATTTCAGCGTTTTATATTTTTTATCTAACAAAAATATCGTTTAATTTCTTTTTGGTTAGAAAAATACATATGATAACGTTTCATTTTTATTATATTTTAATATTTTCAATTTTTATACACGAAAAACGTCAAAAAGGTGTCAATTTTTTTTTCTTCAATTTATTGAGTCAAATCTATGTACATACATATGTGTACGTATGTAGTTATATAATAAGAGTTACACATCGTTTTAAGCACGGTAAACTTGTCCTAACAATTTTTTTTTTGACATAATATTTTTAATATTTTTTTGACATAATATTTTTAATATTTTTTTCTATAATATGGTATATCATAGTTTTGTTATCTCATGTTTATGAATAGACTAGTGTAAGCCCGTTGAGTATCAACGGAGCGTTCATCACCTATACCTACTAAAAAATAATATTAAATTTAATAGTTTTTATAGTTGTTGTATAGATGGCGCTGAACTAAATATAGGGAAATTAAAAATAAATGCGAGGTGTATTAAAATCGTTTTAGTGTCAGAATGATGTAATGTAACTTAAATAAAAATGTCAATAGTTATAGAACTTACATTCGACTTGCAGCCAGAGAGAGAGAATCACCCGTGTAACCGCCAAGCCGAACTATTTAGAATGAAGTGCAGCGAAAAACGTCTTTTCTTTTAATGCACATGTTTCGAACGATATGTTTTTCTTAGTAATGCAAGTAACGAACGGTAATTTCTTGGGCAGAGATAAGTTGGGGTCGGTGGGAATATTCAAAGGAATAAACAAAGGTTTGGCACTCGGAATGTCGGTTTTTTTTATAAGGCCTAAAAGCCGCCGCACCGCATGCCAGAAAGAGACAACGCCATACGTAAGACACGAAGTGACGAATTCACTTCAAAGTGACTTCTACTTTACTATTGTTGAATATCAATATCGTAATCGTAATGTTGTAATGTTGAATATGAATATCAACGCCCGCTGAATTTTAAATTACGTAAAGCGCTTTTTTAATAGAGATTTTTTAATAGAGAAAAAACAAACAAAAATTTTTTTTTTACTTTACTATTTATATTATAATTATTAATTATTTTATATAATAATATTCTGCTATTTTGTAAGTGAGTTGTAATAAAAAAAAAAAAAACTTTATAAAGCGCCATCTAATTGACAAATGGAAATGATAATTTCGATAATTTAATTAATACCCAGTTTTATTTTTTATTATATTATAATTATTAATTATTATATATATATAATAATTATAATTATAATTTTGTAAGTAAAAAAACAAAAAAATAATTATAGTTTTTATAGGTAGGTAGGTAGGTAGCAAGGTAGCATTCCAGACCGCTTATATGGGTAAAAAAGGTCTCTCTCATCAACCCGCCGTAGTCGATACGTTAGCATGCTGGGCTACCGAATTCGACGTCGTGGGTTCAAATCCCGCCAAATCTGGTATTTTAAGTTTTTTTCCTTATTTCCTATTTATTGTAACTATAGGTAATGTTTTAAAGGACTAAATTGAGCAAGGGTGACAGCGAATAGCATAGCGAAGGTCGTGGGTTCGATCCCCCACTCGTTCTAGTGGTTTTTTAATAATTTTTCCTGAGCGAGCGTTATCAGCAGAAAGACAGACAGACAGACAGACAGACAGACAGACGGATTTCGGCTATTATATATATAATAAGCCTGGATAAATAAAATAATAGGGTATTTAATTCTAGAGCAAACTGACACTTTTCGTAAAATAGCTAGAAAAACAAACTATGAAGTTTTTTTTTTTTATCCTATATGAAAAATACCTCAGGTTTGTCAAATTTATGAAAATTACTGTTAATCAAATTCATATTTTTGTTATAGAAAACTTATATAATTATTCCGAAAGCTATTCGAACCTGGTTGAGACTATTTTAAAAATCAAAATTAACTAACCTAACCTAACCATAACTAAAATGAAAATTTTGATTTTCAGCGAACGTGTGTGATAGTGCAAATTAATCCTTACAACATTTAGAGAGTTACAAAGTTCATATTTAATTCAAAAAGTCGAAGTTTTGCACACGGACAGCTACAGCACACCATCTTGACCTTTTGTCACCGTCGACACGCATATTATGCTCCCTACAAATACGCAACAATGACTATTTTGAAGCACGCACAACTTTTTCAAGTCCTCTCTCTTTCAAAGCACCTACCCCCTCCCCCCCTACCCACCCTCCTACCTTATTCCTCCACCATTTTACTCTCCAGCACTTCTATTCTTCTTTTATGTAACTGCCAACGTTCCTATTTGGTGTCGGTCCCCGAGGAGCAACCCAGAATATGAATGCGCGTCCCCTGGCGTGACTATGACACGTGCACACGTGTGCTCCACACACCCGACCCACCCTTCACGACACTAATATACAGCGTGTCACTCGCGGTGGCGATGTATAAGAGAGAGAGAGTGAAGGGGAGGAAGGCTGGTGCAAGTCACCTCCAACCCCCCTGCTGGGATACACCGAAACGCATCAATCACCCAGTCTGCGGTCTGGAGCTTTTGCAACACCCCCTAGTCCAATTTTCTCAAGAAAATCTTTCGACGTTGACGTGTGAGGAAGGGGATGAAAAAGGGGGGTGAGAAGGGGAGGGGAGAAACTACGAAGGCTCGACCCTTCAACAGGTTTTCAGCCAGTGTTATTTTTAGCTTCAAATGCTAGATTCTTTGGTGGTTTTATTGCGCGATTATTTCTCGGAATTGTTGTCGTCTTAAGTAAGATTGCGATACGATATTTACGTATGTATAAATAATAATTAATTGAGAAATATTTATATATCAATTGTAATTTTTTCAGCCATCATACATAGTTTTTAAAATTTGATTTGATTTGAAAGAACAGAATTTTATATGAATCTACAGAAAAGTCGAATTTTTTAACGCAAAGATATATAATCGGTTAAATTTGAACCCAAACATACAAATTTGCATTAAAATATTAAGGCGCTCAGCACACACCGTAGCGGAATCGCTACGTCAAACTCGGCGATCATGTCGGTGCGAATGGGACGACGATAGGGGCGGCAGTTTGACGTAGCGATTTCGGTAAGGTGTGTGATCGCCTTTAGACTTTTCTGTAGATTTAGGGCTAAAAGTGCTAAAGTCGGATTTTATGTATATTTGTAACTTGCATGTTTGCATTAAAATTTAACCAATTTTATATCTTTAACTTAAAAAAGTGTGATTTCAAATCAAACGAAAAGCTATGGAGGCTGTAAAATGAACATTAAAATGTTAAGCTAAATTTTTCAAGTGATATTTTCTCAGTTTGAATAAAATTATCCTTTATACTTTTACCTTGAAACCATATTTTAATAATTGAATACTTGAACCATTATTTTATCTTTGAACAATATAAGTATGTTTGTATGTATACCTGAAATTGATTTCGGAAAAATGTGCACATAACGCTTCCTTTCTTGGGATGACAGAATTTATTTATAAGTAATTTCATCAAATATGCATAACATCAAACGAATGTCGAAGGATTGATTTGCGGTCGTGGGTTCGAAATAAATTGTTCTACGAATTCCGACAATAATTGTCTATATATTTATTTGCGCAACAATAGACAAACAGAAACAAGGTGAAATTTAGTTGGTAATTTATTTGTTGTCTTTGGAAGATTCTGCCGAATCAAAACAGAAACGTAAGCTAAGTATACGTGTAAGTACATCTATGTAGGTATAATATTGACAATTCTCAGTGTTTGCTTGGGAAATACTAATACAGCCGAAAAGAAAAAGAATGAGTGGAGAAACCCTTTCGCAGAAATATACCGACAATATTATTAATTAACTTTGCAGTCTCTGAACACCTCTGTGTATATTATAATTTGCGTGTTGGTTTTGATACGGATAGGATGAGCAAAATTGGATTAACACATCGTACCGCCGCGCCATCGCGAGCCGGTTAAATTTAGACGTTTAACTATGTAATATGCAAACATCAAACGTGTCAAACCCCCCTTAATTACTTTAAATACAATCAAGTGGAATCGATATTACGATATTAATTTTATTTGCGATTTCTTGACAAGTACAATGTTTCACAAGTTTCGAATGAAAAATTATTATAAATGATGAATTTATGTGTCTCTTTCTTATTTTGACTCGGTCTATAATTCCGGAGTGAATGAGTTTAAAATTCGACGCGAATCTCCACGTGAAAAATTCGCTCCATCTACTTTACAAATATTTAAATTAGACTCTTTCATGTTCGTTGAATGGGGCTTCTAACGAACTTGCGGTGGAATTCAAAAGTTTTCAGCAATCATAAATGCGAAAGTTCAACCGCTGAAACGAGCAACGTAATCGACTTTTTTCAACGCTGGTTGAAAAAATCATACGTATGTAGATTGTTTCAGATTGAAAGAGTCAGTACTTTTTAGCTATGAATTTGATTATTTATTTATTTACTTTTTGTACAGCTTATATGTACATATAATAGATCAGTATGATTCGTTTTTTTTTATATACATATAATAACATAAGGGCATAGTTAGATTTACAAATATAAATAAAGCCTATCGAATGAATCAATACATTGTCAAGGTAGTTTTCAGAATGTTTGCCTTTGAAGATAAAATGTGCCCAAGTCAATAATTTAAATACAAAATTCAAATTAGACTTTCAATTAATATAACATTTCAACGCAAAATATATCCATTCAATGAGTAGATGCTAATTAAAATTCCTTACATTTAACATTGATACATTTCAAGCTTTGATAAGAAATACAAAGTAATTAATTTAACAGGTAAAATACATAGTATCGCTTTTGTTACAAAGAAAATGTTGCTTTAATTACAATATACCTATAATGATATATTAAGTATATTTTAATTAAGAATAACGGGGAATTTATGCGATATTGTATTGCAATGAAAAGCATTGATGTAGGTATGTATGTATGTATGTACATCTATTTATATGTACATATATTGTGTGACGAAAATAAGAGCACAACTTTCTGGCGCCACGCTAACTTTTTCGACTGCGACAAGTTTTCAACAAAATTTTGCGCATTCGAAACGATATCTTAACAAGAAATCTTTGTTGTTTGATTGGAAAATGTATAACAGACTCAATATCAAAAGGCGGCCCAACTAGCACATAACATTGTTATGCGAATTCCTTATGAAAATTCGAAGCTTTGACGTGTCACTGTCGTAGAAATGCAATGACGAAGTACACTAAATGTACGGTATACAATTTTTTTTTGTTCGTTTCAGTGAAAATTTTGCATCCATTTTGCACTCGACGAATCGAATTTGAAATATATGAAAAATTTAAATAACTAATTACGGATAAAAGGTTTCCAATTAACGAACCCGCGCGCTTTTTCATGCAAATTTCGAAAGGTGCGCGCGATTTCAACGTACTTTCGAACATTTTAATATTCATCATATCGGCAACGAAACCGACTTCTCAAACTGGGTTACGCTTTGAATTACGATATTTGAAAAAAAAATAGCGTTTAAAACACACCGCTTCTAAACTGAAAAGTTTCCAAGTGACATTGACAGTTTGAAACCGTTCAACTAAATTTAATAGTATACATATACTTAGTGTGTCACATAATACAATTTGAATACACTTGAATAAGATGCCCAATTGATTTATCTACATTGGATAGTTCAAAAGTTATAGCAAAAGAACACCAGGTCGTTCAATATTTAATACAGTTTTGTGTATACATATATGTATGTATAAAATGCATCGTTCGTTAACATTCATTTTAATAGAACTCATATAACCGCAAGGTAAATCTTTCAATAATAAATTTCAAAGCGAGTGTAAAAATATAATAATACTGCAAACGTGAGAGAATAGTCGTAAAAAATTTAAATATTAATAAAAGAAGAAGGCGTCGAGAGAAAAAAAAAAGGTAAAAACGAACGCCTTTGAACTTTTAATATAAGATTACTTTCAGTACGTGAAAGTACGTGCCTTACGTGCTTTTCATCCGCGCGAGTTTTCCTTCTCGATCCTGTGGTTTTCCACCGCGGCAGTCGGAAATCCGGAAAATGGCCTGTTGTACGGCAAAAGTGCTATTTATTCGCTTAATATTTGCGTAACATCTGCTTACGTGTCGACGCGACGAAGACCAGTATCGGTCGTTTGTAAAAATGAAAATTGTGCATATACATTGTATATACAGTGCATATACATTGCATATACAGTGCATATACATGTATGTACATACATATAATCAAGTATATTATGTTTTTGAATGTATAAAATATTCATTCGTGTAATATGAGGCGCATTAAAGTGTAAATAATGCACCGGGTAGATTTAAATTTAATTGTTACCGTATCAGTCTCCAGGTGAATACGCGTATACATTATATAGCTCAAGTGCTTAAAGCGTACGTTGGCAAGGATCTGCGAGAGCGGCGTGTGCGGTATAAGAGTGACACAAAAGTTACCGGTTAATTATCATTTTAGGTAACAACGTAACCCTGGCAACGATAAATATTTATATCGTTTATACATACATTGAGCATTTATGTATACATATGTATATATATTCAAATATAGCTTTGAGTTTGTTTGTTTGTTAATAATTTAAAATATCTGTTAAATGGAATAGGATTATTTCACTGTCATGACTAGACCTCGGAAATTTGGATTCTCGAACCCTTTGGCGCACGTATATTTGGGTGTTGCCGTTGCCCGTCTGAATTTTCGTTCGAGATAATGAATTTTATATGTACCTATATGTCGTACGTATGTACATATGTATATGTATAAAGTATATTTATATTGTATATTTAGCTTAATATATAATATAATTTTCAAGTTAATTGAATGAAAATGTTCAAGGAAAAACCCTCCTACATCAGACAGCCAGCATTTCGCAGAATTTTCCATATTTCGTAATTAGTCGGAATATTAGAAAAAATATAATAGTGTATTAAAAAAATGCATTAAAAGCATTTTCTCGCCATTTGGAAACAGTAAAACACTAAAACCTCATTATTTTTGGGTATGTAAAAAATATACAAATTATATTATTGAGTAACTATGTATATGTAGATATTTATGTTATATATTATAGGTTAAAATATGTTATTATAAATAATTGTTCTGTAAAGGTTGAGAGAATATGTTAATAGTAGAGTGTGAATGGTAAAGTACGAACATGAGTTCGGGTGGATAACGAAATATCCCTAGAAGCATTTAGGGTTCAAAGTAGCACGTTATCATAAGCATCCACGTGTCCTCCATTTAGTCGTGACCTTGAAGTATGATAATTGTCAACTGTACTATATCGTATAATATTTATATCAGAATCTGTAGATCTTACACGTGTGGAGAATTGTACGCTTGTACATATGGACATATTTGAAAAACTGTTTTATATACGAAAAAGCTAACAAATTGGATTGAATCCATCATTTTGACAAAATCACTCACCGATGCGATGGTGGCACAAATATAACGAAAAACTTTCACTTATTACAATCACTACTTTATACAGAAAATTTCAATGTGCAAATCGACTAATACTAATAAGAAACAAAAATTTCAACTTAGCCTTTACAGTACTAAATTCAGCATTGAATACTTCAAGCAGTATGATTAACAAGCAGTGCGGTAACTTTTCTCTCAGACCCCGTTCTCAAGAGGGCACGCACTCGGTAACAGTGAATTTACGGACACCCTTGCACATACATTATTAACGTTCCGCCCTTGAAATATATTATTTAACCGAGTTTGGTTTATGTTAGCGCCAGATTTACCCCAGAAATACTATACGATGTATCTACATACATACATATACCATTTACGTACGCACTAAACAACTATACGTTTATAAGCATAACACATACATAGTATATCGATGGAAGTGCATTAAAGTGGTGTAAGTGCTATTTATCTAATAGGAAAAAAAGAGTGAAATTTAGTGACACGGCATCTCGTGAATTGACTAATGATTATGGTGTTCCTCAGGGATCGAAGTTGGGACATCTACTCTTTATTTTATACATAAATGATATTGTTAAGCTAGTAGATAAGTGTAAAATCCACTTGTTTGCAAATGATACATTAATATTTGTACATATGTATGTATATGTATAGTAGACAAAAATATAGATGTAATAATAGACACACAAAACTGGTTTATGTAACAATAAATTAAAATAAAAAATTGGTAATTTTAATAATGCTAATTTAAATACAGAATATATTATTACTACACGATAGAAGATTAGAAACAATTAATAGTTTTATATATTTAGGAGGAATACTTGGCAATTAGTTAGATTTTAAATTACACGGCTCTCTGTGATTATTGAAAAAGGAGCGAAGAAAGTAGGATTATTATGTTTATGTAAATATGTATGTAGATTAAGAAATGTACTATTTAGAAATGCAAAGATACTAGTTTATAATGCAATTGTTCTTCCCCATTTTATATATTGTGGTTCATTTTTAAATTTAGTAAATATGTATGTATGTAGGTTGATTAAAGATAGGGTGCAAAAATTGCAAAATAGAGCTATGGGGACTACTTTAAATGTAATTAGATTAACCAGTATAACAAATATGTTAAATGAATTGAATTGGATGAATGTAAAGGAAACCTTAAAAATGTGCATGTTAGT
Organism: Parapsyche elsis; assembly: GCA_022651745.1. Lineage (NCBI taxonomy): Eukaryota > Metazoa > Arthropoda > Insecta > Trichoptera > Hydropsychidae > Parapsyche > Parapsyche elsis. The sequence goes on along the minus strand of JAGVSN010000077.1, from coordinate 1,761 downwards.
ATATATTTTTAAGTTAGATAAGAATTTTTTGCCAAGTTATTTCATAAGTTAAGTATTTAGTAAGGGGATATAATATATATAGTGATAATACTAGGGGTTAAGAATTTAAAATTAAGTAGATCTAGAAAAGTATTTTGTACATGGGTGTTGTTGAATACAGTGGACTCTCAAAAGGTCTTAGAAATATAAATCAAATTGATAGATTCCTGGCAGACTAAAATCAACACTACTGTACAAGTGCTAATAGATAATTAAGTTTATTTTGTAATTTTAGCTTTAAGTTACTTTGTCGCTTGTAGTTAGCTTTTCAAGCTATTTTAATTAAATAAATAAATAAAAGCCACCAATGCAGAATAGAACATACGGTGAAATCGCACAAAATCGCAAAGTATCGTCGTTCGTTTTAATCGAGCACGGATAGTACCCGGTACGTGATCCTCGAGCATTTCTCCAAGTGTGGGTCGCGCGACAAATCAATTAGGGAATTCATATCTGACCGGGGAGCGCGCTAACGGGCCGTTAAACTTTTCCAATTAACCCTCAACTCGATCCGCGCCAGGGGTGCTCAACCTTTCGATGGCGGCGGTGTCGTAAAAACGCTACATTAGCGCCCCCATTAAAGGGGATCGGCTACTATGCTCTGCGTTGAGAATTCCCTGTGAGGATATGTACCTATAGTTAGGTTTGATGACCTCTCAATAGTGTGGAACAATGTTACGGTTGTGCGATTGGGATTTATCCGTTAAACTTAACCGGTTCAATCATACTTACTTATGTATGTAGTTGAGTTAGGATGATTTCGCACGCGAGTTATGTAATACAATTTTACGCACGTACATACATACCTAGTTTGTAGATAAAATAAAAGATTGGTCATTTAATTTCGGTACCAGGGTATGTGTGACAAAGCGAGGCCGTCGCAATATTAGAGAGAGGCCCAAATGCGACATTTGTGACGTCACGAAAGACGGTCAAAGTAATAAAGTGTAATTTATATATATATATATATATATACATATAAATTTGTATATATTTGTACTCTAGCCGAATTGCCCGGCGTTGCTCCCGGCAATTCACCCGGCGGGTGAATTTAAATAATAAAACAAATAAACATTTATTCTCCAGTACAAACAAAAATTGATTAAAAATTTTGTATGGAGCCCTTGACCCCTTCCAAAAACCATCTACGGTTTAAGTTAGAGTACCTTGAGATAGTATACTAAATTTGGTGGTTCTAAATTGAAAACTGTAGATTTGAATAGCGGACAAACAAACATTCAATTATTACTAGTAGATATATAAATATTAAGTGATTTCTAGCCCCATCACCCAACTTCCACCCATGCACATTAGTTTGTACAATGAAAGTACAGCCCGTATCCCGTTTGACAGTGCGCGAAGCAATTATATAGTGTACCGTTGATTGAATGAGTGTATGGCCGTAAAATTGCGTTGTCGATTCGAACCAGTTTTGAGAGGTGGCCTGTTGCCAACAAACCGCTTAAAAAAAGTTTGTATTGTTGACAATTCGAGCGTGACCCAACGATCCAGACAGGTAGACGTCTACGCTAATATATGTACATATATAGCCATAACGCCATGGCACGATTCTCATACTATACTTCTATGATACAGAATCCACATACTATTTGTTATGTTAAGCACGATAGCAAAATAAGATTACGTAGTTTTTCATCGAGTTATATGTAATATAAAGGCTCCCACACACTTACCACGCGCCACGTCATACGTCTTCTGACG